>CM035360.1:5250249-5500475 GCA_020137815.1 Hormiphora californensis | reverse complement strand
CTTTATTCTCTCTCTCTTATTTTTATCTTTATCTCTACCTCTCTATACCTCTTCTACCTCTTAATTTTTTACATTGTGGCTTCCGGGTTTTGGGGACCAGGAAATGTGTTTAAACGTTCTGCTTTCTAGTTTCTTTCTTTTTATCTAAAACTAGACATGGGCGAATGTACCATGGCCAGGAGCGGGGGGCTTGCTATTTATGGTATACCCTTGTTCCTCGACCCAAGATATATTTTGTTTCTGAACGAGGGTATTCAGACTCCCTCCCACAACAGTATCATACAATTCATCTGAGCTGTGTATGTCGTATGATCTCAATCTCATTTTCCATTTCTGTCCTTGACAGCATGATCTCCACAGTACTGCACCAGCTCCCTTAGTAGTCGAGATCTACTACATTTCAAATTAAAGCAGAGAGATAGAGAGAGAGTTGTGTCCTCCCAAATACCTATCATGAGAGAAAGTAAAAGAAAGAAAGATCCCCCCACATAACATGATTTTGCCCGGATTAACTTATATGACGCACGTTGCTGTCTGCAGCTGTCCAAAATAATTACTCTCAACTCTTAAATTGTGTGTCTTTTTTCTTTCTTCACTGTTTTTGACTTCTTTGGCCTTCACTCTTTATTTTATCTTACAGGAATATCATTCCTTCACTTAATAATGATTATGCAACCCACATATATCGCAGATAGGACGTAGTTCCATGAAACCCTGCCTCTCGTTTGATAATGAAGTTAGGTGCGTTTTGCTGTGTTTTCTATTTTTTCTGTTTCCATTTTCCTCTGCTTTTGGGCATTGTATGTTGTTTGGCATGTGGAGTGTTATTCACATAGCCACATGAAAAGTCATGGAGCTCGATGTGATCTATTGTGTTTTTCTCCTTGATATCGGCATCCATATTCATATTGTACAATCTCTGCGACTGTAGTTGTCCTTTCACATGGTACGGCTCCTATCACTGATCCCTTGTTGACCAATATCTTTCTTCCATTTCTCTGTCTCTCTCTCTCTCTCTCTTTCTCCCTCTCTTAGTCTCTCTTTCTCCCCCTCTGTCTCTCTTTCTCTCTCTTTCTCTCTCTCTGTTTTTCTTGCAGTGTGTATTTAGGTTGAAGCAGGTGTTTTTAAATACCTGTCAACGTCATATTATATGAGTCAGGGAAAGAATTGAGAAAGGAAAATATTGATAGGAACATCAGATCATAGAATAAAAACTAGAAAATTTAAAAAGGAAGCGAATATATTGGCAGTGGAAAGATGAAAAACAAACACTGACTAGCGTCTAGAGTTTCAAGAGCAAGCTAGGGCCCTCTCTCACATCGTGTACATTGATCAACTTACCTCTGTTTCTCATCTCTCTCGTGTCGTTACATATTATTCTCGTCCTCTATTCAGAGTGTGATAACTTGTTTCTCGGTGTTGCGGGAATTTTCAACAACCAGTTGTTGAGTAGTTTTCTTTTTGTTGACTTCACAGCCTCCCCGAATGTGCAATACAAGTTCTAGAAAACACCACACAGGGGAATGTTGCTTTACTGTTAAAGTTCTGAGTTCAGTGTGTTCAGATGAGGGCAGTCTTTTGTGAGAGAAAGAATTGTTTTAGGAATTATTGCTCAAGTCAATATTGTGCAACCTACATAACCTTAAAATAGAGCATTGAGTTAAGTTAATGTTTCGCAATGCTGCAGGTCCCTGTAAACAGTTGTGTTACTGTGTAGTGTCGTAGACGTCATACCATGTCACAGTTAGTATAGAGAACATAGAACGCAAGGCGGACGAGAGGCCCGCCGAAGAGAAACCCATCCCGCCCAGTAGAAAAAGTGAGAGAGAGAAGCAGGCCGGAACCAAAAAGCCACATGCCCAAGCTCATTTCATTCTCGATGTAGCATCCATGATGATCTAATCTAAGTCTATGCATTCGTTCTACTCTCTCTTCCTTCTCCTCTCTCTCTATCATGTGGTCTACTCTCTCTCTCTCCCTCTTTAAATATCCACGCCCCTGTAACACCTCATCGTCCTCCCTGACTGCCTGCTCCAAATGCCTCATTTTGCAGTTCGAGTTGTTAGCACATGCACCATGAGATGATATATTAACATTAAGTTGATGCCCATCTCGTTCTACTGCTGCCGACATGTTCAACTTATTACCCTACTGCTACTAGTATCCGGAGTGGTGGTTACCATGGCAACAACGGTCAAGGTTCACATGTTGACTTGGAATGTGGGGAGCACGGTGCCAAGAGATGATATAACTCCCCTCCTGGGACTCGATAAGGATCCTGATATCATTTCCACCGGGTAAGGGTTGTGAGTTTGTACTGAAATCAGACAGACATGTGATCTGAATTCTGATGTAATCTGTACTTACATCATTTGCTATGATCTGTGCTCATTTTAACTGTTTTTTAATTCAATGTATGAGCAGAGTATGATAAAAAGTACAAACAAAAAACACATGTAATTGAGTAATACTCATACTCAATACTCAATGAGTATAGAGTATGAGGTGGAGTATGTACAACAATTATTTATTGCAGGTTTGAGGAAGTGGGCGATACAGACAAGTGGGAAGATGAGGTGGATAGGATCCTTTCAAAACGAGGATATTACAGGGTAAGAAGTTATATAGAACGTACCATCATCATGACATTATATGTTATGACTTGTGTCGATGGAACACGAATTAGTTTTATTGAAAGTAAAATTGGAACTTTCACTTGATATCTGAGTTATATATTTTGCAACTTTGGGGTTTTGTAGGAGTGTGTATTGGTTCGGTCAAATATGATAGCAGTGCAAAATTAAACACTAATGCCAGCCATAAAACAATTGTTTCATGCGACACAACAAGTCAACAACTAGCAATCTCAATCGGATTAGGAATCAACGGGCAAGGCAAACTGGTGACAAACTGATGACTGATTACCATCATGCAGATCATGCAACTTGCAAATAGACAGCTGTTACTCACGCAAGCAAGATAGTTGAGGTTCGAATGTGTCTCCACTCTGACAGGTTGCGGTAAAGGTACCTCTCAAACTCTGACAAGATACAGTCACTGTAGACCCCACTAGAACTGCTCCCGTGGCATCCAGGGGTCCGATTGGGGATGTAATACTGTCCACATCTCCCACCAGACACGCTTCCTTAACTGAAGTATTGATTGATTAAGTAGGATAACGTTGGTTTTGTTCAAACCCATTTTATTTTAATTTATTTTATAAAACTCGCGGGCGGGGCGCACGAATGGGGGTCTAGCTAGGCAAAATAACATCATGTGCCCAATGTTTCCTGTCCAGTTACCAGTTTTATTAGTTACCAGCTAGTTACCATCTGTAATTTGGGATAGTTATCGGCTAGATATTAATTACCTGTGACCTCGCCGAAAGTTGTGATTGTAGGATCCTCGTCGTATTCAGTTGACTGGTAAAATCCCAGTCCATTTTCACATCCCGATATGTCGTTGTAGTGGGCACTTGTTAAGCACCATTGGGAGTTGACTGCCACGTAGAGGAGAGTCCTACTTGTCTGTTCAATGTAGGCTGTTTTATCTGAGGAGGGTTAATAAAGTATGAATAATGTTGCTCCTAGGGAGTCACCTAGCAACCACTCTAACACCAAGCACCCCCACCCCTTTGATCAACTCCACCCCGGACTCCCCCATTGATATCTTACCACAGACAGGAATATTATCAGGTCTTGGCACGTAAACCCCAATGTACTCATCGTCAATTGTTTGTCCCTCCACCTTCTGTACAATAAGCGCAGCGTACTCTGCAGGATAGCATAGTTTACCAATTATATGTAGTAATAGAAAGTAAAGAAAGTAAAGAAAGATAAAAAAGTATTTTAAGTCGTCCAATTAAGTTGGAAATAGTGATGTTTACCTTTGCTTAAACATGATGGAAGTATGAATAACACCACTAACACCACAGTACCAAACATTGGTGCATAAGTTGAACTAAAACGTTTATTATTTTTATGTTTAGCAGACCTGTACAATGTACATCGATCAACAAAAATATAGAAAGAGTATTCATCATTAGCTATAGCAGAATGAATATAATTCAATGTCTCAATGTCTCGAGTATTATATAAGAAAGAAAGGAATCTCAACAGCAAACTGCAACTAACAATGCTAGCTAACAATTACAATATATCACTAAGTGGGGTGTGCGCCTTGTTGGTTAGCTCTCCCTCTTTTCAGTAGCCAAGTAGTCACGAACATAGCGAGAGTAAGAACACGGGGTTTTATATTAATAATCAATGATAGCAACTACTTAAAGCGAGCTTCTCCAATGGAGATGAGTTTACCGAATTAAGTTGCCTGGTATCAGAGCTGTAATTAGCTGTTCAATAGGTAAAAGGACTACTAAAGACTCCTTCGCATTGAAAGTGAACAATGGCCAGCTATTATATATATAGCGAGTTGTACGTACATTGTTCCAATACAATAGACTTGCCCCCACCCCGGCGCCACTGAGATGTTCCCAACCAGTACAATGCGAAACTAAACGTCGTTGTAATACTGCTGTTCAGGCTCGCCTCCACACAGCATCTCTTACTCGAAATAAAGACTAAATTTTGGGAACGATACAATGTCTCTTCAACTTTGGGACGAATCCAAGGATCATATCCCTACAACAGAGTTGTTACACTGAAATTAAGTAATACTTTTTTAGTATTGAACCACAACGTGGCCTGTTCACAAAACGTGACCATAATTGTGCACAATGGGAAATTCTCTGGATCAGCTGTGTAGGGCTGAAGGGAAATTGCTAGAACCATAGATGCGTACAATAATGTGTTCTAATAACAAATAATTGCATCTCGAGAAAAACCCTAGTCTGTATCCAAGAAGCAATAAAGCCTTAATATAGTGCTTCCTTGATACAATAAACACAATTCGTTGTAAATAACACCTTCTATGTGTAATTGAATCGAGGGGGATTTTAAAATAAACACATAAACTCAACAAGAAGAAAAGGCTTCGAATGTCCAATAAAAGAAAGTATATCTATATACTTTCTTTTATATAGGGCAATGAAAGGTAATTGAAGGCAGTAAGGCACTTAGGGTAGTTATCCCATTCCCAAAGAACGCTCTCCATTTCTCTACTCCTCTATCCTCTGGATGAGACCATGGACACGTACTGCATATACACGTGGGCCACGTACTGCATGGGCCACGTACTGCATATACAAGTTGGGCCACGGATTGTTAGTAAGGGTTAGCGAGGTGTGCCGTCAAAACGGTGATAGTTGTGAAAACAAGAATAATTGCGGTATAATGCCATACCGCCTGATTTCCCCGCCAACCATGTGATCTGGCATGTGCCAGTTGCCACACCTGCTTCTAATTGGGCACTGATACGTGAACCGGTATAGCTGTTGGGTTGCCTGAGCTATGTGATATCCTAGTAATAATAATAGTCGCAGTTCCGATCACAAATGCAGAACAATGTTCACTGCACAATGACGTAGGGCGTGATGACAAATCTATGAACAATTGTAATTGCAAGTGCAACATAAAGGCGCCGTGCACATGCGTGCAAACTTCCTGTTGTGTTCAGTCAATAAGTGACAGCATTCCGCACTGGATAGTTGCCAACAGCAACTCAGGAGGTTACGTTACAGGACAAAAAAAGCGTGACACATCACTAGTATGTAAAATTGTCGAATTCTAAACCCCCTATGCCTTTTTGCAAAAGGCATCTGGGTGAATGCCTTCGGCATTCACCCAGGCGGGGAAATAAAAATTATGGGAGCACTCTGGATCAATTTCTTGGTAACTTTTTCCATAATTTTTTGTCAAAAATTCGAAAACTCATTTTTCATTCCTTCATTCATTTGTCGTTCATTTATGATGTGAGCATCCTAATTTTTCATCATTATGCTATTTTCTTTGGCTTGAATTTATCTTTCCAATGAACACCATAAAAATGAAATTGAAGCACCATTACAATGCGAAACTAAACGTCATTGTAATGCTGCTGTTCAGACTCTCCTCCACACAGCATCTCCTACTCGAAATAAAAACTAAATGCTATGAACGATACAATGTCTCTTCGACTTTGGGACGATACAACAATGTCTGGGATATCGATATATTCCCTTACCATCGTACAATTATGGGTTAAATGTGTATCCAAGGATATCATATCCCTACAACAGATGTGTTACACTGAAATTAAGTAATGAAGTATCTTGGTAAGGAAACAACTATAGGTTCTGCTTAGCGGGGTGGTACCCACTATGGTGAGGTGTTGGCAGTAGCATTGTCAGCGCTGTAGGAAATCAAAGAAGGCGAAAAAGAGAGTTTCCAAGTTATGAACACACATGTGTCGTTTGCTGTAACCGTGTCTCATGATAAGGAAACCCCTTCAAGTGGTAAGCACACACTGGCTGTGGAACATTCTGATAGATATTCCACTGCCAATGTTTTTACCTTACATGTTTATATGGTCGGACCCCGATTTACCGGGCAAACCCCTTTCCCCTGAGCATCCCGGTAAATCGGGGTCCGACTATTAATTTCACGTTCATGTTACCTTCATAGACACATTGTAGGGCGGGTTGAAAGCTGCCCCCACTGATGCACGTTGCGGTGTACTGCCAGCCCTGGGTGCACTTTACAGTTACCACACTGCCCACCACCACCCCTCCACTGACGTCCGTAGGGGATATGGCAGTCTGTAGATTGGTGATGCTGCCAATTTGACACCCTTCATCCACTGCGAGAGGGGGGGAGATGAGTTGTAACTAACAAGCCAATATAAGTGATAAAGATGGATTAAGGATTTCAGTTGCACAAAAAGGGTTTACCTGTAAAATGAGCATAAGTAGCGAGAGTAGGGTCTCTATTATATGTTGAGGATTGGTAGAATCCAAGTCCACTTCCACAACCGGTTAGTTTGTTGTAGTATGCGCTGGTAAGGCACCAATATCTAGAGGCAGCCACGTAAAATAGTTCACCGGTTGTCGAGTGGAGGTATGCTCTGATGCCTGTAATGAGGGAGGCAAATTAGATTACTTAATTAATTGGAGGGTATAGTTAGACTATAGTTCAGGTATTTCTAATTTATCAACTCGGCTGTTGAAAAGTGATGCCAATCGTGTTGGAGTTGTACTGAGAGAGATGTGATAAAATATCATACCGCAGGGTGGGTTATCTTCAGCTCGAGGCAGGTAGACCCCGATATAGTTAGCATTTAAATTTCCACCTTCCTTCCTACGAACTATCAATACGTTGTACTCTGAAAAACAACGGCATATTTGAGGTCCCCTTGGTATGTCCTACAACCCTACGGCGAGAGATTGCCCTACAGTCGGAAAAAAGTCGGTCGGTGTACCCTTAGTTACCCTGCTAAATCAACACAAAAAAAACAGTATATTTAGGCAAAGAAAGTTGATCTTACCGGACGATACCAGATGTAGTAGCAAGGCAAGATGTACCAGTAGCATGACTGGGCTATTGACCACCATACTGTCACATTCTGTAACTAGTTGAAACACAATAGAGTCAGAGAGAAATAGAGAAATATATTAGGGCCTAGGGGTGTGTGGGAGACCTAGTGAGCGACAGATGTTGTTGAAGTTTTTCGCAACTGCTGGTGCGTCACATTGTCAAAATTGTGTCAGATTATAATTATATTAGAGGCATGAATGATATTAGTATGAATTATCAAAAACAAGCACTAAGGGACTTTTCGTTCCCAATATTATGGTACCAAAATAAAACTAGTCAATAACGACCACTTTTAAATACAAGATCATCAGTTTACCAGTAAAATACAGCATATTGGTATATGCAACAGGTGCCGGCTGTCAAACCAACAAACGACTCAGTCATTCTCGCGTCGCTAAGCAACTAAAATATTAGTACTTCCAACTTTTTTCTTATTTCTTCTCACTAAACCTTCCCCCTGTCTGCAGATCCAGCTGAAGACAATGACGATCATGCAGATAGTGGTATTTGCGAAGAAGACCATCCTACCCTACATCTCACACATCGAGTCAGAGGCAACGAAAACTGGATTTGGTGGAGCATATGGAAATAAGGTGCGTTATTTATACACAAATTAGGGGTGATACTGAGAGATGCAATACTGCTAGTAGGAAGGAGGAATACAGCTAAGGGAGAGTGTCATGACTACCTAGCCGGCCCTAACTGTATCGTAACAGCTAACATAATGATGAGCTGTAAATTTTCCAATCATCGGTGAATTATAACCCGCCACTCGCTTTGCATCTGCTTCTCTCTGTCTTTCTTCCGTTCCTTTCTGTCTCAACTTATCTCTTTATCTCGCTGTCTTCCTCATTTTTCCCTGTTTCTCTCCAACAAACACAACTATCACAAACACAACTATCACAAAGTGTCCGAGTCACTCGATCTTAATTCTTATAGTTTAGCCCGTGTGCCTTAATGGTCTTGTCTGCGGACTGCGTTCGTATGTGTCTGTGTCTGTGCCTGTGCCTGCGTGTGTAATGTGTATGTCTCTCACACTCTCTCTCTCTCTCTCTCTCTCTCTCTCACTCTCTCTCTCTCTCTCTCTCTCTCTCTCTCTCTCTCTCTCTCTCTCTCTCTCTCTCTCTCTCCCTCTCTCTCTCTCTCTCTCTCTCTCTCTCTCATCATGGAACATCATCTAACCTCAACCCCCTTCCAGGGAGGAACAACGGTAAGATTCAGGCTATTCGACAAGACTGTGGCGATATTGAACACCCATCTATCAGCCCACATGGACCAGACCTCACATACGAGATGAAGAATATTGGGCCATCATGGCTGAACAGGTTAGAAGAGTGATTTTTATTAGGGTTCTATTAGGGTTTAATGACTAAACTAGATCATGGGTGGACAAGCCAGGATTAGATTTCTAGGGGGTTGTTACTGACTAACGGGTCAGGATTAGGGGTTTGAATTGAATGGAATAGATGTGAACCATTGATCTTGTTTCTCCAACTCGTGCTTGTTTCGCTATGAGACATAGTACGGTGATTTCACGGGGATATAAGCAGCAAATTATACACGTTTAAAAGATTACCTTACTCTCGTTAATTAAGCTCGCATATTTCAAGAAACTTTTAAATAAGAAACTTTTTTTCTAGGAAACTACAGGTGTAAGCAATCCAAAAACAAAAAGAACTTCTCCTTTATCAAGAAACTAAACAAGTTAGGGGTGTTCTATTTTGTTGTGGTGTCTCTGAATTGTGTGATTTACATTTGAAAAGTTTCTTATAAAAAAGTTTCTTACTAAAGCGTTTCTTAAAAAACGAGAGTAAGGTAAACTCAAATGCATGATCATATATTTTGGAAGGAGGCAGTGGTATGCAACAGTCAATAGTCAAAGCAATGTATGTTTATTGGCGGGGAGTAGTGAGTAGGCACTTAGTCGTAGTCAACTATCTCACACCGAATTTATCTGATCTCGACACTGTATAGATCATGAGCATGTGTTTTTATCACCCCTCCTCCCCTCTTTCACGACTTCTATATCTTTAGTCTTTATAACCCAACGCAATATCTACTATAGATCATTTTTCTTTGCTTTTGCGAGGGCAAAACAAAGAATCCAGCTCCCAGAGGAAGATTAAACTAGAGATATAACCCCCCCCCCCCCCTTCATCAGGAGTTTAGAGACACCAAGTCACATGCACTGTATGATCACGACTATATCCTATGGGGAGGAGATCTGAACTACAGGATCGAACATGACAACAACAAGGTATTGTATAATAGCTGTTCTCTGTTTTAGTTTCTCAGACCCCTTTTACCAATAGTCCAAATACATAAATAAAAACGGGGACGTCTCAAAAAAATAGTCCAAATTGACATTGTTGGTCGAGTGTCAACGGGGCGTTCGCGGAGGTCGGGCTACCTCAAGTGTAATATGGTTACCAAGTATTGACAACTCAGAATACAAGGTTTGACAAACACGCCGAGAATAGTGACATAGTGAATAGTGAAATTAGACCAGACTACACAGACTACTATGTTGTGGGGAGCCGTGACTCTATGTGTTATCAATATTATATCTCTCTCTCCTCACTCGCTATCTGCATTTCTCTCTCTTTCTCCCTCTCCTAGTCTATCTTTCTTCCTATCTCTCTCTCTCTCTCTCTCTCTCTCTCTCTCTCTCTCTCTCTCTCTCTCTCTCTCTCTCTCTCTCTCTCTCTCTCTCTCTCTCTCTCCGCATCTTGACAGGTCAACCACATCATTAACATTTAGATCATTTTCAATAGCACTGTCCTTCGTCACGAAGGCTTCGTGTCTCTAACTCTTGTCCCTAACCACAATACTCTCTTCCTTTATCTTTCCAGTCTTTTCTATATATCGCTCTCTAATGGTTCTTTATTACGAAGATATAAATTATAATCTCTCATAAAGATTTAGCTGCCACTATTAGTATGCCATGGGTTCGTATTGCCAAATGCCATAAAAAAGTAACAACTTTCTCTCGGTAGGTGAGGTCTACAATTGGTTCTGGTAAATATCTGGATCTGTTACAATACGACCAACTCCTCCAAGAGCAGTCAGCTGGACACGCTTTTATAGGTTTCCATGAGGCGGATATCCACTTTCCACCAACTTACAAATTCGATCCAGGTAACTACATGGTAAAGAAATTACCCCTCGCCTCAGACTGTATCGCGGTATTAGGGTATGCTTTAGTAAGGTACCAAGGTAACTACATGAAACAAGGAGGCAAGTCGAGAGGTGCTGTCTCACACCCAAGCCAGAATATTAGCATCGTGCTAGTAATAACTGTTATACAAGTCATGACGTTCTGTTTACAGCTGTCTTTATACACCTGCGAAGACAGTTGTGTCATTATCCCGTACGATATTCCAGCCATTTTCTAGCTCCCCTGTTCTCTCTTATCTGTTCAATAATTATGTTAGCATATGGTGAGCATACGGTGAGCCGTGTGTATTCCCTCTTAGAGATTTATATTTTGTCCCCCCTCCCCAATACTCACCCTCACCCACTGCCCAGATACGGATATCTATGATACAAGTGAGAAGAACAGGGTACCGGCGTGGTGCGATAGGGTATTGTGGAGGATTAAAGCAGAGAGACAGGAGATCACTAAAGCGCTACAGTGGGGATCTGATGACAGTTCCTTGGAGTCAGGTTAGTGCTAATTATACTGCTAATTAATTGATTGTTAATTAACAACCACCTTGATAATTAATTGTTAGTTGTGAATTGATTGATATGGGAGGGAGTATTGATAGTTTAGGATTGATAGTATAGGGGAGAGGGTATTCTATAACTGAACAAATGTTTTCTCCCTTGGTCCACTACTGTAGCAGCAGTGCCATGAGGCAACCTCACACCACCCATACACCCACTCCAATGTTTACATCTAAATTATCTTCCTACCCCCTGCTATACCCATCCTGCTTTATCCCCGGCAGATTTATCCCTATCACTGAGTGACGTGAGTGACACAGCGGAACCATGATGGGGCATGTGCCTCTGTTCCTGCCAAAAAGAAGCGACTCCGAAAAAAGAAGCCCAAGAAAAGTGGTGCTACTTGTGATGATGAAGATAGTGAAGGGGATAGAACGAGGTTAGAAACACTAAGGAGACGGACCATGGCACTAATGAGGAAAACTGCCCAGTACGCATCCGAAACAGGTATAATAACCCTTCTTCTTCTGGGAAGGGGGGAGTTTTTATAGTATTCAAAACTTAGAAGTATCTGTAACTTCACCCGTATTACATCACCTCTATTTTATTCTCTTAACTGATCAGTGATCACACTACCGAAAGTGTGACCTTACTGTCGACTTCTCCTCTTTCCCTAACCACTCCTTATGTCTCTCCATTATTACCAATTTCCAACACAGGCGTGTCCTTTGTAAACAAAGCCACTGGTTTGGGTGGACAAGTCCAGATACACAAAGCCGATATTGTTGATCCGGACCGATTCAAGAGCTTCCTGAGCACTCTTGAACGCGAAAAGGTACGGCGCGCGTTGTTCGTTCTGTAAAAAGCACAATTTCAGCAGTCGTTGTGCGCGTCTCAAGAGACCCAATATGTGACCCTATTTCCACTGACCCTTCTCAGGTGGCGGCAGTGAGATCCAAGTATGAGAACAGTGTCAAGTGTCTGAGTTACGATCACCGAGGAGACTTTAAACAGTCGGATCACAAACCTGTTCTCGCTTTACTGGAGGTAAATGATTTGAGCGCGGTAATTCGGAATTCCCGCCCTTTTTTCCGGAAAGTTGACACTTTCTGACAAATTTTGTTGAGTTACTCAACCGGAAATTGAAACATTTGCAGTTTGTTTTAATTGGATTTCTACTTTCTATTACTCTAACCTTCTGTAGTATAATGTATCCCCTCGCTAAGAGGCTTCCAAGAATTGTGAATTGAGTGATTTATAATTCAATTCGCTGTTTTTCAGGTTGCCGTGAACAAGTCTCTACCGGAAGGAATCAAATTTACATCCGACAATTTTTTGTGGAAGAAGGGAGAAAGTCTTACTACCACATACAATGTCGCCAAAAACGTAAGTTACAAAATCTGAGCCTATGTGATGTTTTGGTGTCCCTGATAACTTCTGACTTTTCCCAACATTACCCTCTCCGTACAACACACTCTCTCCGTATGTTTATAACCATTCTCCCCTATCCAGGTTGAGGTAGGAGCATGGGACTGGGTGTGTCTGTGTGAGAGTGATTGGACGGACGCCAACAAACACTACATCGTATACGAGTATGTAGCACTCGGCAAAGGCAAGGTCAAGTTCCCAGCCATGTCTCACCCGGGGAAGGCAAAGACCCTTCAAGTTGTTTATGTTTCCTCCAAAATGACTGCTCCTGTGGCAGTTGCCAATGTGACTTGTCAGATGTAGGGTGAGAGAGGGAGGTAGAGATAGAGAGAGAAATGGACTACTGGAAGCTTTTAGAGACTGATGATATTGTTTTCTGGAATTATTTTAAATTTGCTCGTTAATTTATTCGTGCTCTCTTGAAGCTATGTTATTGATGTTGTGCGAAATGAGAAAGAGGAGTGTGACACGAAGGGATTGGAGTTGTCTGTTTAATTATTGTTATACCGATTTCAAAAATCTTCCCCCAACAAAACCATATAGCTGTACGTTCTTTTCACACGGTGCCCCTGAAGGACGTTCCACCTCGACCGAGTCCCCCAGCAAAACGAACGGTTGTGTGACCTAAAGGGGACCTCTGGGAACTACGGAGGACCGTGGGGGAAAAGATTTAAAAGTAGCCTAAAAAATTAAAACGATAGAAAGATAGCTATCGTTTTTTTCACTTTGAAAATACGACATTTCTTTAACAAAATCCTTGATCAGGAAGATGCAAGTGTCTCCCACCTATTTTTTGACGTAGAATCGAATGCCGTTGAAGTCAAATCTCTAAAATGTTAGAAAAATGGTGAAAATCGCGTTTTTAGGTGTTTTTTGGTGAAAAAAGCGTTCAAACTGGTACTAGATGATGAGATAGAGTCCCAAAAGTATGACAAATCGCTTTTTTGGGACCTTTTCGCCCTAGAAGCAGATTTTTATGAAAATCTGGTTCAGCGCCTATTCTCTGTATACTTTCAAAGAAGGTGAATATTGCTCTAATTTAGCCAATTTTGAAGAAAAGTCATCCAAAACAGTACTAGATGATGAGATAGTGGCCCAAAAATATAACTAATCGATGTTTTGGGTCTTTTCCGTCCTAGAATCAAATTTGCATGGCGGTCGGATGATATGTTTCCTCTCGGTAGGCCTCTGAAGTAGGTGGAAATAGCCAAAATATAGCGATTGCGGCAAATGAATGTGAATAAACGTTGACCAAACCCACTTTAGCATCATGTATGACCTATCTCTGGGCTACTGGACTATGCAAGAGCCATACATGATGATGAAGTGGGTTTGGTAAACGTTTATTCACATTCATTTGCCGCAATCGCTATATTTTGGCTATTTCCACCTACTTCAGAGGCCTACCGAGAGGAAACGTATCATCCGACCGCCATGCAAATTTGTTTCTAGGACGGAAAAGACCCAAAACATCGATTAGTTATATTTTTGGGCCACTATCTCATCATCTAGTACTGTTTTGGATGACTTTTCTTCAAAATTGGCTAAATTAGAGCAATATTCACCTTCTTTGAAAGTATACAGAGAATAGGCGCTGAACCAGATTTTCATAAAAATCTGCTTCTAGGGCGAAAAGGTCCCAAAAAAGCGATTTGTCATACTTTTGGGACTCTATCTCATCATCTAGTACCAGTTTGAACGCTTTTTTTCACCAAAAAACACCTAAAAACGCGATTTTCACCATTTTTCTAACATTTTAGAGATTTGACTTCAACGGCATTCGATTCTACGTCAAAAAATAGGTGGGAGACACTTGCATCTTCCTGATCAAGGATTTTGTTAAAGAAATGTCGTATTTTCAAAGTGAAAAAAACGATAGCTATCTTTCTATCGTTTTAATTTTTTAGGCTACTTTTAAATCTTTTCCCCCACGGTCCTCCGTAGTTCCCAGAGGTCCCCTTTAGGTCACACAACCGTTCGTTTTGCTGGGGGACTCGGTCGAGGTGGAACGTCCTTCAGGGGCACCGTGTTCACCACGAGATATTTCACGTGCCACTGTAACTTCCCATATGTTTGGTGACGTTATCCTGTGTGTCTTCTAAATACCGTCTAGTGTTTCTGTGAGCGTCTCGTTTCTTCGATAAGCAGAGTTGATCACACTTTGTTCAGTGTTGTTTAAACTTATCTGCTGGAGGGCCAACAATGAGTCCAGTCTTTTCCATTGTCACTGTGTGTTACTGTGTTAGTCATTTTCTTTTGTGAGTTGTTTGATCCATCTCACTCCATATGTAGGGCGGGGTACACCTTCAGCTTCCCCATGACACCCACGTACGCCTTATTGTACCCGCCCATTTCTCAATTCACAGATCTCAGTCCAGTGAAAGCGAAGAAGGGCGGATGCAAACTGAACATATATGGACTCTTTCATTGTAATCGGGCTTGTTCAAGTTTGTACTTCCTGATTCCTCCTAAACACGCCTTATCTTATATCTAAACTACTTAACTACGTCATACAAGCATACCCCTTTCTCCGTTCTCTCTTCTTTTTATCTCTCTCTCTCTCTCTCTCTCTCTCTCTCTCTCTCTCTCTCTCTCTCTCTCTCTCTCTCTCTCTCTCTCTCTCTCTCTCTCTCTCTCTCTCTCTCTCTCTCTCTCTCTCTCTCTCTCTCTCTCTCTCTCTCTCTCTCTCTCTCTCTCTCTCTCTCTCTCTCTCTCTCTCTCACACACACTCTCTTGTTCAATTTCTTTCTCCCTCTGCCTGCAGTAACGCGTCATACGTTGAGCTGTTTCATTATCTCTCCCAATTTGTCACAGACACATAATTTCAATTACACCATCACCCACCCTAGCTTTAGCACGAGAACTACCCATAATTTCAATTTGATTATTAACCTTGTGATGATTCAATGAGTCTCAAATTAGATTCATCGTATACATGAGTCACGAGAACACAAATATTCAACTTGATCGCATGTGATTCCAATTTACACCCTGATTTTCTTGGAGAGATTGACTCAGTTTGTGTGTGTAACAAGCCAGGCAGTAGAGTGTCAATCAAAATGTATTGTTTCGTACGTGCTAATTACAGTGGTATACACTGCTACAGCAGCCTGCTTGCTTGTGAGAGAGAGAGTGTGTTATTGCAAAAACCAGCCATCATGTTAACCAGTTCGCAAGTTAATTCTGTCACCTCTCACCTTCTGATAGTTGTGTGTGATCTAGAATCAAGTAATGTTGCTCTATTCCGATCGTTCTAGAAGCAGTTTGAAGTTGTATGTCCTCGTAGTTGTGTTATAATCAGTCCTGGCCGCACTCCTGGCATGATTTGTCGAATGTTCTCGTTTTGTATTTCATTTAATTTCGTTATGTAATATTCCATTCACCCAGTTATGTCAAGTCGTTTATTTGCAATATCCGTGGCTTTTCTTGCGGTTTTATTTGGCTGTAAAACCCTCTTCTCAAATGGCTTCTTTCTCGATTTTCCAGCCAGTTTTTTGAGGTTAGTTTCACTTTCGATTTGGTACACTCTACGGCCGCTAGTCACCGCGCCACGAGTTGTGTGCTTTTTACACAAGAGAGTGTGCGCGCGTGACTCAATTGCTTCGTACATCGCACGTGGAGCCGTTATGGGAGAACTGCAGCAGCTGTATGAATTGATTATGGTCATCTTAATATTCGTCTCTGTTACTCATGAGCCATATTCACCTCTGGGAATTCATAATTCATTGTGAGGTATGAATGTGAATAACTCCGTTTCTCTCCCGCAGATCACTAGCGGCGAAACCTGAGAATCCCTTCCTCGATGCCGCATCAATTAGGTATGATGACCTCATGGACAACAACTCTACAACCCAACAACGTCTTCTCTCGTCAATGGTCCAATTTGGGCTGTTTTTTGTACAAGACATCCCTTCTTATAACTCGTCTGAGGAGCTAAAAACACTCAAATCATTCTTCAAACTGCCCTTGAAGACCAAAATGGCACTTGCAGTAAAGAAACATAGGCAGGAAAGCACCAACGCTTATCGAGGATATGGGCCGTTAGTTGGTGGTCTTACTACACAATTCAAGGAAATGTACAATATTGGACCTTTTAATGACATTCCTCGCTTCAAACCCCCATCGACTGAGAACAGTTTAGAATTGTACAGAGGTGTTGGGAGGGAAACTAATCTGTGGCCGAAAACAAATGACCCCATGTTTGATACACACTTCAAGAACTCCTTCATTAAAAGTTTTGAAACACGACGATCAGTAGGGAAGGCTGTCGTAAGGTGTATTGGCTCAGTGTTGGGACACCCTGAATTATCGGACAGATTTAAGGAGCATGAGTTTAGTACTCTGGGTCTAAGGAGGTACCCAGCAGGGACAGAGGATAGGTTAACTGAGTTAGAACATGAGGATTCAACCGTTACCATTCTTTCTACGTTTCAGGTTAGAGAATTTGACGTTACCCTTCTTTCTATCCCTCTTGAACAATGAACATTCCAAATATTGAATCAAGAAGCAGATCGGTAGAGTATAATCATGAAATCCATCCTATAATTCTGGTAATATTAACTGAATCTAATCCCTTCAGAACCCTGGTCTGGAAGCTCTCTATCAGGACCGTTACTGGGATGTCCCTACCTCAGGGGAGGGATTTATAGTAAACATTGGTACCCTTATATCCGATATTACTGATGGGAGGGTCCTGGCTGTACGACACAGAGTGAGACAAATTCACCAGGAACGATTCTCAATTCCCTTCTTTTTTACACCCTCGTAAGTTCGCTTCGAATGGGTGAAACAATTCGTGGATTTAAGATATCAAATGGTACTACTCAGTATCAACAATTCATCAATAATTACCCAACTTTCGACAGATTTGATGCTGACGTGGGTACAACCCTGACGGGTCGACCAACCCGGGCTGGTGCTCGTTACAAGATATTCGGGGAGTGGATGAGGGACTATCTGCCTGGAGTAGAGCCCGGACTACTGGGGGTACACGAACAGGACACAGAAACGTGTCCGAAATCCGGGTGTACGGGGGACTGAGAATAATTAGATGTGAAATAACCTTGTGTGATATCATGTACTGAGTACAGCTCTGGGTTGAAGCTTGGTGAATTTTTAGTGACCCTTATTGATTTTAGCTGTGCAGAAATGTGCGTTTTTGTGACTTAAATTTTAATTCGAACAGTTGAAGACTGTATAAAACAAGTCTATTTTTGTGTTTTAAAACAGACGTAATGATGTAACAAACCTAACAAATAAAATAATCCTCTCTTAAAATAACAATAGCACCATTTATACAAACAAAATATGTTTCCCTAGATCTTTATACCGAACGTTATTCAATTAATCGGTTAAATATAATTGCACTTACAAACTCTTGCTGTTTGGATAAAGGTTATTTAGATAAAATGGTAAATGGTTAACTAACTTATCGCCAAACCACGACGAACAATAATTATTTGACCCTATATAATATATATCCCTAGCACAAACAGCTGTCAAAAAGCAGAGGTAGTCCATTGTTTGACTTGCTCCAACCCCACATGGGCTTATTATATCTCAAACAAAAGCAGTCGCACTACTAAAACCACCATGACTCAGTACCAATCAGTCATCACTATGGAACACCAGATCCTGCATAGGATACAAGAGTGGGTCTGTCTGCTTGGTAGACTCATTGGGTACTTGCAGTGGGTCCCTGGTAGGTGGTGAGGATCTGGTAACTTGGTCTCTAGGTGAGTTACTTGCTTGGTTTCTGGTAACTTGGTTACGAAGTGGGGAGGACCGTTTTGAAGAGGATCGACGGCGTCTTCTTTTCGTTTTGGCACTCCTGAAATATAGGAAAGTGTTAGTCGGAAAAAGAGCTAGAAACAGGGAACGACATGAGGTTTCGATAGAGTTTTGAAAATCGAGGAAGGAAGCGAATCAGTAGGGAGTGTGATCATGACAGAGCTGCTGAGTTGATTCGATTTAGGTTTCTAGCAGTGGCTGCAGGTGTGGAATCTTTCAGCGTTTTACTATGCTGTGCTGCGATGTAATTATCTCCAGCTTTCTCTCTCCCATAGGATGTTAGCACGCATATTAAAAGGATTGAGAGACATGCATAATGTCAATGATCCTCTCTCTCTCTCTCTTGCGCTCTCTCTCTCACTTTTCTTAACCCACAAAGGGGTCTACATGCGTACCCATAACACACTTGTACACCAGCTCACACATACACATACAGAGAATCCATGCAAATCGGCAATCATTGGATCAATTGATCATGCAAATCCCCACAAGCACACATCACGCATATATCACGCTCTGTCTAGCGTGCCAGACAGAAAGTTACTAGCACATGCAAACTCTCACTCTTAAAATGCGCCGTGTAAAACATGTGTCATCAACAGGCCGCGGAGTTTCGGTTTGGAACGCCACTGGTGGGTCGAGTCCTAGAGGTGTTTGTTTTAAGTAACATAGGGGAGTACTAGGAGTAATATGGGAGTACAGTGTACTGAGTAAATAACATGTATGTGTAGTAACTAGTATATGGGAGTTTGGGGACGTAGTTTGTGTGTTTGTCATTCTAAAGATACACTGCAGTCACGTACAACACTGGTCATTACATCACGTACACAGTGACATCACAACCGTCACACACATTAGGATGCAAACACAGTGTGATATTTGTTTGGACACAGTGTGATATATGATCACACACAGTGATCACACACAGTTCTAATTACCCATTATGGTTGGCGTGTTCCTCGTCCTCATCTGACAACCACTCCTGAGCTAACGTCTCTTCTAATACCACTGCAGGGGAGGAGAGGTTATCTAACGGCTTTATAGTTGCTCTTGTTAGTTAATTAACAAGTATTTTGTTAATTAATTAATTATAATCTTAATGGGAGAGAAGGGATTTAAAGCTGAGTACAATAACACCATGATATCACTTACTTCTCTGTCTGACATAAGCAGGTGTGTTGCCCACCATCAGTTCAATGATCCGGGCCATTGCCCACGAGATGTTCTGGAAACTGAGAAAGGAAGTGTTGGTTAATTTCAAGTTTTAATTGGAGAACTTTGTCAATGAAAGATTGAATGAAGTTCATTGTGATAACAACTTTGTACCTACTTCTTCTAGGCACTCTCACACAAACATCTCTAACTATTGTACCTGAATATGAATATCATCCTAGCCAACATGAGCTGCATTGCATGATAACCTAGCTACCCACGTGATGCCCAAATATGGTGGTATGTCTCACGTGATAACTGATGCCCAAATATGGTAGTGTACCTGAATATGAATATCATCCTAGCTAACATGAGCTGCATTGCATGATAACCTACCCACGTGATACCCAAATATGGTAGTGTACCTGAATATGAATATCATCCTAGCTAACATGAGCTGCATTGCATGATAACCTACCCACGTGATGCCCAAATATGGTAGTGTACCTGAATATGAATATCATCCTAGCTAACATGAGCTGCATTGCATGATAACCTACCCACGTGATGCCCAAATATGGTAGTGTACCTGAATATGAATATCATCCTAGCCAACATGAGCTGCATCCAGAAATCAGAGTTCTCATTAGCTGGGTTAATGTACGACCAGTATCTGGGAAGACGGGTGGGGGTTATGAAGTTATCCGATGCTAGTAAGATCAGAAACCAGGATAAAAGTGATAGCTTGTCGTATAGTGAAAGGGACGCCAAACAGTAGAAGAATTTCACTAATTTCTTCGTGTTGACTGTTGACGATCTAACAAAATTACCTGCACGTGGTATCCTGGTCTGTATTTGTGTCCTTGAAGGTATGGGTTGCCAACATAAAGTTAATGTAACCCTCAAACGTTTTATTGGGGCTCTGGTATTCCCTGTAGGAGAGATATTTGGTGATTAGATCCTTTTTGCTTAGCTAACGAGTGATAAACAGATTTGAGTCAATAGTACAATTATCAAACACTATCTGCACACCCAATCATAAATATATTTAACCCCTACTAACCTCCCCCTACTAACCCTTTTAACCAGTTTACTAATTTACCTGTACACTATCATGGGTAGGTAATCAAAGGTAAATGCGATGAGAACAGCATTTACCAGGATAGCCATTCTAGTCAGCACCTCCAAAATGTGCATCCAGGATCCTGGGAGGTGGAGAGTTGTTATGTTAGGGGGCGCGGAGAGAGAGGTTCAAACAGGGGAGATGGAGAGGGGTTCTAGAATGGACACATGAGTAGAAAGGTGGAGAGGGAATCTAGAATTAGGATAATTGGAGAGAAGGAGGTGATGAACGAACTTGGTGGTAGAATTTTCAAAAGAAAGGATGGAGACTTTGAAAAAGAAGATAGACTACCTATTATTACCTATGCCATCGGCCCTAAATCCGATAGGTCGGCGGTATCTCTTGATAAACTGTGTCGCCTCTGTTCTCAGTTGGTGAAGATTTAGTAGGAGACATATCACTGGTGCAATGGGCAGAGCGGTACCAAAAATTGTCAGGAAACCTGGGGAGTGAGTAGGTTATAAAAACATTTGCAGTGCAGCTGGGAATCAACAACTGGTGTCTAGTTTTGATAAATTCAGTTAGAACTTCGTACCACACAAAGTACTGTACTGAGTACTGTACTGAGTACACACACCCACTTCCTACCTAGTTGAATGATGTTGTTCACGTATTCCCTGTACATCTCAGTAGGCTCTCGCAGCTCAAAATCCTCAATCAGCTGACTTCTTTTCGTCACTGAAAGAAGGAAAGTTAACACAACTTTGAGTAACTAAACCGTCCCTTAATTCGGCATTATATGATCCTTACACAACAGCCAGGGACCACGAGGGTCATAATTGAATATGATGATAGTATGTTATTTTATGTTACACGAGTTACAATTGACACTGACCTTTCAGGTTGAGACTTTCTTTGGCCTTTTCTCTTTGATTTTCAGTACAACAGAATGTAGCCTTGAACAGTAGCACGTATTTGGGCAGATTGACTGCCTTTATTAAAGCCTTTATCAGAGGGACGCCTTGTTTTAGGGACATGATGATTATCATCTGCATGGAAACCTGTAATGGAGGAACGTGTTAGTCGAGGGGGCTGTGTCAGGGTTAAGATACTTGACACCTGTTTGGATTAGCTGAATAGTAAAACTATGTGTGAGACAAGATTTAGTACACAACACGTACCTCACTCATGCATCCGCCTGGTGCACAGTTTTCAATCCTGAAGTATTCTCCGAACAAATACCGCGGTTCACTTGGTGTCGACAAACTATATGGGATAATAGTTTATAGGTATAACCTGGAGATTGAGATGAGACCTCATGCAGACAAAATCAACGGCACTGAATTGCCAATTCAAATTCCATGAAGATGTTCCCTCATAGGGATCACCACAAGGGAACCTGGAGATCTCCTGACGGTACCACTGTGACGCAGATAGACCATCTGTGTGTCGGCAACAAGTGGCGAAGTTCTCTGTTGGATGTTAGGGTCCTAAGGAGTGCAGACATCGGGTCTGATCACTACCTGGTTCGGGGCAAGGTTAGGATCCGGCTGAGTGCAGCTAAGAACTGTAGGAAACCGGTCAGGGAGGTTCCAGCTATAGAGAATCTCAGGAAGGGGTGTGATGAGACACGCACGGAATACAATGTCTCTCTCCGGAACAGGTTTGAATCTCTGGAGCCTGAGGAAAGTCTGGAGGGTCAGTGGCGGCAAGTTAAGGAGGTAATCGGTGAGGTGTCACTGGAGGTCCTGGGAGCGCGGCCGAAACGGATTCGTCAGCAGCACTTGTCTCTGGAGACTCGAGACCTCATCGCCCAACGTGCTGAGCTGAAGAAGAATGATCCCGAGGGTGGATCTGAGTACTCTAGGCTTAATAAGCTGGTCAAGAAAGCAGCACGGGTGGACGATGAAAGGTGGGCGGATAGTTTGGCGTCTGATCTGGAGGATGCTGCGGTGCACGGGCGGCAGAGGGAACTTTGGCAGCATATGAAAGATCTGTCAGGTGTGAGGAAACGCGGCGGTACTGCTGTTCGTGATAGGAACGGTGAACTCATCGCTGATCCTGTTCAACAGCGGGAGCGCTGGGCGGAGCACTTCTCTGAGCTGCTAAACCCCCCTGTAACTACATCACAGCTCTCGGATCTGGATGGTCTGGAGGTGGACCCGTGCTTTGAGGATCTTGGTGAGGATGATCCTCCGCCTTCTCGTGGAGAAGTTTTAGTGGCACTGAACAGGCTCAAAAACCATAAGAGTCCTGGCGTTGATGGGATCTCGAACGAACAGCTACGGTATGGCTCGTCCGGTCTTGTCGGCCCCCTTGTGGATCTGTTTGGTGGAGTCTGGAGGGAGGAGAAGGTCCCGGAGGAGTGGTTAAAGGGTGTCATCTCGGTGATTCCCAAGAAGGGTGACGCCAGTGTGTGCTCAAATAATAGGGGCATCACTCTGCGATCTACCACTTCCAAGCTGTTCCAGATAATTATGCTGAACAGGTTGTCTTCTGGTCTTGAATTGGCACTTCGAGAGAATCAGTGTGGATTCAGACGTAACCGGTCTTGTGTGGATCAGATTTATTCCCTCCGTACCATCATCCATCAGTGTATAGAATATAATTTACCGTTGTATATAAACTTTATTGACTTCAAATCAGCATTTGATTGTATTAACAGGGATTTTATCTGGGCCGCATTTCGCCATTATGGTCTTCCAGAGAAGTATGTCCGGATAATTCGAGCATTCTTTGACGGTACTGTGAGTGCAGTGAAACATGACGGAGAGCTCTCCAGCTGGTTCAGTGTCCTACAGTGGTACCGGTCAGGGCGACATTCAGGGTCCACCAGTCTTCAACATCGTGATTAACTGGGCGGCTCAGCTTGCTGAGTCCAACAAGACTGTCTCCAGGGGTCTCACTCTTCACGGCGCTGAGAGTGATGAGGGTGGGGAATGGATCATGGATCTCGACTATGCTGATGACATGGCTGTAATGGATGATACTGAGGAAGGGCTCCAGGAGTCAACAGATTTGCTGGTAAAATACGCAGGGTACGCTGGTCTGAAGATTAATGCGAAGAAGACCAAAGTTGTGGCTTTTTCAAAGGGTCTTAGCCAGCGCCCATTTTCAGAGGCGGATACGGTCAGCATATCTGTGGAGGGTAATCCGGTTGAGCAGGTTTCCAGTTTTACCTATCTCGGATCGGCGTTGTCCTCTGACGGCACCATCGACAAGGAGCTTGGTATCAGGATAGGGAAGGCTTACAGTGCATTCAGTATGCTTTGTAGGATCTGGTACAACCGTAACATCAGGACCTGTACCAAGATCAGGATATACAGAGCTGCTGTTCTGACAGTTCTTCTCTATGGTTGTGAGGCCTGGACAACTACACAGGTCCAAGATCGCCGGGTGGAGGCGTTCCACCAACGCTGCCTGCGTAGAATCCTGAGAATACAGTGGTTTAGGAGAGTATCTAACAGGGAGGTACTGGAGAGGGCGGGGATAGAACCAATCTCGAACTTCATTGGCAATGGGAGACTCCGCTGGTTTGGACACCTGATTAGAATGCCTGAGGGTAGGGTGCCCAACAAACTCTACCACTGGGTGCCTAGTCATGGGAGACGTTCCAGAGGAAGACCGCGTAAAACCTGGTCCTCCTGTGTGCTGAATGATTATCGAGACGCTACGGGTCAATCCCAGTCTCTCCGTGCAATTACTAACACTGCAGAGAACAGAAATGAGTGGAGACAGCTCACGTCATTACGAGCGAGGATACTTGGAGCCGGCCACTCGAATGATTGAGGAGACCGTACCAAGTATCAAGTAAGTAATTCCATGGAGTATAGGATTGGAGTTTATTAGTTTTTGTACTTACTTCCCCTTGAAGAACGCAATGTAGAAGAGTGTTCCGTAGTGGTTGATAAACTCAAACAGATACACCTAATTGGGATCATGAGAATAACTTATGCATCCGGGGGATACCCCATTCTCATTAGTAAGATAGAAAGGGGATGTTGTGCCAAGATGGTGGGGAATATATTTTATTCAAATAAAACAATTTATTATGCCCATATATGGGCATGTTCCCTAGTTACCTTGAACGCCATGTGGTTGTCATGGTCACGCTGTGTTCTGTGATTTTCCAGCTCCGTTAGTTTGTTAGCAACCCAATGGTAAATCTACAGGGGGAATGGGGGGTGGAGTAGATGAATCCTGATGGTCATTTTAATGCCGATAAAAATATTATTCTCCAGATCAGATCAGGAAGTTTCCAGTTGAGTCTGAGGTCAAATACTCAAATAGACACGCCCATATTCCAAACTGCCCCACAACTTACAAATGACATGATAAGGATGGAAGTTCCGCTAATTAACCCCGTAATTACATTCGCCAGCTCCTCCGCATACTTCTTGGTGAAAGCACTGTTCTTTGTTTTCAGGAGGGATTGCGAGAGGGAGTAGTTGTAGATTGTAATGGTAAGGGTTAGCAACACGCAGATACTCAACTGTGGGTATATAATGTGGGTGAGGGATTAGGGTGGGGACTGTGGGTATAATAGTGTGGGTGAGGGATTAGGGTGGGGACTGTGGGGATATAGTGTGGGTGAGGGATTAGGGTGGGGACTGTGGGTATAATAGTGTGGGTGAGGGATTAGGGTGGGGACTGGGGACTGTGGGGATAATGTGGGTGAGGGATTAGGGTGGGGACTGTGGGTATATAGTGTGGGTGAGGGATTAGGGTGGGGACTGGGGACTGTGGGGATAATGTGGGTGAGGGATTAGGGTGGGGACTGTGGGTATATAGTGTGGGTGAGGGATTAGGGTAGGGACTGTGGGTATATAGTGTGGGTGAGGGATTAGGGTGGGGACTGGGGACTGTGGGTATAATAGTGTGGGTGAGGGATTAGCGTGGGGACTGGGGACTGTGGGTATAATAGTGTGGGTGAGGGATTAGGGTGGGGACTGTGGGGATATAGTGTGGGTGAGGGATTAGGGTGGGGACTGTGGGGATATAGTGTGGGTGAGGGATTAGGGTGGGGACTGTGGGGATATAGTGTGGGTGAGGGATTAGGGTGGGGACTGGGGACTGTGGGGATAATGTGGGTGAGGGATTAGGGTGGGGACTGTGGGTATAATGTGGGTGAGGGATTAGGGTGGGGACTGGGGACTGTGGGGATAATGTGGGTGAGGGATTAGGGTGGGGACTGGGGACTGTGGGGATAATGTGGGTGAGGCATTAGGGTGGGGACTGGGGACTGTGGGGATAATGTGGGTGAGGGATTAGGGTAGGGACTGTGGGTATATAATGTGGGTGAGGGATTAGGGTGGGGACTGGGGACTGTGGGGATAATGTGGGTGAGGGATTAGGGTAGGGACTGGGGACTGTGGGGATAATGTGGGTGAGGGATTAGGGTAGGGACTGTGGGTATAATGTCGTGAGAGATTAGGGTGGGGACTGGGGACTGTGGGTATAATAGTGTGGGTGAGGCATTAGGGTGGGGTACGGTCTCCCCCTACCCTACCCGCCTTCTCTCTCATCCAATTCTCTATATTTTCTCACACGCTTTCCAGTTCAAGCTTTGCATATAATAATCGTGCACTAAAAACTTACAAATAGAGAAACAGTTGAGCAGGCTATCACATAGAAGGGTAGCCTATCAAAGAAAGTTAACTCTGCTTCCCTGGTCCCCGCAAAGGGGTTAAAGAACATCTTAGTTTTCTCTGTCAGTTGGTACTTCACTCTCACCTCCGCCTAGATAGAGAGGAACTTAGTGTCAACAATATCATCATAACAGCAGTATATACAAAATTAACATAACAGCATCTCATCATGAAAATGTTATGATCTCAGGAGAGAAAGTTAGATCGATATAGGACGAAAAAGATCTAAGTGTCAACTCACGGAGGCGGATCGACTGTTGGTGGTTCCCCACATGTGAGCCATAGTGTTTTGGTATCTTTTGAAGAATGTGACGAACAGGGACAACCATATCATCATAAACATTGAGAATACAATGACACCCTCGTTATTTGCTGCACTCGTTATCTAGTGGGGATATAGTTGGGGGATGGTTGGGGATAAGTCGGGATAGTTGGGGATAGTTGGGGGTAGTCGGGGGTAGTCGGGGGTAGTAGGGGGTAGTCGGGGGTAGTAGGGGGATAGTTGGGGTAGTAGGGGGATAGTTATTAGTTGGGGATAGTAGGGCGATAGTAGGGGGACAGTTGGGGGGTAGTCGAGGGATAGTTGGGGGTCCAGAATTATAGTTTGGGGTAAGTGGTGTAAGTTGGTTATTTTGACTTTTGAGTCAAAATGACGTCATGTTACAAACGATATTGCTTAGTGAAATCTAGGATTTGCCACCTAGTATTATTACCCGTGTTGTGAAGCAGTAGTCTGATAGGTATGTAACGTTACAGTCCCCATCCATATGACACTCAGTACACATGGGGTAGCTGGTTCCACTGTCACAAATCTGCTCAACCGCTGTGAGATAGAGAGAGTATTAGACTTTGGTGACGCATTTATTACAACTCGCGTGAGGCGCGATAAAACAACTCGTTGTTAGAGAGGTGACGGCGCCACCAATTACAAATTAGACAAGTTAATAATATGTAGTTGGAATATTGTAAGTCATGAACAATTCATTGTTATCAATTTTGCCCCAGTATACCATCACCATGCTTGTTCTAGCAGGTACACCTGGAACCTGTATTATAGGTAAAACTGATGATAAAACTAACCGGGATGAAGGAACATCTGAGTTATTCCAAATACAGAGACACACAGTCCAGCAATAGCGGGGAGGATCAACCATGTATTGTAGTAACCTGTGGAGGGGTGGTGGTGTTAACTTTTATTATTTTATTTGGTAAAAAACGGTGTCGGACGCAAATTTACCGGCCCCAAATATATGCGGGGTCCAACTGAATATGAAAGTAAAAGTTCACCCACCAGTATATGCAAAGTAAATGGCAGTGACGGATCCGAAGTAGTTTCTGATGATATTCATTGGTTGAGATCTCCATTTCATGTGGCTAGAACTCCAGAAGTACCGGAGCAGCTGCCTGGGATTCCTGATTGTCAACTGAGGATCATCATCCGCATTCTCCTTCTCTGTGGGGGTGGGGTGGGGTTATCTTTCTCTCTCTCTAGAGTGAAAATAAAAGAGTTAGACTTCGGTGTGGTGAAAATGAAAATATGATAAACTAATTTTCTATGTGGTGTTGTTTGTCTCATATAAGACCGTCCTCTCCGCACCGGGCCGAAGGCCCGGTGCGGCTACGTGAGGCCGCGTAGCTCTGATGGCCCTGGATCGAGGTTGCGCGATGTACAGTCAGTGTCTGACAAGGTGTTGTATTGTCTTTTTTACTTGGACTTGGCCCGCTGAGAAGAGCCCTGTAAGAACATAGGTAAGGGAGTGGTGTGAGCTCCTGGGGACAGGAACTGAGTAGGCTGTGCATCCATGAAGGGGTTTCAGGAAGAACCACAGCAACCCAACACTATCAAAATAACATGTGGTGTGACCAGCGGTACAACTAACTCACCGAAATGGTCGATTATCTCATTCCATGGTCGACTCGGTATTCCTGGATCACCTATCTTATAAGGACCCGAGTGAAGTGGGTAGGCTGCTACAAAACACTCTTTATTGTACATGGACTGGAGGCCTAACTGCCGCTGACTCTTATCATCACCATTTAGATACTTTCTCAGTTTCTCCGGTTTTAGTCCGTACAGGGGGTTCTCCAGGATCTTGAACACCTGTAAATAGAGAGGAATTTAGAGGATCTTGAACACCTGTAAAAAGAGAGATGATTTCTCTAAATAGACAAAGATGTTGTTCGCCCAACTCCAAAGTATTTAGGAAGAATGAAAAGTGGAAAATAGAACAAGAGCTGCGATTATAATCAGCTCTTTGCATACCATTAATGATCGTTCAGAATCATAGAAGAAGAAGTCTTTTCCGTAGCCCCAGAACGAGGATCTCTTATCTGTGGTGAATGGTGCTCGGATGGCCCTGAAAGAAGATGTGATAAGTACTGCAAAGAATGTACAATTTGAAGGCGCAGAAGAGGACAATTAAAACGAAAAGATCTTACTATCGTAAAAATTTTAATATCAAAAGCATATAATTAATTTTGGTTACTCCACCCAACACCGAACCCATATTCCACTCGAGGGTCCATTTTAAAGTCCCAAAACCTCCGTACAATCCCGCCACATTCCCGTTCAACTAGAGGGACCCTCTGCGCCACATACTCTGTCAACCACTTCTCTACCACTTCACCAGAATCCCTCTTAGTGTTCATAGAGTCCTCTCTTTTTTCCATCTGCTCCTTCCCTTCGGTGTTCGATTTCAGAAACTCCAGCACGGTTTGCGGTAGATCAAGGCCAAGAAACCGGTAAATCTTGTAGGCGGTTGTAATTGGATCAAGGGAGAGCTCATCGTGAGTTATTGAAATATATCCATTATCTCCGAGCAGCTTTCGTCCCCATTTTTCATCATCCTTGTAACGCACACAATCACTTGCCATCTCCAGAGACAACTTTTCATTTGTTTCAGCACGTGTCCAATCAATCTGGTACTTTCCGACCGTGAAGATGTCCTTGAAACCTGCTCTCGACCGCAGCAGAGCTCGGGGATCTCTTATCAAGTGGACAACTTTGATATTCTTAAGGCACTGCTTTATCTAACAGTTGCAAATCTTTCAACCTTCGCAACCGGATAACCTTTATCACGGCACCCTGGCGGCGCGTGAGGCAGTGATATCGTCTGACATCCTGGATTTTTACACCTCTCTTCAGAGATTCATCACACTCTGACTGTCCTAAAAGTTTCATGTTCTCTTCTTCTGACTGACCACACTGCCAAAACCTGTGTAGCACCTCCCGGAAACAGTTGATAGGCACGGAGCAGTTCCGATGAATTTGGAGAGAGAAGCAGCATCCTCTCCTCGTCACTAGTATGTCTTGAAGATAACCCTTGAAGCTGGTTCTTGGTTTTGGCATCATCAATAATCAAGTTATGCAACCCCTCAAACTCGTAGAAAATGTCCGGGTTTTGGTTGAAGAGCTCCCCAAGGAACGTTGAACCAGATCGGAACTGGGTGACAAGAAGTACAAGAGGAAGATGATCTCCGGGTGTAGCGGGGTGGGTAAACGCTGGATCGGTCCTAGTTTGTGGGAGGATCCGTGGCGGAGAAGCCTGGACCAGGGTCGCAAGGAGGAGGAGGAACACTAGCATATCTGACACCTCATCAAATGTTGGCATTTAGAAATTAACTCATGAACAACGCAAACTAGTTTGGGGTTACCGCGTCACTGCGCTGGCAAGCGCAAAGGTGACCATCCCCTCCCCCAGCCTGTGCGTGCCAGAAAGCAGTACAGTCGGATTGGGGTTAGGGGGCCCCGGTTATAGTAATGTTACAAACGGGGGGCTAAAAAGATGGAAGGTATAGACTATAGGTAAGCAGAGAACAACTCCTAGCCTAGTTTTTGAGTGGTGTAGTGGTTTATCATACAACTGCAACAAGTTCAATGATGTGTAATATGATTCGTTCAAAAACACGATCTGAGCGAGGGTGAGCTAGAGATCTGTGCACACTATTTCGTGCTACACTGTATCACTTCCTTTAATGAGCAATTGTAGCGGTTAGGTAGGCGAGTGAGAGAGAGAGAGAGAGAGAGAGAGAGAGAGAGAGAGAGATAGAGATAGAGAGAGAGGGAGAGAGATAGAGATAGAGAGAGATAGAGAGAGAGATAGAGAGAGAGAGAGAGAGAGAGAGAGAGAGAGATAGAGAGAGATAGAGAGATATATATATATATATATATATATATATATAGAGAGAGAGAGAGAGAGAGAGAGAGAGAGAGAGAGAGAGAGAGAGAGAGAGAGAGAGAGAGAGAGAGATAGAGAGAGAGAGAGAGAGAGAGAGAGAGAGAGAGAGAGAGAGAGAGAGAGAGAGAGAGACCCACACCGCACTCCGTACAATAACGTTGTCTCACAAAAGACTGCACTCTCAGAATGTCCGGTGATGAGGCATGACTGTGACTCTCGCTTGGGCACGGTGTACCATTTCATTTCACTTGCCCCCATCCCTAGACGTAGCGCGCACGAAAACGTGGGAGAGGACAGCGCAGGAGGGAGAGAAGAAGAGGGGATATCATACCCAAAACTCTCACAGCGTGCGTGATGGTACAAGTCATGTAGTATGACAACAACAAAGTACCCTCCACATACATTACCTTGCAAAGAAGTCATCTCGTGCCATCTGGAAGCTTGATCGTTTACCGTTGAACAGTCTGTAGATCCAGGTATCAAACTGGAGGAGGAGGAGAGCGCAAAGTTATTGTAGGTATCCAATGTATCATGCTAGTGTTTCCCCTTATACTGAATAACCCGGATAACTAAGCCCGGATAATCCGGCTAACTCAGAAAGTCAAGCCCGACTAACCCGGATAACTAACTCAATCTTACTAACTCTATTTTTACCGAGTACCTTAGTGAATATGTCATCTTTGTAACTTTGGTTTAGGTACATCATCTGTTCCATGGCTGCCAGATAGGTCTGTTTCTGTCTCTCACGCTTCCGTTCTAGTGTACCCTGTTATATGTGGTATATCAATTCAATGAGGCACAATAGAACTAAAATACATCCCCTCATTCTCATAACTCGTCAAATTCAACCAATCATTTAAAATCCATTTTAGATCCATTTTAAAACCTACCGCATCTTGGTCCACACTATCTCCCCTCCTAATCACATGGTTCATCATCACCCTGATTGTCTTGGCAGCGCTGGAAAGGGTTGGGAAATGTCGCTCCCTGTGCTCCTCCTGTACTGCCTTCTCATCGTACGTGTAGTATACCTCGTTATACATGGCGAGCATGTTCTTCGTTTTTAGCTCTTTTGGTCCTCCTCGGACTATGGAACCTGCAAGGGGCGTGTGTGTGAGCTGGGCCGGGTATAGGGATAATATCCCTGGGATATAATGCAGATTTGTGTGGTACTTGGTTTGGTGTGTAGAGAAAGGAATCAAGCTGCCATTCACACCGTGTGAATGGGTGTGATGTTGTGCAGAAATCAGTAATCATACTGATAACGCGGTTCAGGATTCTAAAACCTAGCGTTTAAAGCAATGCACAGCGGGTTCTCTGGCATGGCATTTTAGGTTTTAAGTTCTTTAAAAGAGATTTCAAGAAAATTAAGCTGTCAGCAGCATTTTCTTACACAGTACACACAAACTCTAAAACGTGCCTACAAACACAACAATCGAGCCACACCGTATAGTCTTTGTTGAAAAATGAAGCCTAAATTGAAGTATAAATAAAGTATAGAAATCAAAGTTTTATGTTCCGAACAAACCCAGAAATAAAAACAGCAGGAACTGTCACGCAACTCTTTTCAGCAACGTTTTACACACTACTACTACAACAAGTCACTATAAAACCCAAAAGTCTCAAAACATGCGCTGCAGTAGGGGTCCTGCAAGAACAAAAGATAACAAACCCAACAAGATATAACATGCTATATTTTCACACTCACGAAGTCGTCCCCATCTCTTCCTCCTCTCCAGAAAGTTTTCAGGATCACCTGCTGCCGCCCCATCACCCTCATCCTCTGACTCACTCCCATCCTCAACTAGATTGATCAACTTTAGAAATAATATGACACAGATATGTATCGGGCTTATTGTGCCGTATGGGAGTTGTTTGCGGAGTAAATCATTATTATTTGGAGATAAAAACAGCTATGTGGATGTGATATTACTGCAGTTTTTATATAAAAAAATCCCAGAATGAATTATATTGAGAGCCACAAATCACAAATTATACAGGGTATCTAATAATCGATATAGCATGCGTGTATTGTTCCAGACCAAAATTAGTATCAATTGTGTCTGAATTATTCAATAAATCAATTTCAAAAAGCAAGATCAAACCAGGCTGATGTAGTTTGTAAGGAAGTTGTCGGGTTGAAGAATGACCAACCTATATTGTAATCACACGCTTGGTTAAGGTTTTAGGGCTTCAATTATTTCTTGCTCTCACACAAATACAATTTCTTGCTCACACTTATCTTGCTCAATGATCACACTTATTCTGTTAATGATCACAAATACATATTGATTTCTTGCTCACACACATGCACTCACGATCACGGGTATCAGGGTAAAGACTACTGGCAGCAGCAGGGGACATCTTATTCCCCTCCTTCTCCTCTTCAATCTTCACTATCTTTTTAGCACACCCTTCTTTGAGGGTTGCCAGGGCAACAGCAGCAGTAGCACGTGCATTAGCAGCAGGGGGCTTTGTTTCATCACGTGACGTCACAGCAGGTTGTGATGACGTCATATTATCACGTGACTTGATAGATTTATCACGTGCTACACCATTCTCACCCTCGTCCTTGTAGTATCGCTCGTTGTCCGGGGCAACGCCCTGTGGTAACTCCGGTGCAACATCCCATGTACTGTCCAGAGTATCTTAGAGAGGGGACGTGGGTGAGTGGACATGTGGGTGTGACCGAGTGGACATGTGAGTGGAACATGATTAAACTTAGGGCACAGGAATGAGGACCGTTACTGTTATGTTCGACTGGGTTTTGAGATAAGGAATGTGATTGTAAAAATGCTCAATACAATTCAAGTACACGCGTATTATTCCCTCCACCTGGCAGCTGACTTAATTTTTCTCGCCGACAAACACATATAAGACGGATTTAGCACACTTGTACACACACTGTACAACTGCAAACTCTCTTTCTCTCGTATGTTCTGACAGACACATTCGGCAGAAACCTCACAAATGTAATGGGTAGTTCATATTTTCTATTGCGTATACATCAGGATTTGTTCATGACTCAACTTTCTATATCAGTTGAAGCCTATTCAAACAGACTGCAGGACAAAAAAATGTGGAGTTTTACAAAGCAAGCGACAACATTAAAAACAACACAAACAAAAATACTCTTGTTTGTTGTTGGGTATCCTTTCCCAAAACACCAGCAATGCACAATAAGTACTTGTGATGCACAATATGTACTTGTGAATTTGACAAGTCAACTAGGCTCGGTTTCAATCGACCGAACGCTCACAGAGCGAGCCACACAAGTACTTACTTGATGGTGGTCTAACTGGTTTCATTAACAAGAATTTCTCTGCCCAATGATCCATTACATCTCTCTTTCCATAGATCTTGATCGCCCTGTACTCAACCATACCAGATATAAAATTCTGAAATGATAATCTGTTAGTTAATTTCCATCCTAAAATCATTCTGAAATGATAATCGGTAAACTAATTTCCATCCTACTTTATTAAAAATGTAACCTATCTGTGGGTTTCGAACAACCCTAAAAACAGGGATGTTGTTGTATAATATGTACCTCGATTTCAACGCACAAATCGTTATCCCGCAGCGCTAGGATATAATTGAAACGTAAAACAGCTGCATCGTTTGCCTTTTCTCCCTTTCTGGTTTCCTCTCTGTCATCTAGATCAAGAGGCCGAGGATCTGGCTGAACTAAAATGGGAGGGGCTGGTGGTGAGCACTGAGCAGGTTAGAAGACAAGATGAACATGAGGGGGGGGGTTTACAAGATTAATATAAGGGAGTGTAGCCAAATTAGTTACAATATAGGAAACGTGTGAGATTGGGAAGCTAACTACATAATTATATATCCAATATCCAAAGTAACTATACTGACCAGATTTGGGATTAGGGGCTGGTTTAAGCGGCTTATAAACAAGCACATAATCAGCTTTCCTGGATGCCGGCCATGGCACGTACTGATCACTGTCAACGGCAACTTTAGATTTCTGCCGTTTCAACCTTCTCTTGGCGGCCATCCTGTGAGAGGAGAGAGGGAGAGTTGTTAGATTACTACAGCTGTTACTCAGTTATAATACGTGATATCAGAGCCTTTATTAGAAGTTTTCGAGATCTTTTTCGGGTACATTTTCATCTTTGACACTTGTGCTTCAACAAGTGGAGACACCTACTCGATATCTATCCGACACCTACCCAACACCTACCCGACACCTACCCAACACCTACCCGACACCTACCCAACACCTACCCAACACCTACCCAACACCTACCAGACACCTACCCTTGCAAGGAACGTACCATTTGTGTTTGGCCTCCAACTCCTCATCTCTGAGCTGGTCAACATCTGACATGGTCCAAACACTGTATTACCACTCCGCTGTCACAACTGAATTACACCTGTCCACTTAACTGTCACCTTCTATTCGTCATTTAGCTATTCCATTCTTGCTATTATAGAGAGGAGGGTTAAATCATTGGTAGGTCAGATTTCTGAAATCTGAGATATTGATAAATCCAGGTAAGGGAAAGAGAAGAAGAGTAAGAGAGAGAGAGATCGAGAGAGATAGATAGAGAGAGAGAGAGAGAGAAAAGGAGATAGAGAAAGGCTACATAAAAAGAGGAAGCAAATTAGACATATCCCATTGCTCCATGGGGTGATTAGAGTGGTCACATTTCATTATCAGCTGTAAGATAACAGGGGGGCAGTTCAGTGCACTTCAAGCTTCCCTTCTCACTTCTGCCTCTTGACGTGATATGACGCCGTTAGTTTTCCTTGTCCTCCAGCTATCAGCTCTACTCTCAGGTTATTATTTGACGACTTTATCTACCATGTGTAATTGTAGAGTAGTGACTTAAGTTACATAGTTATACAAGTTGGACAACTTTTTCGATACAAGTTTTTAGGCAACACAAGTTGGACAAGTTTAGACAAGTTTATCTGCAATGTCTTGCATCTAGCCAATATATATTGTAACTCTGTAACGCACAAGTGCAGTACATGCATTGGGTTTCCTGGTTATCTGTACACATTTCTAGTTAATAGCAAATACTCACCCAGCTTGTTTGGTAAATGTTCACACACTACTGCAACTTCTTGTTGTTACAGCACGATGAACATTTACCAAACACCATCATCATCATCACGTGCAAAGAGATATGATATAATAGTGCTAGTAATAGATTAATCTGTCTCTATTTCTCTCACGATAATTTCTCTAACGATACCATGCCATATTAACCCAGACCCCTGCTATAAATGATTTACTAATTGCCCCCTCCCCCCCCCCAGGTTGCCGTGGTAACTGTGCAGAGTGTCCCACCCCAGATCTAGCATCCCCACACCACATTGTGCTAGAGGATAACGTCCCCTACCTGACCACCCCGGTCGATAACACGTCATCAGTTAATTGTGAACACCATGGAGAGAGGAAGGGAGCAGTTAATGTGGTGGGAGATGTCTGGTTAGAGGTGCCTGGGAAACCTGAGATAATGGGCAAGGTAAGACAAGAAGTTCTGTCAAATGATTTTAGATTGTACTTCTCCTTTATATTCTAACAACTGATTGTGTCAGCGGAGGATCAACGAAATGCGGCCGAAGAATCTTTATATATCCTAGGTTTTTAGCAAGTACACAACAATTGTAACAAGTCACAATATCATTTCAGGTGGTAAGTGTGGAGGTACGGGCCTGGTCGATGTACGTGAGGGACGGAGAGCGGTTTGATGCAGAGTTCCTCATAACATGTGAAATGTTCAATATTACCCCGGGTTAGTCTAGTTGTCAGCAACCAGGAACCGACCGAAACAAGTAAACAACCAATCAGAACTCGTCATTTAGGTCACGTGACTGGTTATCAGCCAATCAGGGACCAGTATTTCCTGATTCGGTCGGTTCCTGTCAGCAACCCTAATTTAGGAGAGTGTTGTCTGGTTGTCAGACCCTACCTTAGTATACTCTGAGCGAAAAATAGGTCCAACATAAACTAGCCATACAATGGGGGGGGGGGGTAAGAGGAGAGAAATTCTGATAGTTGGAGTTTAAAGTTTTTGTTTTTACCAGGAAGTGAGAAAGAGCTAGAGGAAGAAAAGGATATTATTTTCACGACACTATTCACTGTGGGGACAGAGGCAAGTTATACTATCTTTTAACAGGAAAATGTTATACTGTGTTGGTACAATAGTTACTGCAGTATCTCATCATTAGGTTCCTGTATTGTAGTAGTAGTAACCAAACAATTCCTTATTAGGAGTGTGAGGAGATAAGCCAGTATCTGGATATGTTGAACTCAGTTGATGGAGACACCCTACAAGGTCAGTACAGCATGTGATTATAGAACTATACTCTCTATGATTGTCTTATTGATATTGGAGTATAATCAGCTCTAATGAAGGATTTGATCGATTGTACCAGCAACAATGAATAACAACAATCACTGATAATGGCAGGCAATACTATTGTTTTGTTAGCGTGTACCGTGTAATGACGCAGTATCTAGGCAGGCAACTGAATGTAAAGAATCGTGATTCCATACAGATTAATAAATAGTCCACACTCCAATACATCTTTAGAAAATATTAGCTTTGCGCTCAACTCAGCTAACAAATTAAAAGCTGAGTTGTGTGCAGCTATAACAGCTATTTTCATTCTCTTTTTGTCTTGATTCCTTCTGGTTAATTTCTCTCCATTTCTCTTTTCTCTCTATCTGCATGTCAGTTAGGCGCACAAACCACACTGCAAATTGACTGGTAGAGTGTGAATTGCACAAGCAGTAGCCAATACAAAAAGGCAACACACACAAAGACAACAACAAGGCAAAGACAACAACATAGAGACAAAGAGCGTTATACACGATTGTACGCTCATAATGCTAGTATGGCTCTATCTATCTCCTTTATATAGTTCTCTACACAGTACATTTAGGCCATAAATAGTGTAATTGGTCGGTTGCTTGGATCTGAAAAACAAAACTTATCCGTCCCTCAAAGATTGTTGAAATTAGCTCCCTTCCTAACTTCCTACCCTAATCATCTCCCCCTTTCTCCCCAGTCCCCTAATCCTCTCCAGTCTCCTAACTCCCCTTTTGCCCCCGAATCCTCTTCTAACTCCCATTCTAACTCCCCACCCCTCCCAGTTGATATTGGAGTGTTCATGCCGACTGTGGAAGTTAGCACACACGAGGACTGCTGCTACGATTACAGAGTAGTTAACACTGGCAAGATCTACACATTATCAGAGCGACAGGTAATAATGGTGGGGACTGGGCCCAGCATCGGAGAATTGGAATGAGAGGGCGAAGTTTCGACTATTGAGTGTTTTAAATAAAGAGATTGTGTTCAAGACATATACTGAGAACTGGAAAGTTGTAGAGGGAGAGAAGTATCAAGTGGATCGGTTGTGTTCAAGATATTTACAACTCGTGAGTCAGACTAGACACACAATGTAAACACAGATGTGAATTGTTCTATCACAGCTTGTGTGTAACAGACCGTCTAGGAAGTGATGTGTAGTGTTTAGGTCCGGTGTGGAAAATAATTACAATTATGTAGTTGAGTGTGTAATTAGCGTGGGTGTAGAGAGGAAAGAGCCCAGAAAGAGAGAGTTAGAAAGGGAGAGTTAGAAAGAGTATTCTGGCAAGCAAGAGAGCGACCTTGATTTCCATTAGTCCCTATTATATCTCTCATATCACCCCCCCCCCCTTAGTTTGAAGTGATAAGAGCACTGACAGGTGTCACCACGACACCCTCTGTCACTGTAACAGGAGATATCCCACTAACCCTCTACACCACTGAACAACAACAAGGTAACTTCAAACTTATTCTAGAGTCTAGACGATGCGATAGAATTCCCTGGAATTGTTCATACTTGTGTTGAATAGGAGGCCTTAGAATGGTAAAGAGGTTCCAACCTTTTGGGGTTGTATGTTCAGGTTTGACAATAATTGTTCCTAATCGTTACCTCGTATTTCAGAAAACAGCGTGGAACAGGAATCTACTGACCCTATAGAGAAGGACGAGGAAACACGACACGCAGATCACGATCACGATCACGAAGAAGAGATGGAAGAAATGAACTGGGATTAGTTGTGCTAAGGCGGCCGTTTTGTTATTCATGACTTGTATGATTGCATTTGAGCTTGTAAATTAGTAAACAAAACGAAGAGTATTCATGCTTTTGTCCACAAATAATTGTCCGTCATGAAAAACAAAAGCACGAGAAAGAGAAAGACAGAGGAAGTTTAGGAAACTGCGGCGGGGTAGAGGTACGTAGAACCAGATTGAGAGAAAAGAGAGAGAGAGAAAAGAAAGAGAGAGAAAGGAGAGAGAAAAGAGAGAGGGCGGGGAGAAAGGAGGTCTCTAAGCAGGAAGTATGTAGTGTAACTTTTCAGCGACCACGAGAACGTTAATGATACACACAGTATCTCTTTCTGTTTCTACTTTCTAGCACACACGATACTTCTTAAGTGAAGACTGAGGATATGTATTTTAAATGTATCAAACAAGTTTTTCTTGTAGATTAGAGATCTAAAAAAAGTGAGCCCTTTATTTCACAGACCATCCAGTGGCGAGAAACTCAGAATATTTGGACTCTGGCATGTTTGATTAAACCCTCTTTGTGGTGTAAAGCCAATTGCCAATTGGGGCTGGGACCCAGTGAATCGACGGTGAATCGACTCATATTTTAGACATGAGTTGTAGGGACTACCTTTCCCGACCACTAAATCGTCATTTTACCCCACACGAGACTCGAGAGGCTTCTGCTCCCTATTTCAAAATTCCAGCCTAGGCCATGAAGACGCTGAAGCTTAATTTCCAAAGTTACAGGTTCAAAATCGTAGATTTAAGTCCTGATTTTCATGTAGCTTAGTTTTTACTACCAAAGCAAACCCACGTTGACGGCTGACGGGGATAAGGCAGCGCTTTTCAACGGCTGAAGCGAAAAACGACGAAAAACCAAAGAAAAGAATTGGCAAACGTTGCTGGGATAAGGCAGCGCTTTTCAAAGAAAAGAAGGGCGCCGTTACGATCTGGGTGTTTGGTGGCCTGTTTACAGGTGCGCGCTGCCAAAAAAGTTGATTCACTAAAACGGCTCTAACCGCCGAACCACTCAACCGTTTTGGCTAATTCAAAGTTTATCTGGTAGGAAATGTCAAGGCCTAACCTCAACCCAAACCCCAGCCCTAACCCTAACCCTACTTTTGCCCTAACCCTAAAAAACCGTTTGTCAGCACTCACGAAACACCCAGATTTTATACTCGGATTTTTTGAAACTGTCACCCCCCTGAAATAAAAAATTTGTCATATCTCCGGTTCCTGATAAGATAGAGACTTGAAATTTGGAGGTTCGGAAGAACTTAGCAAGATCTTCGTAACTTCCAAATTTCAAGTCTCTATCTCATCAGGAACCGGACTTATGGTCATTTAAAGAAATTTGAAAAGTCTAGGGGGGTGACAGTTTCAAAAAATCCGACTTTAACGCTGGCCAGAAAAGAACGTTCGCGTTCCAGAGTTTTAAAAACTCGAGATCCAGTCGCGTCGATCGGACCGCGCGGCGCAGCCTAGACTGCTTGAAGCGCGGCAATGAACGGCCACCGCTACAAATTTTGTTTATGCGCTGCTTTGCATTTTCGTTGTCAAAATTTTCCGTTAAAATTTCAAAACACAAACGCGGTTGGTTTGAGTTTTTGTAAATATTTTCACTCCCCCGTTTTATCGCCTCCGTAAATTCGATATCGAATATTATCGGCTTTACCTCTCGTACAAAGGTTTGGTACTCTGGTAGAACTGTTTTTGTTCGTTCACGTGATCCCTTGATTGAGTGAGAGCCAAAAATCAGAGGAGTCAACAAATCTCAAAAGGCGATTTGGGCGTGTTGATGTATGGCCTTCGGTGAAAGGGTCAACGATACAGTCGAATGGATACAATTAAAGGTGCGATATTGTGTTAATTAATGTGCGTTGACTGATCCTAACAATTTCCGTGTTTCAGATAAGTAAGCACGACCAGGCTGCGTGGGAACAACAAGCAGAGAAATTCAAGGTACGTTATTATATTTTCCCAGTTCTTCCATGATTCAAGAGTCTAGTTGCCTAACTTTCATCATTTCCCAATCAGCCTGAAGATTTTACAACAACACGAACTAAACTCAAGAAAGAATTGATAGATGTCGACCTTATTCGTGGTTAGTTAACAATTCCGATAAATGTTTGCTGTATGTAACTTTAACTTGAATATAAAGCAACCATAAATTCCTTTTATCACTTCAGGAACTCAGTTTGAGAAGCCGAAACCAAGTTATAACTGGACTGATATAACATTTTTTGGCATCCTCCGTCTGGTTTTCCTGCCGCTCTATTGGAAATGGTAATGATGGGCTAACATTGCTTTCTCCTGTTGCAGAGGGAGATATAATGTGTCCCTCTCCACATGTTTCATATCCATGATTGCTTGCATTTGCAACAAGGCTATTTTGCATATCATACGCATATAATATCCCCCTTCTCGAGAATTTTCTAAGTAGCATCCATAATCTTTCAAAATTTGTCTTCTCTGATAAGACAAATTCAGGAAAGATATAGATTCTACATTATAGAGAATGGACATTTTATATGCATTAGCTTTACACCTACCCTGAGTCTCACTTTTCTGACCCAAATTTTTATCATTTCCTCAATCTTCCCACAGGTGGACAGGAAAAACATCCCGTGCGATATTTTCCGGTTTGGCACTCTTGTGGTGTTTACTCCTGCTAATGTCGGTACTTGTTATCAACGTTGAAAACGTGGATGATGTTCTACTGTGCGAGTGTCTTACTCCAATTGTGGTAGGTTTCGTGTTGGTGATCATTTTGATGTTTTCTCATCATATCCTGTTTTGGTTTCTCTCATCATGGTTTTTTAATTCTGGATGTGGTGAATTTAGTTTGAGCAATTCCTTCTTTGTAGGATATTTTGTAGTAGGGTTAGGCTGGGCAAGAGGTTTAGAAAGAAGAAGACCTAGGTCCTGGGGAGAGTGCTGGGCTAAAAGGACATACATAAGTAGTCGGATACTCGTTTATGTATTTATTGAAAGTCCCGGAATGGGATAAAAGGGAGAGTGAGAGAGAGTAGAGATATATTTGCTGCAGGTACTAGTGGCGTCTACAACTGTATTATATATGCATGTTTTACAGGATAAGAGAGCCGGAGTCTGGAGAGATATAGAGATCAGAGGGAGAGAGTTAGAGAGATAGATAGAGATGACACATTATAAAGGCAGATGAGAGAGGCTCTCTCTTTCTGAGATGGGAGAAAGAATGTGTAGAATATTTTAATCTTCTCCGGCACTCAAGCAATATCAAGTTGCTGCACTTGGAGTATTTAAATGGTTTCCATACATTTGTGTTGCAACACATTGGTACTAAAGGAGAAATAAGTCGCATAGGTCGTAAATCTCACAATATACAAAGAAAGTAACACCTGACCAGTGACCAGTGATCACTCTTGGTTTGTGCGTTTCCGCTTGGTAAACTTTCCAGAATGTTCAAAAGGTAATACGGTGTTATTATACGTATTCTGTGGCAAGGGAGATGGGGCTAGAGAGAGGAATATATACAGATATATGCAGTATGGCTAAGTTTGTTATGATTTGAATCAAATGTATTTCCTTCCACACATCTGGCTCCTCCTAAGCCTTCTCAACTCCCTTTTTCAGTTATGGTTCGTGGTAGGGTTGATCTTCTGCCAAGCCGTCGCAACGGACATGAAAAAGGCCCAAAAAAGTGGAATGTAAGTGTTTTAATATTTCCTCTTTTTCAATCTGGTACATTTTTCATGTTATTTTTACACCCCCAATCAGTGAATACCCCTGGCAACTAATAGTTTATTGAACCACTAAACAGTTTAACCAATCCCATTTTTAGTACCACACACAAACATATTTATTTTCTCCTTTCTTGGGAAAACTGCAGGGCTCTAACATGATTAGTTTGACAGAAACATACTCTCAACTCTGCATACACACGTCATGTGCCAATAAATGTGGAAATACTGTGTCAAAAATGGAGTTGGGCTTTCCTTCTGAAGAAGCCAAAACAATATGGTGTTCCATGTGTAATCTTTTTAGAACTTGTGCTAAGTTTCACATTTTACCCTTTCTTTAGATAGATTTTATTCCGCTTCTCCTACCTTCAAATTTATTCCAACCCTCTTATCTCCCACCAGATCGACACTGATAAAAAAGTCCAAGACGGTGACATCATCCTCAACGAAACAGTCCATGACATCGGGTATCCAGAAACAACAAGGATCAACCACCAAACAATCCAAATCGTTCACCAAGAAGATAGATACTTCAGTGAATCTCAGACGCCGTGTGGTGCTGAGGAACAGTAATTCAGCAGAGCTGAAACACAAAACCACCACAAAATCGGTAAATTTTAGACACACACACGACAGTCGGACCCCGATTTACCGCCCCCCCCCCCCACTATATATCTTTCTCTGAGGATCCTGGTTAAACGTGGTGCGACTATACCTATCTTTCTGCCTTGACAGCTTCCTCTCCCTAATCCCACGTCCTTGACTCATCCCCGCCCCACTATAGTTTACACTACAGACTCAGATTAACCACATCAACAGACCCAATATCACCGCCCAACAACAAGTCGATGATTTTCAGACCACATCTACCAGCTCCACGATATCCTCCTCAAATCCTAACTCTCACGATCTGAACTGTGAGTGGAGTGAACACGACCATGATATGGACCAGGTGCTGAAGAATGGAACTAGTAACCATCATCATCACCACCATCCGCTGTTGAATGGGGGACCACTGGGAAAGGTGAGATACCATGGGGATTCAAAGTGTTCTTTAATTTCAGTTATCTTATCCGGCAAAGAAAGTTTTAAAATGTTACATCATGTATCATTCTCGAACAAAATCACTTATCTCTTAGCAGTCAAATGAACAATTTCTTAGAAGTCCTCCCGCTCAGCATTATTTATCCCATTTCTTCCTGCGGAACCCTCTTAGGCTCTTACCCTCATCTCCGTCTTAACTTAACATTTATTTCTTTTAGAAGGGTCCCGCAAAAGCCAAGGACTCAGATGAGAGTGAGAGTGAGGTAGATCTCCAAAATGGGGACGCCCAGCATCACAGACCACACCGCCACGAATCCTCCACGGAGAGCTGAACACGAGACAGACAGCTCGGAACATAACGGCATCTTAACTGAATCCATGTGGACTGAATCTGAAACAGGTAACTGGTATTTTTGTTAGTTGTGAACATTCTCTATCGCCCGCTGCAGTAATCTACCCGCTGTAAATATTGAAAAAAACATAATTCTCCATAAATTTCTAGCAGCACAGCTTCTAGTTGATCTCTATTTGTTTTTAATTCTTATTTCGCTCTAAATCCCTGCTAATTGCGAGCTAAAGGTCCCGTTTCAGATTCCCGGACTCCCCTCTATAAAGCCCGGAAGCCTGGTTTTAGTACGATTCTAGAGCACACTGACCACGGTAAAGACAATGTTGAGAGCTCTAGTGATGCGGGTAGTGATGGAGATGAGGATAACAACAAGGAGGAGGGAGGAAGGAAGGAGGAAAAGGATCACCCTCGCGCTCACACACCCAGGTAGAAAATGGATGTAATTTGGAAATTAATGTCGTCTTTTATGAGATTGTTTTTAATTTCTGAATTCCGTCTCCATAGTTACCTATTCTTTTTTCTGGTGGAGCCAGTCGTGTATTTGCCTGTTTTGAATAGCCCATACTTGATACACGCCTAGTGCCTACCAAAACACAAGGATTGTTTCTTTACTGAACAAGAATTATTGCATTACGTATTCATAATGCGGTGTTTCCCTGCCAAATGGATTTAAAATTGATGAATAAGCTTCAAAACTGGATTTCCTGATGAATTTTGTGCTCAGAGAGCATTTTTTGGCTGATGCGATGTTGGTTACTAAGGTAACTAGGTAAGTTGCTAAGGTAACCAAAGGCAGTTGCTATGGTAACCAAAGCAGTTCCTATGGTAACCAGGATAGTTGCTATGGCAACCAAGTCAGTTGCTTAGGAGACCCCAGTTGGTTACCAAGTGCTTCAATTTTAACCACATCTCAACTCGAGTCACTAGTGTGACAGTAGTTTCATGCTTGGAAGACGTTCTATCATTTCATAGCATGGCTGTAGGGCGCCCAAAGTGATTTCAGGTGATAGTGGGAAGTGCTATCAGCGAGTAATTGCGCGCCACAATGTGTGTTGATCATTTTCTTTGTTGAATCAACGAAGCGTGAGATGAAAGTTTTATGAAGGAGCAGACTTGTTGTTAGGCGTTGTCCGTGACGGACGGACGGACGGACACTTTTAGTTAACTACACAATCTGCTGATTTCTAAACCCTGAATGATCTTTTTAGCACGTGCGTGCTAAAAAGATCATCCCGGGTGATTGCCTTCGGCAATCACCCGGGCAGGGAAAAAATAATGGCTTTGATGATGAACATACCCTTAATACCTACTTGTAGAATTTATTTAATCTTTCAAAGTCTACCTTTTTGGTGGACCTAATCGAAGAACTAGAAGGAACTAAATGCAATGATTACATTTATCTTGCCTTGTTCGAATAAAAAGGTTTGAACAAAACAACATTTATCATCGCAGTCACTGATAAATACTTATTAGTTATAGTTGGCGTTTCGTCGAACCAAATTGTTCGTGGTACCCAAAAGGATCTGAAAACTCTTGCAACTTGCTTCAATCGGCGGAGCAGACTTGGTGATCTTACAATTTGGAAAACCTTGGCTCATGAAAACATGGTGGTAGAGAGGGTGTAGAGAAAGTTTGTTTAGGATAGTTACAGTGAAATGACACAATTGTATTTTGGATAGTTACAAAGTTTTTGTTGAGCTCTATTTCTTTTGACGTTCTTTTCGATTAACCACGTACAAAGTCTCAAATTTAAGTCTTTAGATACGGTTTATCTCATTTTATAGAGTCATTTCGTCTCCTCAAATCTCCATTTACAGTATGATCTACATCTCCGTTGTTCCGTTTATTTTTCTCTATCTCACTACTTCCCCTCACTCGAACATCTTCTTTTCTGGATGATCTCTCTCTCTCTCTCTCTCTCTGTCTCTCTGTCTCTCTCTGTCTCTCTCTCTCTCTCTCTCTCTCTCTCTCTCTCTCTCTCTCTCTCTCTCTCTCTCTCTCTCTCTCTCTCTCTCTCTCTCTCTCTCTCTCTCTCTCTCTCTCTCTCTACCTCCCTTCACTGCAATTTCATGGACCTTGAAGCAATCTTATGAGCTGGCTTCCATGCTCAGTGAGGTCAAGGAAGACTGAGAATATAATCTCTATAATTGGAGTAGTAATTAGTACATAATTAAGAAATGAATATGCTAATTGTCTATTTCCTGTCTGCTTTCTATCCATCGTATGACCCCTTTTTCTTACAGCCTAATATTCGACATTCGTAAATAATTCATACAATCAAACTAGATCCAAAAACCAAACAAGTTTGGTGGATAGCCGGGGCTGCAGAAATTTAAAAACGTGCGAAAGTTTTGATACATGAACTTTCGGGGCCTGGGGTGCTGTTAAATTCGCGTTTCCATGATTATAACCAGCAACATTTTCAAACTATACGCCAGGAAAACTATCGCAATGATTGCAATTTATCATTATTTTTGATTCCACATTATCATACATACAGCTCCACACATATCACGTATAATATGTATACTGCACACAGTGGGTCGTTTCAGAGTCTGTTTTACAGAATAATAGTGTGTTTTGAAAGAACGGCTGATTATCATGGAAACGCGAATTTAACAGCACCCCAGGCCCCGAAAGTTCATGTATCAAAACTTTCGCACGTTTTTAAATTTCTGCAGCCCCGGCTATCCACCAAACTTGTTTGGTTTTTGGATCTAGTATCAGGCATTTTGTTATACTACTTAGCTGAGTTTAATAAACGTAGATTGGGGATTCACAGACTTTTTCAATCGCAGATATCCAATCTCGGATATCAATTGCGAATAACGAATATGATAGTAATCGCAGACAACCAATCGCGGATAACTGATCACGAATCCGTTATAAGTTATCGCGATTAATTATCGCGATTAGCTATCGCGATTAGCTATCGCGATTCGATTAGCTATATTTGCGATTAGCTATCCGCGATTGGTAACTATCATATTACTCATTCGCGATGAGTTGTCGTGGTTAGTTATCCGCGATTACTATTATTTATTAGTTATTAGCGATTGATATCCGCGATCATGGTTCTCCACGATTATTCTCTGATTTTGATTATTAGTTATGGATAACGATCACGGATAAGCATTGATAATCAAATTTATCTGATACAATCAGGTTCTAGATGCTAATTCGCTCTTTTCTCGTTTTTTAAAAAATCGTCTTATATTTAAGACAGTCATAACTCTAGATATGACTACCCATTATAACTGAAAATGCGGCAGTAAACCTTATTTTATAAAATAAATCTTATTCAATGTTAATCTAGACTCTGAAACGCTTCTTTCTAGGCGTTTTTAAAATCGTCTTAAATTTAAGACAGTCATAAATCTAGATATGACTTCCAATTATATCTGAAAATACAGCAGTTGACCTACATTGGCAAAATATATGTGATAAAATCATGATTTACAGTTTAATTTGCTCTTTTCTAGGTTTTTTTGAAAATCGTCTTAAATCTTAATACAGTCAGATGCCCATAACTGACGAACCGCAACTCGGATTTGCTTGAAATTTTGAACGTGTGTTCAAGATGTCAAGGCAACACAACGTACGAAGCGGCGTGTTCGTAAAACAACGGGAAGGTTGTCTAAGACGCCAAAGAAAACTTAAGACAGTCATAACTTTTGTTATGACTGTCCGTTTTCTCTGTCCAAGCTTTAATACAAGGTTCACCACTAGACTTACCGACTCCCAAAGTTTCATGGTGATAGCTTTAAAACTGTGGCCTCTATTTTGTACGCAAAAAGGTGGTACAATCAAGGTGGTTCGGGACCCTAAAAACGGACATTTTGTCTAAAATACGACCCTTTGTAACGTAAAAACCGTAACTCCGATTTGCATGAAATTTTGAACGTGTCCTCTAGGTGTCAAGGCAACACGAACTACCAAGCGGCATGTTCGTAGTACAACGGGAAGGTTGGCTAAAACAAGGTTGAAATTGCCGATTTCAGACAATAAGTATAGTAGCGCTGTCACAATTTTCAAAAATTTTCAAAAATTTACAAAAATTTTTTTTTCGCAATTTCGATTTTCTTTTTACTGGGAGTAAAGATGCTTGTTGGAGGGAATTTTGGGGGAAATGATGGTTGGGGGAAGGGAGGATTGGGCCCCGGGCGCTTGCCAGCGCTATGACTACTGATATGGTCGCGAATAAAAATCTGCAATTCCTGATGCAATAATTCCTCCCCCTTTCTCCATAATAATCTCTATAACAATCAATTCTTTGTAACATTATGTTTTATTGTCCATTATAACCTCTCTCTCTATCACTCTCCCTCCCTCTCACACAATCCCCCCTCTCTCTCTATCACAATATGGGTGCAAGGAATGGGCTAATGGTCCAAGCTTGGGCTATAAATACCGCACGCTTAGCCAACAGAGAGAGAGAGAGATAGAAGGAGAACCAGACGCAGAGAGAGAGAGGGGGAAAGAGATAGATAGATAGAGAGTAATATGGAGATAGATAGTAGACGACTGATGCAGAACATGTGCGAGTGTTTGTGAGATAGAAGACTTATATAGCGGAAAGGGAGAATGCATGTACTGTGAAGGAAGCTGTGAAGGAAGCTGGGAGTGACTGGAAGGATGTACAAAGTACAAACAGTTGCAATTTTCTTCTGCACGTACTGGAACGTTCTTCGTTTTCATTCCTATTAATCACATAAAAAGAAAACATGACACTTTATTGAAAACTTAGACTGAAGACTCAGTCAGGAACTAAGGACAATGAGTAATAATTCCCATTCCCTAATGACCTGGTGCGGAAGACGGTAACCTTCCTTCTATAGTCCTCCTATTTTTGTGAATGATGACCCTTATCTCATGCCCAGTATACTGCAATATATTAAGTCACCAAATCTAATAACTCATCTCATTGCATAAACTATGTAACATAGGGACATATATGTTACTCACGCACACAATTATAGGTTTAGCTGCTGGAACTTTTCCAGTGGAGTCCAGGATGTTGTGACATATAAGGATAGAGAGATTTAGAACTCGAAAAGAATTTTAGAGTTATTTCTGAACGAATGAATCCTATTTTTATGCAGTGGATAGTGGTGATATCTAGGACTATACTAAAAACCCAAAACCAGAGTTGTTTATTCAATGAATCCTATTAATATTTCGTTACAGTGGTGATAAGATAGAGGGAGGAGGAACACACCGTGACAGTATCAGTGACCAGAACCCACGTGCAGAACGAATCAGAGTGAAACTATGGCTAAATGAGGAGCTGGTGAAAGTGGAGATGTCCCCACTTGAAATTGGTTATCAGATCATCTCCAAAGTGGTTAGTGTTCCTTCAGAACCACACATAATTCCACATAGCCCCATCAGAAATACGAGAGATACATCATGTCCACATGGCACATAACCATCCATATAATGTGATCTGATGAATCTTGGTTGCAGTGTGGTGATGATAATTACTCAACACATACATTATGTGATATGTATCGTATGTTCTATGGGCAATATCATCTCATATTATCATTTCTCTCTCTCTCTCTCTCTCTCTCTCTCTCTCTCTCGCTCTCTCTCCGTCTCTCTCTCTCTCTCTCTCTCTCTCTCTCTCTCTATCTCTCTATCTCTCTCTCTCTCTCTCCCTCTCTCTCTCCCACCACACATATATTCGCTCACAACCCTCGTTTCAGGAGAATATGAAAGCTTCCCTGGAGTATCTCTGGTTGGGTGTATTCCTCTCATTCATCATGTCCGTCCTACCCTTTATCTTCCGGGCTCACAACTCAGATGTAAGTAATGGTTACCATGGTAACCATGTAGTTATATCCCCTTTTTATGCGGGGCTGCTCAAAAGGGCATGGTGGCCGTGGCATCAACTAAAACATGGGTGGTATAATACCCCGTATACTGCATGTTTTACATCACACTCAACAATGTATCATGTGTGTCATGCCTTCATTTCTTTGGAATCTAGAATTCTCTCATGTGCGTGACCTACATAATTTATCCACAGTTTAAAAATAAGAGTGTTGGTCACTTATTATAATAATCTGCCGCATGATTGGTAGGAATCGTGAATTTCATCGAATTTTTAATTGAAACATTTTATTTTGTCATTCTCATACCGGAAATGAAGTGAAAGTATAACGAAATGAATAGCTCATACGATTTATGTCACGTTTTTAATATGTAGCTACATTCAAACGACGCACGTAACAATAAATGTATCCCTCTTCCACTATACACGCAGTGTACTTTATAGGTCTCTGGTACCGAATCAATATTCAGTTTGGTAAAGTACAGTAACACAGGCAATGTAAGAAGTTATGTGTATCTGATGTGTCAGTACGAGTTAATTCTTGTCCAATCTTTCAATCGTTTCTAATTATGTACAATATCGCGGCTGAGGGGGATCGGGGTGATGGCAATTACCTTTGCGCTTACCAGCGCAGTGATTATAACCCTGGAGCTGGACCCTAATTTGTTGGTTTTTGGACTGAATTCCTAACAATTTCCTCCGTTTCAGAAACACTCAGGTTTCAGTAAACAGGCCGTCTTGGTGTCAGTTGACGAGCTACTACGTGAACCACTGGAGTTACAACTGATACACTTTATCGGATTTGTCCTCACCATGTCCCTCTCTATCTGCTTCATCACTCTCTTCGTGGTTGGTTAGAAAGACATATATTCGCCCGAGCCCCGAATCCAAAATGGGTTTTGTTGTTGGTGTAATTCACCTTGAAATTTAACTCAATTCATTCCATCGCTGTACTGAGCTGGTTATTCAATCCCCATCTCTCCCCCGTTATAGGTTGCAGAAAGAGCGTATTCCCAACGATATTTATATGCCAAATATTTTAATGCCCTGACTACGATGAGACGTGCGAAGCAACACGGCTTGCCCCACTTTAGGCTCCGCAGTATTCAGGTTAGACCCACTTTAGACTCCGCAGTAGGATTCAGTAACCCACTTAAGACTCACGCAGTATTCATTAAGATTTATTACCATGACACTACCGTTATTGAGTTTCATTCATGGTTATGTTCTTCGGGAATCTGTTTAGACTGCATAAATCGGTTAGAGTAACACTACAAGACAAGTCGCAATCAACTTTCAGGAAAGACCACATTTTAGTTACATTACTCGCAGATTTAGAACTTGAGATCCGGCAGAAATTAGGTTAGTCCTGAAACTTAGTTCACCGTATTAACTGGGGGTCTTGGACTGTGATACATAAAATAATTACCCATGAATATTTATTTGACCAACACAATACCGATCTTCATGATGTGTTCATTTGCATAGCTGTTTTAGTTTGTTCTTCTCGGTTGGAACTCTGTTGATTTGCATGACTCTCACGCTCTGCAGATGTTATCTAACATAACACTACACACTACATTCTAATCACACTTTTGGCAACAAGTACGCATTTTCTTAATATCACTCTCTCTCTGCATTATCTGTAACTTGGCTGTTCCACTCCTGAACTCTGAGCTCAGTTCCTGGAAACCTCATTTCTCACCTTATTAACTTGGGGTCATTGGATTGTGATAATAAAATCGAATTTACCCAAAATTTTTCTCCTTGTGACAACCACGTGTCTCTAGTGCTAATCTCTCTCCCTTACTCGTCATCATCTCCCTCTCTCTCTTCTCCTTTCTTCCTCTCTCTCTCCACTCTCTCTCTCTTCGTCTCTCCTCTCCTCTCTCTCTCTTCCTCTCGTCTCTCTCTCATCTCCCTCTCTTCTCTCTCTCTCTCTCTTCTCTCTCTCTCTCTCTCCCTCTCTCGCGTTATAACCGTACGTGGTTTCAGTATCACGCCAGGGCTCCCTTCATTAGGTCTCGCTCTGTTTTCGTTATTCAACGTACTATGAGCTGAGGTCACTCGACTCAATTCTACTTTTCGCTGCTTTAGATAAAGTCAGTTTCTGAGCTAGAAAATGCAAACACACATGTACTCTAAACAAATCTTTCTTCTTTTTTGAAATATATCTACGTGCTAATCATATCATTACTCTTCGTCGTGCAATTTTTCTCAGCTGACTCTAGACTATAAAACCGGTGATATTTATGACAAATATCACTTCTTAGAATTGCAATATTATTCTTTTAACGGACATGTAGTCACTTTTCACCACTTTATATAAGCAATCTCATAATCAAACTCTCTCTCTTAGTTGTACAAACTCTCTCTCTCTCTTGTACGTGGGATGGTTTTGTTTACTTAAACCTACTCTCTGTCGTCTTTGATATTAAGCGCTACTTCAATCATTCCTTGCTTGCCATTCGCCTCTAGAGAACACCCAATTTGCGGGGTTTTACTTCTTTCTTGGTACAAATCTCTCGAGTTAATCAAGTTCAAGTAGCTCTCCCTTATATTCGATGGAAACATATTATATTGGGAACATATTATGCATACGATAATGGTACCACGTGGATGTCGGGTTATTGCCATCTCCAACCAATAAAAGCCCTGATTTGACCGCGTTATTGCATCAAATTCTCCCTACATTTAGTTGCCCCTAGTTTCACCCCCTTTGCAGTTTTCCTAGCTCACCGTCGCGTCTTGAACAATCTCGCGTTCTTATCTTTCTGGACTGGCTAACAACTAATTCCCTATACTTTCTGGGCTGGCTAACAACTAATTCCTCCCCCATATAGCAACTATGCGAGTGTTGGTGGTAGCCCTTGTGGTTGTGGCGGCAGTGTTTGCCAACGAAGATTACCTGGAACGTGCCAGAGCCAAGATGGAGGAAATGGGAATGAGTGAGAATGAGATCGAAACGATGCTGACAGAGGACAGTGAGGGAGAATTGGAGAGAGCTATTGAGGATCTGAAGAAGGGATCTACCTACAGTTGGGATGAGGCCAAGGGTTATGAGGATTGTGAGGTATTCAGAAAGGAGATGAGGGATGCGTGGGCTGCTAAGAAGAAGAAGTCGGGGTGGAGCGGCAAGAAGTCATCCTACGGAAAATGGGACAAGAAGTCGAAGAAGGGTGGAGCATGCCCCTATAAGCCCAAACCCATCGATGAGATCTGTGCCGAGAGTGAGTGCCCTAAATTCAAGGTCCTGAACACCACCGGCTGTGGATACATTGCCCGATCTCTCGAAGCAGCTCAGTGGGTTGGTACTGACATGGCCGACGCTGAGGACTCAAAAGAATACATGTCCGCTTTCTGGAGGCTGTTCGGTTACATCAACGGTGGTAACTCTGCCGGAACTAAGATCCCCATGACCGTTCCTGTCCTGAACGTCTTCACCATGGACCCCACTACGGACGCCATCACCAGCTCCAGGATGTTCTTCTACATCCCTGCTGACATTCAGGGTTCTGCCCCGACACCCAATGATGATGATGTCTACATTGTAACCATGGATGCACAGATTGCCTACAGCCGAGCACTAGGTGGCAACAGTCCCTCCAAGGAAAGATGGACCAAGTACTTCACTAACCTGTATAGGGCTCTAGAGATGGATGGAGTTACTATTGATACCACTACTTTCGCTACTGCCGGGTTCACCAGGCCTTACTTTGGACGACAACGACAGGAGGCCATGTACTTTGCTCCTCTTGAGTAAAGTGGAAGTTACCTGATGTGAAGAGGAGATAAATGATTTATACAAATGATTTAAAAAGACTGGCCTTCATCGCAGATGTTTATAAACTTTTTGTTTATGAAAATATGGAATTATAATATATCCTTTATTTTGTGTTAACATTATCAATTTACTCAAACTACATTTCAAGTAAATATTGTCCCAATATTGTTGAGTTGAATCATCAAAAACGGGTCCATATCATCTAACCCTCTCCGATATATTCAAGATTGATGGCCAATCAGTGATTGGTTGTGTGTATCCGGTAGGAAAACAGTTTGTGTACACACTATTGTGTATTCCCAGAAGCATGCAGCCTGTCATTGGTACACGTGCCCACATGCAGATCTAATAATAATTCACATGTACCATGGGAATCACACACTGATAAACAGAAACACCACATTATCATTGAAATTGGATGTTTTAAAGAATAGGAAATACATAGTCATACCAGCAGGACCTTGCCACTTAGGTCTCCTAACTTCAAACTCTATCCTCCAAACTTAGAAACAGAATTGGTCCTGTCATGAACTTCATTGCTATGGATACAATAACCTAACCATCATCCTCATTTCAGAACATCAAGGCGTGGTTATCTCTTCGTTCAGTCCTCCGCCGAGTCGGACCTCTACGAAGTGTTGGGATCATCATCACATCTTCCTTTCTTATAATGCTGACCATTCTAACTGTTGTGTGTATCCAGTTCTTTAGTAAAGGTAGGTATAATAATGATGATGATAATGCTGTTCTCCTCTTTTTATAATTGTACTAGGAGGAACGACGTGTAGCTGAGAGATATTTGGGTAGATGGACACTCTATCGCTTGTACACCATTTGGCGCTAATTGGTGGGCAATAGCTCTAAAGTGTCCATCTACTGATATTTGCTGTGTGAGTGTTTTGTTGGGTTTTGTTTTGGTTGCCAGGTTCTTTACTCCACTGTCAGAGCATTGGCAGCTGGAAGTTACTCCATGTAGCTGCTCTAGTACGGATAGAATGATCTATGATTATCAGGCCAGTTATCTGGATAATTGTTATTCTAGTGTGTTGTTGTTAATGGGCCGTGCAAAAATGTAAGCTAGGTAAGAAGAGAAAGAGAGTGAGAGAGAGAGAGTGAGAGAGAGAGAGAGAGAGAGAGAGAGAGAGAGAGAGAGAGAGAGAGAGAGAGAGAGAGAGAGAGAGAGAGAGAGAGAGAGAGAGAGAGAGAGAGAGAGAGAGAGAGAGAGAGAGAGAGAGAGAGAGAGAGAGAGGGGGGGGGGGACAGTCGAAATTAGGGGTTCAAAACTGCAGTACATATTTCTATGTGGGAACAGCTGCAAACCTGGACAATTGATCCTGGATCATAATAGGATATGTAGACCCTCTATTGTTTCCTTCATGGACTGTAGTCTGCACAATACAAATAGGGGGAGGGGGCGCGAGGTGAGCTTTTGTTGGCATTGTTCCTCTTGGCAGACGTTGCTTCTTCCACTCTGCCCTACTTTACCTGGCAATACTTGTCACCCATGGCGTAACGTAAACCCTGGATGACCATTGACCTCCAGTCTCCTACTAAATATTCATTTTCTCTCTACCCCCCTCTCTCTCTCTCTCTCTCTCTCTCTCTCTCTCTCTCTCTCTCTCTCTCTCTCTCTCTCTCTCTCTCTCTCCTCTCATTTCTAATTACAAGATGTGTAATTCAGGAATAACTCGCAGAGCTTGTCTCAATATTTCTTGAGAGCGCAAAATTCAGAAAGAGAGAGAGAGAGAGAGAGAGAGAGAGAGAGAGAGAGAGAGAGAGAGAGAGAGAGAGAAAGAGAGAGGGAAAGAGAGCGAGAGAGAGAAATCCCCAATACTATTATATAATACTGCATGGTCTGGTCATGTGAATATGTAATTATAATGGTGTCCATTGATTTGTGGAGTCGTCCGTCAGTTTGGATTGTCTGTATGTGTGTGTATCGGCGGCACATGCAATAAAAATCTGTTTTATTGCTTTTCTCCTCAAGGTGTGTGCTGCCACACGTTGGAAGCGATGAGATAGGAGGATGCAGACATTGGCATTGAGATAGAGAGGGAGAAGAGAGAGATAGAGAGAGAAAGAAATGTAAAGATATAGCGATATTAATAAATTGAAGGAATAATGGTGAACAATAACGGATTTCTATGAAAATATTAACACCAATTATGTGTGTGTGTGTGCTGAGAGCTGTTGTTTCCTAATCCCAAGTCCACGAGATTCTCCCGCAGGAACGACCAGCATGAACATGTATTTCACGTGGGAGGCTATGGCTTGGAGCATGTGTCTTGGGTAGGTTATCAACCAACAACCAGTGAAGTCTTAACCACAAAAGTTGTTTCTATCCTATATTTGATCACTCCAATTTTAAAACAATTCTCTTATTTCAGGATGTATCTCTTGCGACTGTTTACCTTGGGTAACGATATACAGGAGCGATTCGACAGCCAAAGTCTCCTGATCACAGAGCAGATAAATTTGTACTTTTTTATGCAACAATCGCCCCAAAAGAAAGAACAACTTGTTCATGCAAACCAGGTATGTTGTACGGGGTGGCGCCAAAAACATTGAACCTAAATTATAGTTTGTATGGGGTGGCTTCAAAAACATTGACCCTTCTGTAGATGTGTTTGAAGCTGTGTGTCGGGTGTGGTAATATGGTTAGATGTTGCTGTCTACTGGACACTGGTGTTGCAGCCTATAATTGGATACTGCAATGTATATTATATCTCAGTGTCTGTGTACTAATTACCGTTTCCGGATACACAAGATATATGTACACAAGATCCAATAATACAGCATTGCCTTAGGTACTACAACTGTCATCAAAGCTACTGAAAGAGATAGATAACAGGGAAAATAACAACTTTGTTTTGTCGCCCCTCGTCTCCCAGTTCCTCCGTGTCTTCCTTCTCTCTGCATTTTCCGGACTGGCCTCCGAATTCCTCGGATTTAAGCTAAAACTGTGGAAAATGATCAAGTGATGAATATAAAATGTATTTTTGCAGAACTGCAGCAGAGCTGATGCTGGTGAAGTCCACTGTTTAACTTATTAAAAATATATCTACCCATGTATGTGTCAAGATCACCTCAATTTGTAAATTGTAATAACATCGTGACATTTCACCCGGGAAACAGGAAATGGTGAGAAATATCGTGCCATGAGAGATGATGAGACTGTGTCACTCAGTTACGGAGTGTGAGTGAGAGACAGACAGAGAGAGAGAGAGAGAGACAGAGAGAGAGAGAGAGACAGAGAGAGAGAGAGAGAGAGAGAGAGCCAGAGAGAGAGAGAGCCAGAGAGACAGAGAGAGAGACAGAGAGAGAGAGAGATTGTATGTTTTGTGTGGTGTTTGTTTTTGACACATCTGCTGCTTATCACCCCCAGAAGTACATTTTATCCCCAACAACAAGAACAGTTAATTGTAAAAAGGTCGTTGTCGTGTCTTTGTTTCCAATTTGCGATTAGACCATGGGAAAGTGTCTTGGCCGGATACGAACGGGGGTAATGGTACTGAAGATCCCGGAACTAACTATCTCTGACGTCATAAAGCCACTACAGCTGAGTGGTATAACTGTAGTGTGACTGCATGCGTGTGTTCTAACTGCACCAAAATGGTACCAAGCAGATCGGTAGCGGCACGCGCGATGACATTCTTTCAGTGAACTTCGCGCGAGATACAGGGTACGCGCAAAACTAAAGCCGCGCAGTTATAGTATAATGATCGCGCGTTGCAAGTTAAAATAGCCAGAATCACCCGGATTTCTGTGCGGTTTTTTTCTGTAAAGGTCTTGAAGAAACACGAGGATGAGAAGAAACGGGCCTATGGAGAGCGCATCCTCCAGGTGGAAAAAAGTTATTTTACTCCCGTCGTCTTCTCTACATCCGGTATCGTTGGAAATGAAGCTGACAAACTATACAAACAGATTGCTTAAAGTCCATTTTTTTTCAACTGTTCACCCAAAAACTGAAATTTGATGAAAAATTAGAATTTGGGTGGCGCGCGCTACACGTTAACATGTGATAAACGCGCAAAAAAATTCCGCGCACGACTTTGGGGGGTGAACAGTTGAAAAAAAAATGGAGTATAATGCTTATCGTCTTTCTGAGAAAACCGGTCAATCATACCCAGACTCAATAAGGTATATCCGGCAACGTCTATCATTTTGTCTCCTGAAAACCCTTGTTGTCAGCCTCCGTGGTCACCGAGGTTCCAGTCCTAAGCGGTTTACAGACAGGAATGATTTTAATATTTTATACTTGATTAAAAACAATGCAACGAATTAATTTATTTTAACCTTTACTAGAGTACCCGAGCTATGACAATGCACAAAAAGGGGTGGCACGCGACTTTAACCACGTGGTGATCAATAAATTATAATAAATTACCCACACACCGTCATACTCTCATACTCCCTCTCTCTGCTCACTTGTCTCGAAAAGTCACCACGTGGTGATCTAACCGCTCCTACTATCATACTGTCTGGCGCCGCGACCCATCTGAGCGCACTGAGAATCAAATTGGGGTCTGATAAACATTGGGTTTTTGAAAAAACGGCGAGGCGGGTAAATCATTTACTGTAACGCGCGAATTTTCCCAAAAAAGCGCTGCTTTTTTACGCCGCGCGGAACCTAAAATTACGCGCGCAGTGTAAAATTTTAAAATTCATTGAAAATTTCCTCGCGTTTTATGTCGCAAAAAAAAGTCGACGAAAAATTCCAAATTCGTGAATTTAGAATTATAAGAACTCCGGTCAGTTCTCATCTTGCCAATCCGTTTTCCTGGAACCCCTGGCCAAAGGACATTAAAATTCACATACCGACCAAGTTTCATATCGATTGGATAAGATTTTGGGTGGCTACGGTGAAAAATATCGCATTTTTGGCATTTTTAACTTTCCCGACGCGATTTACGACCCTTAAACATTGAGTTACGGGAAATCGCTACCTGGTAAAATGAAGTTCAAACGATTCTCTTTCCCCACTATTGCGTTAGTTTTTTGATTTAGAGCCGTTTTCAGGGTCTTAGAAGCGTTTGAAAAATGTAAGTCTTTTTGTCGCAATGACGTCACCCCGTGACGTCACTGCTGTAAAGATCGGATCAAAAATCTGAGCCCATACTTACATCCGCCTTGGTCCAAGGTACCCGTGTACAAATTTTCAGGGGTCTAGCTCAAAAACTGTGGGAGGAGTTTGAAAAACCAATTAACGGACAGACTGACTAACATTATGGAATTTATTATATGGATGGATGTACTGATTACACTTATTGTTATATTCCGTATTAATGGGCCCGGTCAACCCGGTTTTTCATAAAAATTTTTTCTGTAAAATTTGTCCTGATTTTTCAATTTTTGCCGGTCTCGCTCTACAATTTCAGAATTCAGACTCGGGGGGTGAAGGTCCCTTTGGTCCAGGACAAACTTTTCATAATAAAGAACAGAATAGAATTGAAAATCTAGCGAAAGGGTGGGCAAATTACGCGATTTCTGATAAGCAGTGCAGAGATTTTTATCTTTTATGAATAAATAAATACCGTGTGCGGCAAAAAAAAGCCCCCCCCCCCCCTAGACCACCATAGTTGCCGATGTGGTGGAGAGCTGTAACTTGGCAGGGTTGCTCCACTATGTCTATCTTGATCCTGACAGAAAAATCAGAGCTCTAGCTCAAAATTCATTTTCATGAACGGAATGAACATTGTCATTCATTCCAGGAAAAAATATTTTCCGGTCCAAAATTTAACCAATTATGTTTGGCTATCGATTAGCTTTCCAATGTGACCAAGATCAGCTAAATTGGACAACCACAAGAGACACAGTGTCATGTTTCTTAAAGTTAGTCAGGTCATGTGATCTTCACTGAATCGTTGATCGTGTTCAGTATTACGAATTGGTCTAAGTGGTAGAGAATCACGTATCACATCTGCTAATGAGGGATGACGATGCTGATTGGTCATCAGATCTGTAGCTCTTTGATAAATGTCCTCTTTCCTCGAATCACATCACCCTGTATTGGTACACATACCCAATTAGCGGCCATGATACGAAATTCCTTTGCCCATTGGCCCGATTAGCAATCCCGGAAACTCAACGATTCGGTGAAGATCACATGACCTGACTAACTTAAAGCAACATGACACTGTGTCTCTTGTGGTTGTCCAATTTAGCTGATCTTGGTCACATTGGAAAGCAAATCGATAGCCAAACATAATTAGTTAAATTTTGGACCGGAAAATATTTTTTCCTGGAATGAATGACAATGTTCATTCCGTTCATGAAAATGAATTTTGAGCTAGAGCTCTGATTTTTCTGTCAGGATCAAGATAGACATAGTGGAGCAACCCTGCCAAGTTACAGCTCTCCACCACATCGGCAACTATGGTGGTCTAGGGGGGTATCTTTTTGGGTGCGTATTATCGAAAATGTGATAAATATTTGTTCCAGTGACACTTCAGTTTATTGTTCTCCCCTTTCAGCTGAATGTAACATGTCCGGACCTGATAGAAACGGCGAGTGCTTCCAGAAACTAGAAAATCTCCACAATGAACTGGTCCAATCTCAGAACAAACTAGCAGAAGTGGTCAAGACGTTTCTAAATCTGACTGATGAAACAGTTGCGAATCACAAGTTTCTATCCCTCTCTCGAATCCTTCTCCCGAATGTGAGTGACACCGATCAATATTTATCCAGCCCTATCACCTCAAATATTTCATGGTTACATAGGTTCTGTCTACACTACATAGCCTACGAGTTATGGCAGCCTCCAGTGGACTATCCACCACAGTTTTTTAAACTTTTCTCAGAACTATTTTCCGAAGATGTCTCCATCACCGCCATTCCGAATGATTATTTGTGTGTTACCGATATTGAACTGAAGGAACTTCTTAGTAGCGGATCCCGACTCAAACATGATGTGTATGAATCTTTCTATCAATCATTGTACTGCAGTTTGCTGGATTTACTCGCTCCAAAATGGAAGCGGGAACATGTTATATGCAACCAACAAACTAATGGGGTGAGTCAGGACGCCATATCATCTGAAACTCCAGAGACTGATACGCAACAGAGGGTGGAAAGATTGCTAGATTCTTCAATGATGGACATCGACACTCAGGGTGAAGAAGATGTCAATGGTAATAACATGAACACAAATGAAGCAGAACTAGCTGATGCCTCCCAAAATGACATTCTTTCCTCCGATTCGATAGTCCTGCAAATCGTCCAGGACGATGTCATAACAGCCACGCTAGATGCCAAGATTGAGAGATGTCTCGATGGGGGAGCATGTGATCTGGAGGACTCCCTGGAGGGCGATAGAGATCTGGAGATTCGCCTGTAGTTCACCCCAGTCGCAGGAATCTTTACCTATTATGGTTGATGATAGTCAGGCAGTAGACGAAAGGGATACTGAGAAACCTGAATCACAGCAATGTGAGGAAAAAGAAAACGAACAACAGTCCTCCCCGGAAGACAGCCTAAATGTCAGCGATTTTGCTCAATCACCCCTCGCCACATCATCCCCACCGCCAGCCAAACGAGCCCGAGCCCAGCTTGCTGTGTCGAAAGAGAGGATGGTAGATGCGAGTAAAGTGAAGGCCTGGATGAGAGCCAGACACAGTCCCTCGGATGAGATCATTGAGCCACCTAGTGGTGAGCTTTGGGACTGTCCGGACGATGAATTCCTCATCTCCTCCCCCACCAAGAACAGGCAGCACCGTAAAGCGTGGACAGGTGAGGAGGAGGAACTGTTGGTGGATGCTGTTAAGGATATTGGATATGGGAAGTGGGCTAAAATCCTGGTGAGTAAGAAATATGAAGCGCTCCATCATCGAAATAATGTACAATTGAAGGACAAATGGAGGAATTTGGTGAAAGAGAACCCAAAACTCAAAATATACGAATGAGTTGTTTGAACCCGATTGTTTAGTGTGTGGGGTTGAATCACAATGGGTGATATAATTTGTTTCTTTTGATATATTTTACAATTTTACCTTCATAAACAGCAAATAAACGATGTCATTCCAACGATTCAAGAAATTGCTATATCGCAAAATACAAATAAATGTTACAAACTCGTTCACTCTCTATCTCTTTCTCTCTCACTCCCTCTAACTCTTTCCCTCATTTTCAATTCTTGAGTTTGTCTTGCTCTTTGAGCCAGTCTGATGCACTTACTTAAACACACGTCACACAAAGCGTACACACAAAACGTACACACATTCGTACGCATAAAGTTTCAAATCAGTTTTAAGAACCAGCCACAAGCTGACTAATCGATCGAGGGGGAGATCGTTCGTGTGCATTTTATTCTAAACGGACCGATTTCCGCGGGAGGACTATAATTCCGCTCCTTCATCGCTCAGCTACCACCTAACTCTAAGGTTCACGAATGCCTCTGCCTCAACTGATGACTTGTAACGCACCCTTGATATTCACATGCTGTCTTTGCCAACTCCGTTCATTTTTTGTTGAATGGAGGAGGATCGGAGAAAATGGTGTTGATGATATCGTTCTCGATTTCTGGAATTTCAAATTCTTCATTCGTACAACTGGGTGAGGGTGAGATAGTTTTGCAATCAAATGCCGCACACATTACAGGATCTAGATGATCCTCCTCTATGAGAAGATGATCCATGCTATCCTTTGCACCGTCATCCATATCAACCGTTTCAATAATCCTAGTAGTGGGGATCTCAGCAGCACGTGCAATATCACTCTTAACATCCCTAATCAAGTTAGTTAGGGACGACTCCGGGGTGGTTAAATCATCAGTTTTCAGTTCATCCGTCCTTGTTCCGGTTGTAGTTACATCCTCGCTCCTCGTGATGTCCTCATCTTCCTCTGGGATGGTAGGAGTGGGTGGTTGTTCTTCGATTACACACGGCGCAAAGAGGGTCGATGCAGCTACCTCTTCTTCCTCCTCTCCCTCCTCCCGGGCTCCGGGCTCCGCTCTTTTGTCCACGGTTTCTGAGGAGAGAAAAGGGTGTCAGTTGGGGGTTTTAGTGTTGTTAGAGGTGAAATGAAATGATGACGTCATTATTGAAATGTGTCAAACCGCAGCTTTGTTGTGTCCCTTCAGTCGTTTGGGAAGGTGTAAGTTGTTCAGTTGTTCATCTTTAGTTTCAATGTTCTGTTCAGTCGAGGGGCCTGCTACAGGAGAGGGCCCAGATCGGACCCTACTCCGGCCACCCTTTGGCGGGATAACATTAATAACAGGCGGTTTCTCCCGTTGCGCCTTGTCAGAAGATTTTGACTCTGATTTGTCGTCAGCTACTGTCGGTGGAACTGATAGTCTGTTTGTTGAGCTGCTGAACAAAGAAAGTCGTCGGTGTTGTTGGTGAAATTTCAAGTCTTCTTTTAACTGTGCCAGTTCTCGTTCTTCTTCCTCTTGCTTTTTGTGTTTCTCTAGGGACAGTTTGTGGGTCAGTTTGTGCGTCAGTTTGTGGGTCAGTTTGTGTGTCAGTTTGTGGGTCAGTTTGTGTGTCAGTTTGTGGGTCAGTCTGTGTTTTAGTTTGTGTGTATGTGTATGTATAATGTATGTGTGTGTTTGTCAGTTTGTCTATGTGTACTGTGTAGTGTTTGTCTAGCTCGAGCAGGACAAATTTATGATTTTCTACTGTCAAGTTTTGTGTCAATGTTATGTCATTGTTGGTTCGTTTGTTGATGAAATAATGTCAGGTTAGCAAGATGATGGTGAAGCTGTGAAATGCAATCGACTAGATTCCGAGCAGAAAAACGAAATAGCCCACAATCACGGAGTATTCACTGCATATTCTACATGCACACTTCAGACATCGTGCATGCCGATGTTATTTAAGTCACTGTGACATGATGTTATGTGTCACTGGCAAAAGCAGGGTGATATATTTAGGGTTGTGTTCATATAGAAAGTGACGCAAGTGTATTAGTGGAAGTGAGATGTGGATACAGAGCAGGGAGAGAGAGAAAGCTGGGATAACACAATCTCCATAGCAACAACTTTCTGTTGTCATGGAAACATAGCAACAACTTTCTGTTGTCATGGAAGCATCAGGATCAGCTTGAGCTAGAGAAAATCTCGATAAAATCAAGGCGGCTAAATGACCGTCTTAGCAGCGGCACTCAGGTTGTTACACTTTGAAGATATGCCTAAACATATAGAACGGTGAAATCATGACTTGGACGTAGTGAAGACCTTGAACATTTATGATGCACGAAAATCTAATAAGTAGATCTGATGAAATTACTTTTACATGGTGAAATGAAAGTGAAAGCTACGCACAATATGACACAATAACACTATGAGGATGAACATAAAGGACAAAATGTATTTGACAGATATTTGATGAGTGTTTACAAAAACTCGCTAATATTGCAGCTAAAAGCAGGACCGGGGTTTCACTTGAAGCGTATCACGAATGCGGGAAGGGATCACATCACTAGCTAGGCGGGTATGTGTATAGTAGTTGCACACACAAGGCACAAGCTGTCCAGCACACACCAGACCCGTTCTGCAGAAGAAAGGGTCGAGGCATGCACCAGGCAGCGCACAAGCGGGGTGGTAAAACAGCTTCGCATTTCAGACTCACTAACTACGTACTAAACTCACAATAGTTATTCTTGGACGGATCAACCTTTGTAGCGCTCCCTGAAAGAAAGACTCACTACCGGTGTTCCGGAATATATTTTTGTTCGTCGCTCGATGGAAAGTGGTAATGCCGTGATGTGGAGTTGTTGGTGGTGATAGATACCATAATAGTGGATTGTTTGTAAAATATATCGGTGACATGGAAAATATAATGGTGTGAAACGGTTTCATGATTTGTGAACGAGTAAAGTGCAAAGTATAAAGCTGTAGACCCAAAAATGAGAATTCAGGATAAAAAGATAGTGTGGATCGAAGTATGTGCCGGGTCTACAACTTCGGGGGTTCAATGTGTATCTGCAGAGAGTGCTCGTCCCGGGAGATTTTCATCGACAAACATAACATCACGACAAACAAATCACGACAAAAAGGAGATATAGAGATAGAGATAGAGATAGAGATAGAGATAGAGATAGAGATAGAGATAGAGATAGAGATAGAGATAGAGATAGAGATAGAGATAGAGATAGAGATAGAGATAGAGATAGAGACAGAGATAGAGATAGAGATAGAGATAGAGATAGAGATAGAGATAGAGATACCTACAAATGATGACTTGTAATAGAGAGCCGGCTACTAAACTGAAAACATTCAAATCCCTGTTAGACGCATACCGTTTGTAGACAACTAAACGTCTGGCATACGTCTGTATTTTCTAATCTTCTTGGATTGGAAGCCAAATTAGATAACACCATACCAGGAGTACTGATCGGTAGCCGGCATCTCATCGTCTAACACAAGTTTGGAACTAATGTACACTAGTTCCCAAACACGCACACATGATGATCATACCATATCAAACACATAACCACACACACATGTATATCAAACAATTCCCATATCTATCTCTCTCCCTTACGCGAGGCACTCCCTGCAGGTATGATGGCAGAGTTGGATGAACTTCGTTTAATCTTACTCATCCAGGTGGCAGCTGCGTTGGTTATCGTTTCGTTCTTGTACAGGTACCACGATTGGGCATCCAGGGGTTGGGGATGTCGGATCGTTGGACTTTGCTGATCTTGCTGCAGACATCAAAGGATGACATGACCACCCAGCCCTTGTAGGAGAGTTTCTGAAAGATGGGGATGGGGATTAGAACTGAGGGTTAGAATTACAGAATTATAGTGGCAACTTTCACTTTAAAAGTGGCAACTTTCACTTTAAAACAATGAATACGAAGCCATACATGGATACATACATCGAGAATGTGGGTAAGAAGGGATCGAACTTTGATTCCCTCGTCGCTTGAGACACCCGTCCAGGGTGCACCATGCAGTTTGAACTCCCAGCAGCTCCTAGTAGGAGAAATATTGTTAGCAATTAGCATGATACTCGTCAATCCCAAGACTCCCATGGTAACTCGCTGATTGGAAACATTGGCTGTTCTGAGACATTGTCCATTATTGTATAAAGGCATTTTTCATTGTTTGGCGATGATAACGCATTCAACTCTGACGATTTTGAATACATTTCTATTTCCGGTTATTTCCCATGGCACACAATATAAACGCCGCCTTGACGGTTCTTCAGACACGGTCTTGAACATGATAATCAAGTTACGGCAGGGTCGACTGTCCTCCTTAACATGTGTATACACGGTCATTGCCTGGCTTAGCACGTACGGGGGTACAGATGGGATGAATAGGCGTCTCCCCGGTGAAAATGTAATAATAAACATATTATCACATGTATCATGATGTAATTTGGGGGAATTCGTGAAGTGTGAGCAGGATAGAAATTTCGTGAAATATTTGAATCGTGTAACGTATTACGCCTTACGGAAGTACATAATATGTACATATATTATATGTATAAGTCTACGAAATGATGATGAGAAAGTCACTGAATAAACCACGTGATATTACCTGAAATTTCCCTCCCGGACGATTCCATTTTGGCCGAGTCGCTGCGTAATGACGCTTCTCACTGTCGATTTGACATCCTCCGATGGAGAGATCAGTCTAATTTTATCCTGAAAGAGAGAGAGAGTTTAATTATTCTGCATCTCAAATTTGAAACAGATGAAATTAGGCGTCTGATCGCAGTGCAGCGAAGCAAGCTCTCTCATTTTAATTGGACAAAATTCCAAGCACGATGATAATAATCACTCCTTCCTCCTCGCAGCATGGGGAAATTAGTTAGAAAATAACTGTACCTCATCGTCAAATGAAATGCACATGGGAGAGGTAGGTTTGTCAGGGATGGGGCACTGTTTGAACACCATTGTTCCCTTGTTTTCCAGGGACCTGGTGGTACTAATGAAGTTGTGAATCTTCCATCCTCTGAGGAGGAGCTTCTCAAGCAGTCCGCATATCAGTAGTTTACTGTCAATACCATCTGTACTGTCTGACCAGAAGGGCTTACCAAATAACTGTAATAAATAGTCGGGGTTGAGAGAAAATGATACATTGCTGGGTGGCAGTTCCCGCAGATCCCACAAAAAGGGTGATTTGGAAGATAGAGTTCTAAGATATTATCTTACCCTGACTTCCAAGATTCCATCGCCCCTTTTACATTGATCTACGCCGGGTTCCCAACTTTGGTACATAAAGCTTTCAATATCATCCACTACCTCCTTGTCACTACAGTGCACCAGCTTTAACCGGTTCTTGCCTGAAACATGTCACGTCAAATGTCATAATAAAGACTAGGTTCAGGCCTATATCAGGTCTGACAGTTACAGACAAGAGTTTTGCAAAGTTACCATTTTAACTTACCATAAATGCTAATTGAGAGAAACCGTGTAACCAGATCATCAATCTTTTTCAATCGTTTTTGCCGGAAGAAAATCGTATCCCTAAAGTTTTTGACTCGAGCAATGGCTGTCACCTCCCACCCCTGTAAGTCCAAGGGCCACAACAAGCCGGTGAATAAGAGATGCTGCTTGAATAATAACATTTTTACCATCTGTCCACGGTTCCCCTTTCAGTGTGAAAATAACTCCATACTTATTCTTCGTTACTTTTAGAACCCCTGATAACAAGAATAAATGAATTGGTCTCATTGATCAATGATCTTTTTAGGACACCAAAGTTATCCGTTATCGAGAAGTGAGAACTCCAAATAAATCAAATCTTACCTTATTCCAGTGTGCATTCAGCATGTTATTAAGGTTGGTGATTACAAACTTGGGTGCATTTACAACGTGGAGCTTATTTTTATCAGCCAACGTCGCACTGAACATCTTTTTCTTGGAGAGAGGGACAAGTTTTACTTAGTGAGGGTGATACACTTTTTTTGTTTTGAAAAAGATAGAAATATTTGTGATTTTAAAACATTTGAACTTCTTTCATTGGTGGTCGGCATTACCGGTTGATCGCGTTTGCTTGGGTGTCGGTTTTTCTTCTTCAGGAAAAACGTTGACAGGTCTTTGCATCGGGAGAGGTCGGTGGCGGTTTGAATTTCCCATCCTGCCACTTGCATGGCATCCAGGATATGGCAGATGAGGGAGTGAACCTGTGCAAAGTGTGCGGTTAGCGTTGTACGTGTGCGCCCAGAGTTAATGAGACTTAATGAGGGATATATTAGAGTCATTACAGGTTTTGTGGTTTTGTCTAACTCGTAGACGGATAACTGCTGATAGATAGACAGTGAAAAAAGTATCTTTCTTGGCCGACGAATGACAAATGTAAAAAGTTAAACTGGATGCATCAATTTAGGCAGTGATCACATACCTGGAGGGATCGCTGAGGAGAGAATGAATTCCAGAAGGGTAGACCTTTCATCCGGTATTCCCAGATAGACTCAGCATCAACGAACTTAGTACCACCTGTACTCGATAAATCAGATGATAATTAAACAAAATCAACATATAAATTTCACGATGCTTAAAATTAATGAAATAGTTATGATTCCCCGCTGCTAACCTGGCGTCCAATACTTGTTGATGGTGCTCTCGACTACCGCTTTCAGCTCATCTGGTGCAGTGTATCAGTCGAATACTACTGCACTCCCTAATAGCCAGACAGCACTGCGTGAGGTACTCCTCTTTCACAGGTAGGATCGAGTGCAGACTGTTGAGATGCCCATGGCACTTGCCTGGAGTGAGACGGGTCAGTATTTGGTAGAGTGCTCATTACACTAAGTCGATGAGAGAATTGTGCAGTTTCACAAAGACATGTAAAGATGTGGTAACGAGAGGGTTCAATATCAACGTCACATGTATTTTGATGAAAAATAGAATGCTATACGGGAAGGATTTGTACAACAAGGACACGCACCGACACTACGAATTTATTATAGCACTCAGGCCTCAGAAGCTTGAATTAGGTTTGAGCTTCCACGGAATCTAAGCCGCAAAAGTTTTAAAAACAGAGGATGGAAGGATGATTCTCAAGCTAGTTAGAGAGCGATCTAGTATAGGGGCAGCTGAGGCCCGCTGGGTGTAAACTACTTAGTACAGTTATACAGTGAGTGCACACAGGTGTTTTTTCGGAAGGATACACTCACAGTCTCACACATAGAAAAACTGCTATGTGCCACATGATAGAGGCACTTCTGTCTTTTTTCACTTCGCAAGTAAGATGGATGGTGTAAATTGGAGGTGTAGTGGCTGCGGAGAATCAGAGAATTTGAGAGGGAGACCAACGTGAAGAATAGACAGAGAAAGAGTGAGAGGAAAAGTGAGAGGGAAAAAGAGAGACAGAGAAAATTTACATGAGAGAGAAAAGACAGCGAAGGATCGAAAAATTGAGAAAGTATATCACATGGACAGCACTGCACGTGGACTGACACAAAAACACATGTAGCCTGGTATGCAACGATTAATTAGAGATCTTCTACAGATATATATATATCTGATAATAACATGTAGTAGCTGGCATGTTGCTTTTGTATATACTTTTGGCCAATGTTTCTCTAAAGTCCCCAATTGTCATAATGATGATGATAGCAGCTCGAGGTGCTAGCTATAACACAATCGCTATATAAGAACAAATCAGTTTTTTAAGGGTAACAGATAAATAAATGTCAAGGATTTTAAGTGTTCAATATATTAGTTTTCAAAATGCCCAAACAAGTATTAAGGATTTATATCAAAACTCCCACACTCATGAAACACGCACAAACACAAGTTATATAAATGTATACCGGTAGATCGGGATCGGAGCCCGCACCCATTGTGTACTGCTTATCGGAGCTATATAAGGGTAACCCCCTGATTAGTCAGGGAAAAACCGGGTTATGATGTAACCACTGCACTCGGAGGAAATTAGAAAAATTTAATTGGAAGATAGTTCGTAAAAGTATGCTACATTTTTCTAAAATGAAAATGGAGGTTCAAAAACAACAGCTGTGGAAATCAAAGCTAAAAGATAACTGCGTCAGTCGTTGTATATAACACAGGTCTAGGTGGATAGCGATTTCTCTCTCTCTTTCTCTCTCTCTCTCTCTCTCTCTCTCTCTCTCTCTCTCTCTCTCTCTCTCTCTCTCTCTCTTTCCCCCTTTCCCTCTCTCTCTGTCTTCTCATTCAGAAATTGTATTTAGTCATGGCAGCTTTCTCTCTCTCTATCTTTCGCGTACAGGCAAATGTAATTTTCGCATTACTTGCCGAAAACTGAATATATATAAAGTGTTAGTGGCACTACAGGGAAGTTCTTCGGGTGTGGGAAATAGATATTTATATATAAAACATATATAAAACATATATAGGCCACGCATAAATAAAATCTAGAAGTGAAATGGCCCATTTCCGAAAACAGATCTGCTCGGACAACTAGTTCTTTCCGGTTGCGTTTATTCCATAGAGCTGAGAGATAACAACGAAGCTGTGGAAGACATTAACTATAGGAACGGGGGGTCGACTATTAGTGCAGCACACGTAGAAAATATAATGACTATCGCTTTGTACTGCACAACCAGCTCTGTACGTGGAATAAGAATTGCACGTGTGTATCTGTCGGTATCTCGTTAATTACTTTAACTCTAATTGCCTTGTTAGACAACTAGATTGGAACGGGCTAAGTTGGTTTAGAAAATGAGCGATGGACTGAAAGACCTTTTCAGTTACAGAAAGGAATTAGGGATGTAACGAAGTATTTATCTACTGACTACGACCTCGCTCCCAATAGTAAAGAACTAAAAACTATTTGAAATGAAAATCAAAATTCTCAGACATTCTAAATCTGGAAGCATAATTGGGCGTAGACCGAAAAACAAAAGACAAAATAATCGTGTCGGAAACGGGAAATTACTACAGTGATCACCGTATCAATCACCGTTTCAATACGGTAAACGTATGAAAAGCTGATATATAGACAATTTGGAGGATAAGAAACAGCTGGGAGAAAATGAAAAGAGAGAGTGAAAGAGCGAGTGTGAGAGAGAGAGAGAAAAGAAAGGGAGAGAGAGAAAAGATAAGTATTTGATCGATATAAGTACTGCCGGTTATCCGACCGATTTCAACTGCTTAGTACGCCTGGACTTGATCTCCCTGTGCAAACCACAGACACGATCTCCAGAGAAATATTGGTCAATGCTTTTCCGATGAGAGCGGTTGAAATGTGGTTTTTTTATCGTATCTGTGTCAAACAAGCGGTTTACCCTATACTGCGTGTGATGTTATAAACCAGACCACCACACCAACAAGCGTTCAAAGCTGTCAACATATGTATGGAGAGGGAAAGAGAGTAGAGAGAAATGGAGTGGAGATAGATTTGGAATGAAAGAGAGAAAATCTAAAGGTGTTTCTAAACAGCGAGGAGGGGGAGGGGGAAATAACTACAACACGTATTGCAGCACTGAGCTGTTGACTGTGCGGAAGAAGCAGGTTATAGTATACAGGAACAGTTGCAAAGTGAGAAGATGCCTAAAATAAATCTATCCCTCTCCTTCCTGGGCCTTCCCCTCCTCTCTATCTCTCTTTCTCTCTCTCTCTCTCTCTCCTTAGTTCTTGTCTCATAAATTACACTCCATTTATATTTGTTGACGACAGTTTAGCATTTCATGCATACGACATTACGAACCATACAGGACTCCAGTAAGAAAAATACGTCGAGAAATAAAAATGTGTTTGTTCCCCACTAATGGAACAGTTCTTCTTTTTTTAGACTTCATAAACATTGCAGGACTTTAGCAATTTATTTATCATCTACAAATCCGAGTCAGAAACTTTGCTCGTGGTTACTTTCAGAAGAAACATCCATAATTATCCAAAATACAGTTGAGACAAATAGTGGTCTTCTTGATCTTGATCTTTCTAATTTTTTAGCTGACCACATGTAATGTTAACGAATTTTTTTTCAATAAAGAGCTTTTTCCACACGGATTCATGTCCATGAAAAGAAAACGCAAGTTATAACCTGTGTTTTCTTGTGTTATAAACTCGAGGGAAATATATATTTCTTCGTTGATTTCTCCCCGTGGACATTATAATTCCCCACGCACTCGTGGTGATATTCATGAAGAATAATTGATACTACATCAATGATTCCCATGAGGTGTTTCTTTGTTTCCCACTTTTTGGAATTCGAACCCCTCAATCTTTGTATATTTGTATTATCCTTGCTGAGAGCTTTGTATCCGCGCAACACGTGTGACTACAATGGTAGACCATTCTAAAAAACACTCTCGTATTGCACTTTTGAGCATTTTCGTCGGGATATGGATCTTCATGATGGCCCACAAGACAACTTCTTTCTCCATTGTTCTGATATCCAGTTTACCCAACGGAACTGCTGCAGATGAGGATACAGACGCCACTGAACCAGTAAGTTGACAATAGCGAATCTACACTGCAGTAAGTAGTTGTTTAGCTAGATCATGAGTTTTATGAAGTTAACCATTTTATTGATTTGATCAAATCAAACCATTGTACGATTTTTTAAAACTTTTATTCAGGAGGAACCTCGTCACGACGGGGACTTCTTTGTTGAAGCCGATCCGCTCTATATTGAAGGGGAAGAACTTGGAAAAGTACTAAACGCAATGCCGCTGCCTGTTGTTGATGTTGTGCGATTTAAGTAAGTGCAACGTTTCCCCATCTTCATATTGAACCATGCATGCTACCAGCTAGTCCAGATAAAAAGTTTTCTCATTTTTCAATCGCCCATTATTTTAGAAAGTGCGGAGATGTGTCTAAATGTGTGACGGGTATTATCAACACTCGCGGGAGGTTTAATGCAGTGGAAAGACAGTTTAAGGAAATTGATGAATCACCTTACAAAGATATGAAGTTTATTGTTGTTGCTGATTTCCTTCCAGGTAACAATTGGTCGATCTCTCTCTCTCGATATCTCGAACTCTTGAATTCTTGAACCCTTGAACTCTCGAACTCTTGAACTCTGCTTGAATGTCGTAGGTGATCCTTAACCTTAAGACTTGTTACAGAGAATAAGGAATTCTACGGACCATTTGTGAGCAAAATAAGGCACCGGAAGAACGTTGAGTTTAAAATTGTGAGATTTAATGATTCTAAAGATTGGCTGGGGATCGGCAGAGGAAGGAACTTGGCTCTCTCTTACGTTAAGACTCCGTACTTCTTACAGCTTGATGATGATTTCGGGTGGGCGCATAACAATGTATGTCAACCAACTAATAACTAGTTAAGTCGCTTGACACTGTGTCCGTGCTCCGGATTTTTAGAATAAAAAGATTATATGTATTATGTATAATTCAAGCAACTAGCAAGTCTCGGACTCCATATATTATACTTCAGTCTTCCAATGCCGAAACACTATGAGATATAATACCTATTACCTTTCCAGATTAGTGAAGTACTTGATTTACTTGAAACTACGGATGCAGCTATGGTCGGAGGAGCATTGACCAACGAGCCACCTTTCTATGGTGTCTTTAGGTACAACGTCGAGGTAGGCAAACCAACATCGTGAAGGGATCTGTGGCATATAAAGTTACTAAACAGATCTTGATATTATCGTGATAGTAGTGTACACAGAATGGTTTTCATTGCGTCACATACATTAATCAAATTGAAACATTTTACAGGGACGTGTTTTGTCTTTGATTACTCACGCTGTTTTTAATGATAATTATAATTGTACCGATTTTCAAAAGACGACGACTGGAAATTGTAAGTGGACTATATTATATCTATGATAGCTAAATATCAAAAAGTTTCGGATAGATCATGGCCATGATGCGGAAATTAGTTCGGTTTAGTATTTCCATACATCCGGTGATTTCAGATACAGGAGGAGCGATCCAGGTTCATCGGGTTATCAACTTCTTCCTGGCACGAACTGGAGATGTAAAGTTGATGGGAGGGTGGGATCCTTTCCAGAGATATAACGAGCATGAGGAGTTCTTTGTTCGTCTCATCAGATACCGACTCAAAGTTCTGTTTCTCAAAACTTTCACGGTAAATTCTTTGGTTTATTTTTCTTTCAAAAACCGGTACTATGTTGTACATAAAATATTTACTGCAGTCAAACCTCGATTTACCGGACTCGATTTACCGGACTATATTTGCCGTGCAAATACCCTTCCCCAGAGTAAAGCATTATATTTTCATTTAGGTGGCGAACCAAGTAACACCGTATCCAAAAGACGCTCACTTAAACAAGAGTAAACTGGTAAGAAAATACATGACAAGATTTTTTGAGAACTATAACATCAGCTACTCCGTCCAGTGCGGTATAACACCTCACTTTGATAGAACAACAAATATGTGCACCAAAGGAGTCCAGTACTATCCTGTTGGTAACACAGGTGTTGTTAATGAAACACTTCCTAGTTTTGAGTTCATAGATTCCGCTAGTTATTTGTATTGAGTTTATGTTAGAACATTGATTAATAGGCCAGTCATATGACGTTGTGAAATGGAACTAATTGATCTAAAAGCGATTCCACTTCCAGGGCCCTCCAATGGGTCTCTACAACCACCAAAAAAATTTACCGCGGGTACCGCGATGGAGAAATCGGTCATTTCCGGGTTTATTTTGCACCTGCATAAATATAGGCTAGGACGAATGCGATATACGGTAAAAACCGTCTTTGGAAACAAGTAGAAAAGAAATCAAGGGCACTAAAGTGTGTAGCGTCCTTGCATTAGTGGGGGTAGGTGCTGGAATTAAGTCTCTATCTTATCAGGTTAATTAGATAATTGGATAATTAGATGCGCACATAGCCGTTTTATGGTTATACGGTAAAAACCATCTTTGGAATGGAGTAGAGAAAAAACCGAGGGTACTAGAGTGATCAGCGTCCTCGAATTAGTGGGGGTAGGTACCAAAATTAAGTTCCTATCTCATCGCGTTAATTAGATAATTGGATAATTAGGTATGCGCATAACCGTTTTTAGGTTACATGGCTATAGCCACTTAGGAATGGTTTAGAGACTTTTCATTGGTGCCATTTTGTAGGCAATAGCCAAGTTATTGGGGGTCGACGTCGGACTTTTAAGCTCTATATTCAACCATTTAGCCGTTATATGGCTTTAAAGGTGCTCAAAATCGGTCTTTTTACCGCATTTTTGCTCACTTTGAGCACCTTTAAAGCCAAATGACGGCTAAACGGTTGAATATAGAGCTTAAAAGTCCGACGTCGACCCCCAATAACTTGGCTATTGCCTACAAAATGGCACCAATGAAAAGTCTCTAAACCATTCCTAAGTGGCTATAGCCATGTAACCTAAAAACGGTTATGCGCATACCTAATTATCCAATTATCTAAATAACGCGATGAGATAGGAACTTAATTTTGGTACCTACCCCCACTAATTCGAGGACGCTGATCACTCTAGTACCCTCGGTTTTTTCTCTACTCCATTCCAAAGATGGTTTTTACCGTATAACCATAAAACGGCTATGTGCGCATCTAATTATCCAATTATCTAATTAACCTGATAAGATAGAGACTTAATTCCAGCACCTACCCCCACTAATGCGAGGACGCTACACACTTTAGTGCCCTTGATTTCTTTTCTACTTGTTTCCAAAGACGGTTTTTACCGTATATCGCATTCGTCCTAGCCTATATTTATGCAGGTGCAAAATAAACCCGGAAATGACCGATTTCTCCATCGCGGTACCCGCGGTAAATTTTTTTGGTGGTTGTAGAGACCCATTGGAGGGCCCTGGAAGTGGAATCGCTTTTAGATCAATTACTTCCTTTTTCAGCGATAAATCGACGTCATATGACTGGCCTATAATTGTACATTATAGTATACGATTTAAGTTATACAAAAACGGCATTTTTGTGACTATTAGGAAAGGAAGCTAAAGTTGAGAAAAAAAGCCAGCAAGGTCAAGATGTAAAGCCCTGAATTATTCATACATCACCTACTACACATGTGCTCCAAGATCTCTCAGAAACTTCTCACTCTTCTTAGATCATTTCTCTTTCACCGACATTTCGAAAGACTTATAATACTTAGAGATCATGAACCGACATGGACCGTGGGAATCTAAATGTGACCAATTGTATTAGAGGAGGAATCGAAAGGGCCCTACTTTTTTGTGCTTTCTAGCGCAGTGATGATTGTGTGATGATTATGAATATGAAACTAGATTCGAAACAATACAAACACATGTTGAAGTGAGCATATATACAGAAAGAGAGACAGAAAGAAAGAGATAGAAAGGGAGGGCTATGTGTGTGGTAAGAAGACTGGATCTAAGAGAGAGAAGGAGAAGGAGAAGGAGAAAGAGAGTGAGATAAAGAGACAGTGTGGGAGAATGGATGGAAGAGAGAGATAATTAGGGATGAGGAGGACCGACTGATGATTAGAAGAGAAATAATAGGAGCAGTTCCTCGACGTATAAATGGTATAGCTCAAACCTGACCTGAGAGAGCAGCAGCTGTGTGTTTGATACCTTGATGACCAAAATGGAATAAAGATTAGAGGGGGGGAAAAGGAGGGAAAAGAATAGTTTGGTATAATAAAGACTAGGAGTAAACTGGATAGACAAAAAACTAAAATTTCACCAAGAAGATAGACAAGAGATATTCAAAGAATGAAAATACAATGAAATGTCAATTAAATGCTGACTGAAAAAAGGAATAAAAATATAGTACACCAGAGCAAGGCTAGCGAGAAATTAAGAAATTACAGCGTGATTTTATTTATTCCAAAACTGGGTTAACGCTTCATTCGAATTGCTTGAAAATAAATGCATCTTGCATTTAGGACAAGTTCAAAAAATTTGTAAGAAACTTGAATTCAAATATTCCTAAATGACCATATTGTCCCTAAAACTCCTAAAATTTAACGTGGAAGGTTTTAACTATATTTTGCCGACGAGAAGAAAGTGAGAATGATACACAGTAAAAAAGGGGTATTGGCACGAAGTGTTTATTACATTTTCGAACTGGTAACTTTTGGCATACAGTTGACAGGAGGCAGGTACCACGTGTCACTTATCTAGGATATTCGGGCAATACTAATGAGATACAGGCATATGATTAACAGGAGAATATATCATTGGAATTAAGAAACAACGAAACGCTAACCAAGACATGGAGTTCTGATAGCAGTAAAATTTCAAAGTATGTAGATGATAGCAAACTGGGTGCAATGCACAAGGAACTAAGGTGTAACTATATCGCTCTCACTCACTCTCTATCTATCTATCTCTCTCTCTCTCTTTCCCCCTCTCTCTCTCTCTCCCTTTCTCTCTCTCTCTGCTTGTATCAATTATCACACCTTAAGCAGATTTGATTACAACCGCCACACATACACACTCGTGCCAACAACAGAGGCATCTTGTTGTAGGACCCTCGGTGTGCATGAGGAGAGATTCATGATAAAGATAGATAGAGAGAGAGGAGGGAGAGAGAGATAGTGGGTGACAGAGAGAGAAACAGAAAGACAGCGAGAGACAGAGATAGAAAATAGATAGAAAAGAAAAGAGCGAAGAAAGATTGGAACTATTAGCAATCACACAATAAACCCCCACACTGGATCAGCATGTACTTCTTTTGTTCGGCGAAACAAAGATCTAAATCATGGATTATAATAAGATCACATAAATAATTCAAATCAAGATGATTCCTCAATCTATCCCTGTCTATAGTCAGACCAGAGACCTGTGTAGCTGATATATGTTATAGAGATCCGTCATGGTAAAGTAATTTCAGTCTACCCTGTACAAGACCCCCTATCTTGAGAGAAGGGGGCCAGCTATCTTGAGAAGGGGACATGAACAATACAAGGGCCAGCTATCTTGAGAAGGGGGCACGTTTGGTGATGCTGGTACTGCGTCACTACAAGGGGGGGGGGGCACATGTTCAAGTTGCTACACACTATATAATGCAGTTCTGCATAATAGCCGGCCCCGCTTGACCACCCGACCGGAGAACAAGGCCTACAGCGAAGGTAGGTTCTGGTCGTATTCCGTGTGCAACAGTGTGCAGATTCAGGCACTTCACGGCAGTACTGGTAAATGCAATTTACCGCAAGACTTGTATTTTGTAGGGAGAGAAAAGGAGAGATTTGTGGAAGGAAGGAAAGGGAGAGAAAATGATACAGAGATAGAAATTTAAGGGAGGGATAGACTGTGTGTCTTTTTAGACGCGAAATGATAGTTTGACAATTAAACTACACAAACTATACGGATCTATATAGGGTAAAAAGTCATTGTTAAAACACCCTGTACTAGGTGTTTATCAGTATATCAGATATCTGGTTGATAATTCTGCAACAAAATTACAAACGAGAAATGTTGGACAAGAATTTGAAGCAGAGAATTAGTACAAGGACGAGCAGCTAGCAACACGCAACGCTGACATATATATTATACAAATTGCACAGCAGCAGAGAGAGTTTTACAGACAAACATGACGTTCAGAATAGACGTGTTGAGGGAAGACAACTTTCTCTCTAACTTCCTATCTCTCTATCTATCTATCTATCTATCTCTCTCTCTATCTCTCTCTTTCTAAGATACCAAAAGAATCCAGGGTGTGTGTGTTGGTGTGTGTACAGGTATGCATATGAGAAGTCCATTAGAGCCCACCTTACACCTTACAGAGCTAGGGGAGCTAAAGAGACCGGCTAGAGGGAGAAAAAGAGAGTGAGAGTGAAGTAGGCTGGCTAGAGAGAGAGAGAGAGAGAGAGAGAGAGAGAAAGATAGTGTAGAAGGCAAAGACAGGAGGGAGAGAATGATAGATTTAAGGTGAGAAAGATGCCTACTAAAGCTAAGACAGCCTAGGCACTGCAGGCATTGGAAACATAGAGCGAGCTAATCTGATCTGAATTTAACTGGCACACTGCAAAAATGAAATTGGGTGAAAGTGAAACAGAACGATCGCAGTCTGATACCTGGTGGGCTGTAATTGTACTGATTTAGTAAGAAATATTATAAAGGAGAGAACAAAAGAGCATCCTTTCTCTATCAATCTTTCATTCTACCTATTTCTCTCTCTCTCCCCCTCTCTCTCTCTCCCCTCTCTCCCCTCTCTCTCTCTCTCTCTCTCTCTCTCTCTCTCTCTCTCTCTCTCTCTCTCTCTCTCTCTCTCTCTCTCTTCTCTCTCTCTCTCTCTCTCTCTCTCTCTCTCTCTCTCTCTCTCTCTCTCTCTCTCTCTCTCTCTCTCCCGGTTGCCGGCCAATCTAGGTCAGTAAAATTGGCACGATCTCTTACGATTGGCTCACGAGGAAGGCGACGGGGAAATGAGATTCAGATGTCGCTGATTAGAGACTGTGTGTGTGAGGCGAGAGAGAGAGAGAGAGGAAGGAGAGACATAACTGAAAGATGAATATAAAGAGACAGATCTCGAGAAAGAGAGATCTGGAAGAGCTGAGAGGAGACTGTGTGAGTGAGAGAGGGAGGGAGATTTGTGGTCATCACAAGTGACAGGTAAATTCACTGAGAACATGCGAAATATCAAGAGACAAGAAAAAGTTAGAAATGTGTAAAATAAGAGAGGTGAGAAGAGAATAAAGACAAACACAATAGTATGGAATGAAAATATTGAATAAAGAAAAGACGACAAAGAATATGGATGATCACAACTGTATCATGCCATCACGCTCTCAGATGTAATGAACTGAGTTGACAGAGTTAGATAAGAAAAAAACTGGCAAGGCATGCATCAACACGTTACGTCACAATTCTAATCAAAGATCGTGTTGCTCTTAGTCAGAATATATCAGGCACCCATATCTCTCTCTCTCTCTCTCTCTCTCTCTCTCTCTCTCTCTCTCTCTCTCTATCTCTCTCTCTCTCTCTCTCTCTCTCTCTCTCTCTCTCATGCATTGCACCTACCGCCTTTCTCAGCTGTTCCGCAATGTTGGGGGCCATGACGACGGATGGCTCTGAAAGGAGTAATCGCTAGATTACAATTTACCAATCATGATATGAACAAACTGCATACAAACTGCAAAAACACGCGGGCCCAACAGGGTGGGGGGCTATCGAGATTGTAAGCCTAGTAAGCAATTATATCAACATGGATAATATAATGGTGGCGTGGTCCGGGTCGAGCATCACCATTCACAAACACACACAAGAGCAGCAGAAGAAGGGAGTAATTCAGGTAATATGAGATCTCGAATTGATCATATATTTTGTCGGCTAAGTACCCCGGGAAAATAGAAGTAGCCTAATGATCTGTATGATACTTCCACATTATTTCTATCTGACTCTTTATCCAACTCTTTGTCGGACAAATAAATTTTATGTGAACATCTCTTCTTACTCCTTCCCCCGACTTCGATACGACGGCCTTTCATGCTATCGGACACACATTCGGCTTTTATTCAGAAAACAGCAAAAAATATAATAGATCATATATATCCCTCTATCTCTCACTAGCCCTCTCCCTGTAGTCTCAGTTCTCACTGTACTCTACCCTCTCTCTCTATCTCCATGTCTCACCTTTTGTTGAGTAAGTCTCACCTTCCCTTCAAGAAACAGCAACACGCACCAGCTGCTCTACTCTGGTGTTCCTTTTGGTGACCAAATCACACAAACTAGATTTACCCCGTAACTTGAGTCTTCTTCTTCTACTACTCTTGAGTCTCTGATCCTGACCTCTGTTGACAACTGCCCGGAAATTTGAGTCGCCTGACACTGTGTCCGTTCAACCAGAAATACGATTTTCAACAAGAACTTAGAACCAACAAGAACAGCAGATTTGAAACGAAAGACTTGCACACTGTGACTGATAAAATGGAAGTGACAGTGTTCGGTTTAATCATGACTGGAATGTTCCTGGGTACAGTGATAATGTATTGTGTATTTCGAAGACTACGACTTACTTCCCAACACCAAGACTCGAGGATTGCACCATTGAAATTTGAGGACTCCTCGTTTGATGCCCCATTTTGACATTTCGGTGCGTTATGCTGTCAGTGTCAATATTGTGCTATTTTTCATTCAAATTTTGTGCTTTATATCTGTTATTCTCAAATTTTGTGCTTAAAATCTGATATTTTCTTTCAAATATTGTGCTATACACGCCCATACACGCATGCAACATGCAACACAACGTGTTTATACCTATTATATACAGCGATATAAATGTTTGTCCAGAAATATTCTGCCACGTGCACAGCTCCTTTCTGTCGAGCTGGGGACTAACAACTTTGCACTCTACAAATAGCAGCAGGGTCCTTCAGGAAGGAGAGGGAGGGAGAGTGCGGTATAATATAAACGGTGCAGCTCTATAGCGACTATATAATAGGAGGCAGTGAAAAGCTGTGGTCGATTCAGATTGTGCCCGCCGCTCATCGAGCCATTAAAAATCAAGAGAACTGATCAGTATAGGATAAAATTAGCGGCGGTTTTTAAGATAATGCAAATTCTGAATATTCTAATGATTGCATAATTAGGAGCTTAAGATCATCCAATGAATGAGGAAGGCTGGAATGTAATTAGAACCGCGATGTGTGAGTATAACTGACGCAAAGCTTGAATTGGGCCAATCTCTCAACAACGGCGACTTGGGTTTTCTCTGAGCCTCAGATCACTTCATCTCCTTCGGAGTTAGAGGTAGAGAGAGTAAGAGAGAGAGAAAGAACGTAAGAGAAAGAGAGATACATAGATAGGAGAGAGGGAGGGTATAGCAATATTGCAATGAGTGATTACTGATTAATGTATACTGATTAATCACACTGCTACTATACGACTTTGTCAACATTGAGACAAAACACAGCAGTTTTACCAACTTGAATAGCCAGCAGAATCTCATACAATAAGTTCCAGGAACCGACTTATTAAGTTCATTATCTAGCTAAGCAGGAGGAGCTAGACCCCCTTTTGCGCGACGAATAGGATAAAATAAAATGGGTTTGTACAAAACAAATCTAAGCAGGAGGAGCTAAGCAGGTCTGAAACTTTACAAAAAAGCAAACTAAACTGAAACATGTGTTATTTTCAGTCGAATATGCTAGATACTGGGGAAGATGTAATTGTGCGAGACCTGTTGACAAGAAGCAATGGGAATATAACTAGTTTTCGGTACCACGTTTTAACTCTTTCATTCCCTCTACTTTTTCAAATTCTTTCCCTTTCTCTATCACTCTCTCTCCCTCTCTCTTTATGTTCATATTTCTCTCCCTTTTTCTCTCGTTTTCCAACCCAACCTCCTTGCTTCCTTCGCAAGGCTTCTGCTCGTGCCAAATTCCTTTGAATTCTTGAGGGCCTAGTACCAAGAATTTTACCCTTGAAGGAACACTAATTTATCGTTTTAGCTTTAGTTGTTGATCTAACTTATCACTATAAGTGTTCAGGAAATTGTCCAACAACACTAACCAATTATGATACAGCTTGTAAATATTAAGACAAGTGCTCGCTCGATTCAATGAACGGCGCCAGAGAAATAATTGAGAAAGTAAGAAAGAGAGAGAGAGAGAGAGAGAGAGAGAGAGAGAGAGAGAGAGAGAGAGAGAGAGAGAGAGAGAGAGAGAGAGAGAGAGAGAGAGAGAAAACAGAGCCAATAGCGATTTATTATATGTGCACATTCTATAGACACTTGATTCATTAAATGAACTGTAAATAATAGAGACTGTTATATAAAGCAGGCAAAACTTATTATGTGCTAGAACAGAACACGAAGCTTAGCTGCAGGACCACACAAGTAGCAATAAACTATCAAAAATGAACCTAAAAATAAAAATGAAAGTACATACTATTGTCTTTTAGAGACCATAACTTTTACAGCGAAGTCAATAGTTCATTAATGATCGATGATAGACCGCTGTAACTTACGATAAAATAGACCCAATTTTAACTCACGATCCGAACATATATATAAACCATATGAAATAGACCCAGTTTAACCGTAAAGTAACCCACGGTATTTAGGATAAAGGAAGCCCGAGTAGAACGACAAGGAGAAGATCTATCATAAAGAAAAAGGGATAAAGAGAAAACGAGTGAAGCAGGATCATCCCTTACAAGTATAATCCAAACACAAACAAAACAAATCATTTGAACCGCGTCCACAATTACTACACACACACACACACCTCTCTCCTATAAATACAGCAATAATGCTCCCGCGGACGTCATGTGAAGCGGTCGTCAAAACGCGATTATTTACGTCCATCGGATAGGTTTGACGCAATAACAATGTTTCCGTTCAGTATTCTGTTATAGTTTGACGTATTTACGACGTCAGACAACAATACGTTTCACGTCTACCCCTGTATCCCAGTATAGCTCGTCCAGTTACCTGTGTTATAATATCCATCTCTGGGCATCTCCTTCGCGGCTACAAATAGTATTCTTTCGTCTCTTTCTCTCTCTATCTCAGTCCTTAGAGAAGGTCGGGTAAATATAGGGGGTATGTATCAGTGAACAAATTAGCGCAAATTATTTCCCAGTCACAGTTGTTCGATTTCATATTTGCACGAAACTTCGAACTTCAGTATGAAAAACATCCACCACTATAACTCACATACGTCCAAAGCATTTATCCTGCCCTTCCCCCACTTCAACACCGCTTTCTTCTTTGCTATTTCAAATGCGGGGATAAAAGGTTCTATTCGTTCGCATTTTTTGGCGCCAATTTGGCGATGGGGCACAGTCGCCAAATAATAATTTTTTGTCAAGTGGCACCACCCAAACGAATAGAGCTTCCATATTACAATATGCTGGGGAGCGAGGAGGAGAAAAAATAATTGGATGAGTTTTATTTCATGAGGTGCCTATTGTATTTTCCAACAAAAACACACACGAAGTTCTCCCAACCCCTTTTCGATCTGTCTCTCTCTCACTCTCTCTCCCTGGATACATTTTCTTTGCATCTACAACTTTTAGTTGTCCCTGGCTAAAATAAAATGAGAATGACCAGTTGGCAGGGTCTATTTCTTGTCTTTTTGGCTAACTTTTCTATACCTTTCCTCATTCGTTCTTGCTCCCCCGTGCAAGTTGCTTTCAACGGACCAAACTCCAAAACGCCAGGAGATTCTTGTGAGGGTTCGATAGATCAAGATGATTCGGAGGAAGTTTTTAAATCAGAAATACGAAAAATCTCTGTTAAGTCGGAACGGAGTCCCAATTCAACGTCCACTGTCACTGAAACCTCTGAACTACTAAACAAAACGAACAAAGTTGGCCAGTGCCCGTATTGTCTTTTCACGATAATGATCTTGTCAGCACCAGGGTACCGCAATAGGCGGGATGCCGTTCGGTCCAATTACCTCTCCCGATCCAGAGACCGGTTCAATTATGTGTTCTTAGTTGGCGAGGGACCGGGGATAGACGAGGAACAGGATGAACTTGGTGACCTGTTGATTTATCCGTTTCCTGACAGTTATGAGAACCTGACGGATAAGGTGATGTGGGGTTTCAGGGAGATTTTCAACGGTACCACCTCAAGTGGAATATTGAAGACAGATGATGATTCTTATGTTAACACAACTCAGCTCCTTGCCTTGGCGGTGAATGATACAGCCTCTTTTAATGGCCCCTTTTTCGGTGGATTTGTTCGCCACCCGGAAGCAGATAGAGAGAGCAGATACGAAGTTTTCTAGTTTCTGGGAACTCCACCCTGAATTTGAGGTAACCAGCGCTCAATATAAGTTGTACGGCATAGGGCGGATTCTCTAGAAATTGTTTACAAAAGTTCGTCCATGAGTAATTCGACATCCCAATTATTAATAGCAAATAACTCTTCCTATCCAGCTCCCAAAGTCAGCGTGTCCGGGCCCGGGTTACGTGTTAAGTCGACCAACTCTAAAAGCCGTTCTAGCGGCACATGCTACGAAACCAATACCTTTTATCATTCAGGTGAGAGAGAGTGGTATTTGGGCAGTGTAGAGAGAGGGCTGAGGAGCGGTTAGTTGGGACTTGGGGCAGTGTAGAGAGAGGGCCGAGGGGGAGGGGGTTATTGGGACACTGGAGTTGGGTTGGAGACTGAAAGCAGTCTTGTGTATTATCGCTAGCTTACATGCATAATTATAGACCTTGACAACATTACAGATTGAAGATCTATACGTCAGCAAGCTAGTAGAGGAGACTGGAGTAACTCCAACCCGACTATCTGTTATCCCAAACGGGCATTGGAAGCAGTGGGAGAACCTGTATGCAATTGAACCTTATCTAATACTACATAATGTAAAACCGCGAGATTTTAAGAGAATAACTAACTTTTGTAGGGACAATGAATACCCTTTATAAATCTTGCTGAAACCAAACCAAACCAATCTTATACCAATATCTCCAATATCTCTAATTGAATATATCTTGTTGAATTTTGAGTAAGGCCAAGGGACGTACCTAACATCATTTTACATCACTGATATCTGGATGTGTTACGATATTTGATAACAGTCAAACTTTAATTTGCCTTAATTAACCGGTTTCTACTAATCCCTCGTGTGGCCCAACCTCTGTCACACTTTTCTTGTTACGGTGCAGTAACACGCGACGACATGTCCTATTTACCAGCCTCTAGTGCGCGGTAAAATACAGAACGCGCGCCCAATCGGGCGTGGGAAAATCTCCACGGTCTGTCTGAGACAGTGTCTCCATCTCAGCCATCACGGCTTGTATGATCCGATAACAAAATGAAACACATGTAATTTACTACAACAAGAGAGAGATATGAATGATACACAGCGGTAATATAACAGTCACCATGCACATAATTCCACACGTAATAACCAGCCCCTTCACACACTCTTATAACATCATAACTATTATTAGATATGATCGTGAACCGTAATCTCAACTTCTTAGACCACCCTGTCTGTCGCGCCGCCAGACACCGTTTTGATTGATGATTCTCAAAATCTGAGTGCGCTCAGATCGGGTCGGCAACGCCAGACAGAGAACACCGGAGGCACTTCTCCCGGTATGGAATAACACGCACAACACAAACTAAACCCGTCACATAATAATGATGTCTAGAAAAAAAATCACTGAAAAATTCTGATTGATAAGAACTAAACAATATAATACGTCTTTTGAATGTTCATATTTCTTTCTTAGCCAGTAGAAACATAACTTGTAAGAAGGTGTAAAACACACATACATATTGCTAGAAAAAGGAACGGAAACTGTTTCAAATTGTACAAGATTAAGATTTTCTCGGGATTTGAAAGTCAAATTGGGTCAAATTTTGAAAACTACTGTACTGTCAAAGATGAGCTATGTGGGATGATCTGATCGCAACCCAAATCACGCCCCTTCCACACGCTTAAATGAAATAAAATTTTAAAAATAAATGCTAAACTACTAATGTTTTGTAATATCATGATTTCTTGTATCTTACACTGACTCTAACCCACACACACTTAACACATTCCTAAACAGCGTCCTCTTTGTTCAATAGCAGAGGGTTAATATACTCAAACCCTTCAAACTCTGTCTGGTCGATTGCTACCAGCTCTGAGGCATCCTCTGGTGTCAACTGAACCTCTTCGTCAGTGAAAACGTTGTCAAAGTTGGTCAGATCAGACTCGGAGGTTAGCTTGGGGATGAACGGTGGACGAATCTGGGAGAGAGAGAGAGTTGTTATAGTAATATAAATCAAATTGATGGGAGAGATTAAGAAACTTAGTTAGATCGGCTGACCAAATAAAACCGTTGGATACAGATTTGATCCTGACACACCACACATGGTCTAATACTGTCGTCAGTCACTGTCTTAAGTCACTGGAGACAGTACTGACAAGTATTATAGGTCAGTCCAATATATGTACCTGTCTGTTTTCTAGGAGGTCCCAATCAAGATCAGAGAAGAAGGGATGAGATTTGAGACTTTGCCACCCTGTCTCCGGGTTACATGCCAGTCTCTCCTCAGGATCCCTTTTGAGCAGTGCCCGGAGAACTGTACCCGCCTTGATACTTAGCCACCGGGGTATTCGGATAGCTTTATTCAGAATATACTGCAGAGAGAGAGGGGTTTTGTTAGTTTGATTGGCATGGAACATAACAGGTATTGTGCGGATCTGTAAGTATTGCACTTTGCAGTAAAGATCTCTATGATAAAGTTGAACTATCGAAGTCATGAACTATAAACAATATCGTTACTTGTTATTTTCTAACACAGTCTAGCTAGGCAAATCGTTACCTGGAATAACAAGTTCTCTGCTTCTTCTGGTGTTTCATATTCCTCTGTGTTAACATTGAATGGTGATCTCCCTAATAGCATCTCATACATCAATACACCTAGCGCCCACCAATCAACACCATAACTATACTCCTCATTCTTCAATACCTGAAATGTGGTGAACAATGGTGAATCAGAATAATATGTCAGTTTTGTAGCAAAACAACATGCCAGATACGAATCTAAAACGTCGACAATTTGTCGATATTAATTATTAACTAGATTGTGCTGTTTTACCTCTGGTGCGATATAGTTGGGTGTTCCGCAGAAGGTGGAAGTTGATTGCACATCCGGGGTACATTCCTTGCACATTCCTGAGATGGGGCGAGATCAGATCCAGGGTGTTTATAAGCGCGCACCTCAAATACTCACAATCTGTACTTTGTTAACGCCGCGCGCATTCGGTGATGTAGACCCCCTTGGGCGCGTGCCACAACTTACCATAATCAGTGAGCTTGACGTGCCCTTCACAATCAATCAGTACGTTATCTAACTTCAGATCTCGGTATATGATCATGTGGACATGAAGGAAGTTTAGGGCACACGCTATCTCTGCTGCGTAGAAGCGTGCATGGTCTTCCTCTAGCTTGTGTGACTACAAGAGATGGAGTGTATTAGGTTTCAAATATATAACGTCTCTCTCACTTTCTCTCACCTCCTTTTTCTCTCTCTCAGCTCTCTCACTCCAGTATTTTATTGACAAAATGACATTTTACGACAGCACGATAAAAGCTTCACGTGACTCACTTTCTGCATATGGAACATCATGTCACCACCGTTGACAAATTCGATGACGAAGACAATGCGGGAGCTGGTCTGGAAGCAGGAGTGAAGACCGACCAGGAAGGGATGGTTTGAGGCCCGCTCGAACACATTCTTCTCAGTTTGTACCTACAAGGGGGGTTAGGGAGTTAGAATATGAAATAACTGTATATGAAACCCTGACATGGTACCAGCACTCTACCAGCCCCGACATTCCCCCCCCCCCCCACTAGACTATAATAACACGTACCCATTCAATATCGTCTTCATCGTTAATCATGCTCTTCTTGATGACCTTCATTGCGTACAGCTTCTTAGTTTTCTTGTACCTAACTAGTAACACCTGGAGATATACATTTCTAGTTAGCAGGACTAGATACTAGGGGATTATATAAGGGGGCGTAATAAGATATGTATTGGGGAAGAAAAGTGGAATTATATTGCATTTATTTGATAAGAGTTTGGTCATGTGATAGTTTACACTTTACTGACTATCGATCCACCTCTCCGCCCTGCATCTTACCTTAGCGTAGCTGCCCCTTCCAATTACAGACATCATATCGAAGTCAGTGAGGCCTATTAGGGGCTCCCCTTGTGGTGTCGGTGTCAACTTGTCATCTTTCACAACTGCGGGAGAGAATATAATGGGATGTACTTTGGTAACGAAACTATCCCTCAAGTCTCAACGCAAGCGCCTATATAACAGTGGGGTGACTTCATAACCAAGGGGGTGACTTCATAACCATAGGGGTGACTTCATAACCATTCTTTGATTGGAGTTAAAATGAAGGAGCTATGACAATGCACAAAAGGGGTGGCGCGCGACTTTTGGCGGGAACTGATCTAAGCGCTCCTACTACAAGGGTGTACTAAAGCTTGAAAATACCCCCAAATTAAGTTATCACACACTGGTTCCTCCCTCTATACTATCCCATCACCATATTATATCTATAACTCTCTCTCTCTCCATATCATTTCCTTCTCTTCTTACCAGGTGGGGGTGGGAGAATAAAGTTCCCTGTTTCTTGAGGCGAGCATGGCTTGTTGATGTATCTGAAATAAAAAACTTGTAATCAAGGGATTCAAAGAGTCCTTATCTTATTGGTGTCTTTGTACAAAAAAAACAAACAAACAAAAAAAACAAACAAACAATTAAACAAACGAACAAACAATTAAACAAACAAACAAACAAACAAACAAACAAACAAACAAACAAACAAACAAACAAACAAACAAACAAACAAACAAACAAACAGACAGACAGACAGACATAAAGACAGACAGACAGACAGACAGAAAGACATACAGACAAACAGACAGATAATTAACAGACAGACAGACAGAAAGACAGAAAGACAGACAGACAGACAGACAGACAGACAGACAGACAGACAGACAGACAGACAGACAGACAGACAGGCAAACAAATATGACTGAGAGTTTGAAACTTACAGGAAAATCCAGAACAGAGCAAATTCAAGTGCTGCTAAAACCAAATCAAACATCAAATAGCAGTGCAATGTGTAATGCAGGAAGGACGTCGTAAAGTCGAGATCATTGGAATTCGGAAAACGGAGAAAAATAATGAGAGGAGAAACATCTGGAGAAAAAGAGAGGGAGAGAGAGAGAGAGAGAGAAAGAGAGAGAACAAAGAAATTAAATGTCTTTAAACTGTAATAAACTGTTTAGTGCCCTCTGTGATTTCAGTAAGCCGTAAGATAGCATGCAGCAGAGTACTTGAGCCAAAGTGAGCGTTACTAACAACAAGAGGATTAGTGGCTGGTATTTGAATGTAGACGATCTAGGTAGAGAGGTAGGAAACGAACCAGAGAGGTATTTAGTTAGTAGACAGGAAGGTAAAACGGAAACCAACAAGTCACAACCAGACAAGAACTCATAAGTTATGAGTTGAGCAGTGTTATGAGTCATAACACTGCTCAACCATCCTTTTTGTCTCACAAGCGGTATTTACCGCAGAGTAAAATACCGGTAAGTTGTTCTACCGAACCATCACAGAACTATAACACAAGCTGTTAGCTGTATGCCACATAGCAGTTACTAAACTGCAGCACTACTAGGCAATACTAATAATTGGTGGCTACTTTATTGCACTCATTTAAATTTCTAAGTACCATCTCTCTCATCTCGCTGTTTCTGGACATCCTTCATTACTTCCCCCATAACCCACACTCTCTAGTCTCTCTCTTTCTCTCTTTTTCTCTCTCTCTCTCTCTCTCTCTCTCTCTCTCTTTCTCTACCCTCTCACTATCACTTTTCTCGCGATGAGCTATGCAAGGGTTAGTGCATACAAGAATAACTATCGCGTCATTAATTACGCAATAGATCACGTGATCAGAGGATGTTTGTTTTATCGAGTGAAGGATAGAGAAAAAGTGATAGAAAGAGAGAGAGAGAGAGAGAGAGAGAGAGAGAGAGATATAGAGAGAGATAGAGAGAGAGATAGAGAGAAAAAATGTATGTGTAAAACATAGGCTATAGCCACTGTGAGGATATACAACAAAGCTGGACTACAGATAGGACATAATGTTCGGACAAGCTGGATATATAATTTCAACGTGGCCTAGACAGGACTAATTACAATTAAAATAGGCAGAAAACTAGTAATTAAAGACATACAAAAAACAAACACAGACCACATCATCGAAGTCTGTATTACAAACAAACAGACAGACCCTATAATGAACAAACAGACAGACTGATCCTACAAACACCCAGACAGACTTATCCTACAAACACACAGACAGACTGATCCTACAAACACACAGACACACTGATCCTACAAACACACAGACACACTGATCCTACAAACACACAGACACACTGATCCTACAAACACACAGACACACTGATCATACGAACACACAGACAGACTGATCCTACAAACACACAGACAGACTGATCCTACAAACAAACAGACAGACTGATCCTACAAACACACAGACACAAATCCACACAAGCACCAACCTGCAGCATCGCTTGTGTACTAGCAACTTGCAGTTTATACACTTGTATCCCTGCCGTCCAATTCCCCAGATGAGATCGTGACAGATGGGACACTGAACCTTGAAACTGAGGGGGTGTGTTCGTGTTAGTAGGGGGTGGGGTGAGCAGTAACAAAGGAGAAATAGTAGTGCTTGGAAATATTATAGGGGGAATATTGTATGGTATCTAGGTTAACATTGCTAGTTTGTAGTAATTGTACTAAATTCAGATGTGAAAGGCCTGTTGTCTATTCTTGTTCTGAATTTTCAAGTTACTTACCTAAATCGTTTGGGCGTGAAAGCATGACCCATTATTCTCGTTAACTTCTTCCACCTACGGGCACCAGTCCTCTCGTAGAATTTGGTGCTCTCTCCAGCACACCAGTCTCCCGGTGTGGGGGTACCGGGGAACACATAGAGCTGGATGTCTCGCTCCTGGGATAGGATGAACAACCTGGAAATAGGGGTACAGGGGTATATTGAAGGGGACATGAGTGGGAGACATGACTATAAGGGGTACAGGGGTATATTGAAGGGGACATGAGGGGTACTGCAGGGGTATATTGAAGGGGACATGAGTGGGACATGAGTGGGAGAGAAAATGAGTTAATTTGAGAGGTGATCCAACCTTGTATTTTGTTGTTATCATGATTCTAGTGAGCAGTAGTAGTGGTAATTAGTAAAGTGACCTCAGAGTGTAACACAGAGAGATCACGCTACAACTCGGTGAGGATGATTGAACGTGAAACATGATACTCTTCCACATCGAGATGGAGAAGACGCCTACTGGAGAATGTGTGTGTGTAAGATGGGAGAGAGAGAAGCGTGACGGTAAGAGGGAGTTAGTGTGGTGGTAATCTTATCCATCTCACAGACGATTCATTCAATCAAAATTTAAGTATACTACTTGTTAAATGTTCCAGCAAAGCAAATACAAAGATTTTGAGACTAATTGAAGAGGCCGAAGGAAAACACAACAACTGTACAACCAACTAGTACCTGATGGCCTCTGCAAGTTCATTATCAGAGTTTATTGTACAGGGATCACCTTCATCATCCATCCATTTCAGAGAGTACTCATCTGTTATCGCTGTGTGAAATAAGGGACCGTGAAACACTGTGTCCTACTCAACATTAAAGGTCAGATACTTATTTTGAGTAAATTGTTTGTCAAAATGGACACATACATCGGTCAAGCTGAAGGTGGTGGATGCATCGCTGGAGGAGATCTTCAAAGTTGATGAAAGGATCAATTTTAAAGTACTTCCAATCTCTGGGAAAGTAATGCTTTAGAATCAAAAGTAATGTTCTCACATTTTCTAGGGGAATAGTGCTTTGGAATCAATGTAAAACAATGTACACGGGTCACACTCTCTGCTTACTTGGTTTGAGTGCAGTAGCTTGCCCTCACATCTACAGGCCGAGCCTGGATCTCCCGTATCCGCTGACTCATCGCATAGTTAGGCTAATATCACCGCATACTAAATCCTTAAATTGTCGTTTTTATTAGTTGATTAGAATAGTGAGTACAATTGTTCCTTCCACAAATACCTCAATACCTGACCTCTGTGGACTGTGTAAATGGCACATTGGGGGAATCTACAGAGTATATTATACACGAAAAACTAATGAATAAGACAAACAAACAGCGCTACGTTGTGGGAAAAATGTCAGCACATGCTACAGCCCCTCGGTAGTCGGTAGAGTTGGTATGGTACTTTGGCCTACGCTTCAGGCCCCACAGAAGCCGTGGGAAACGTGCACACCAGGGGTCTGCAGCGCATGCCAAATGGTACTCTTTTGAATTTATTTTTTCCCTGCCCGGGTGGATGCCCGAAGGGCATCCACCCGGATGATCGTTTTAGCACGTGTGCTAAAAAGATCATAAAGGGTTTAGAAATCTCGGATTTGAAATAGTAACTCGAGCGTGGTCAAAATCGCGTGTGTCACGGTAGCAGCATAGTAACTGCTCCTTCATAAAATCAAATAACTGTTTTGATGAAATATGATGTCAGGACGCTTATTTTTCAAAGCTGTGCGCGGCGCTCACAACACTGTTGCTGAAGGGGTGAGGGTAGAGTAAAACAGCTGTGTAACTGCATACATACAGGACGCATGCATCTCACATTGTGACCAAGCCTTGATATTGTGATACTGATAGTGTGATACTGATCCTGTCGACGGAGGGCAGGGAAATACCGCATTATGAATACATAATGCAATAATTCTTGTTTTTCTTCTTGAAAAGAAACAGCAATCCGACACCGGGGTCTCAGATAATAAAAGCACGCCACGATTGGTCACAGAGTGAACCCACAAAGTGGAGACTTAAAAAACTAAGAAGTGCAAATATAAAAAATGAAAAGTTTCAAAACTTTTTTCGCGCTCGGATGCGTCGCGCGCGCATGCTCGTTTATCCTCAAAATTTAGCGCGCTACATTTATTTGCAACGTCAAAATAAAAAATAAAAATGTTTTTCACATGCACACTTTTTCAGGCCAGCGTTAAAATTTGGCATACGTTGCAGGCCCCTTATAATAGAATATAAGGGGCCTGGAGGGAATACCGCGCTAGGGGGGAATACATAATCAATCATATCTCCGGTTCCAGATAAGGTACAGAAATCGTTTTGGTAGCGTTGGAAAGAGGAAGATAACAGCTTTCAAATGCAACCGGTTTCAGGTCTCTATCTTATCAGGAACAGGAGATATGAACCAAACTCCGCAAAATCGAGTGCGGTAAAATCAAAATTTGAATGAAATTTTAAAAAAGGTGTCCCTGCAAGAATCTGTGACGTCACTTTTTGAAAACAACCCATCTTTCAACGGCTATTGCTCAGCCTCCTTAAGTCCAATTAACTTCTCTCAAAAACAGCAAGGTAGATAATCGTCAGATCTAACAACTGGTGAAAGAATCAAGTCAAACGGACTTCAGGAGCCAAAGTTATAAGCACCGCCGTTTTTTCGACCGCAAAGTTATCTTCGACCCAGCCGGGATCAGGCCAAACGCGCGCGCGGCATTCCCTCCAGTCCCCTCGTTGCGGGGGTGCGCGCATGAGGGGGCTGCAGCGCATTCCAACGTTAAAATCGGGCGCGATTATAATCTGGGTAAAGTCCATTTTTTTTCAACTGTTCACCCAAAAACTGAAATTTAATAAAAATTAGAATTTGGGTGGCGCGCGCTATACGTTAACATGTGATAAACGCGCAAAAAAATTCCGCGCACGACTTTGGGGGGTGAACAGTTGAAAAAAAATGGAGTATACCTTGCGGCCTGTTTACAGGTGCGCGCTACCAAAAGAGTACACTTAGACCGACTTTTTTCAAACGGCTATAGCCACGCAACCACATGGCCAATTTGAGTAAACTAAACGGTAACTGACAGAGAATCGATAGTCCTAACCGATAACCCCAAACCAAACCCTAACCAGACCCTAACGGATAGCCCTAACCCGTCGCGCGCGCTAAAACTACGAATTGTTAGCAATGAAAGGCACCCAGATTTTAACGTTTTCCGTTAAAATCTGGGTGTTTTGGGAGTGCTGACAAACGGTTTTTTAGGGTTAGGGCTAAAGTAGGGTTAGGGTTAGGGTTAGGGTTGGGGTTTGGGTTGGGGTTAGGCCTTGACATTCCCTACCAGATAAACTTTGAATCAGCCAAAACGGTTGAGTGGTTTGGCGGTTAGAGCCAATTTAGTGAATCAACTTTTTTGGCAGCGTGCACCTGTAAACAGGCCTCCAAACACCCAGATCGTAACGGCGCCCCTTTTTTCAGGCTTTTAATTTTTTTTCTTTAAAAACTTTTTACAACCAACTTTGGCTCTTTCAGACCTTCTTTTCCATGCAACTAGGGATGCTAAATAAACGAGGCCATGCTCTAAAGTCCAAATACAACATCAGCTTCTCCGACTCTGATCAAACACCCACCGGAAGCACGGTGTCCAGAAAACGACCCCTGCCGCGTTCCGGATTTACCCCGCAAAGTAGCAGTAACGCCGGACTGAACACTAGCAGTAATAACAAGACGCCTGCTTCCCGACTATTAAATAACAGCAGTTTTAATAAAACACCTGCTTCTCGACTATTGAATAACAACAGTTTTAATAAAACGCCTGTTTCTCGATTGGCTAACAGTAGTAGAACACCCTGGCAGTAAGTACACAGCCAGGGGGAGGAAGGAGGACTCCAGGGACAAGAGATGCTCCAACATCAGTCGCACTACCTGACACAACCGTTGTAGGTGAGTAGTGGATATCTTTTTGCTCTTGCTCCCTGTTCACCGACCACTCATTTTAACTGTGGGAGTAAATTCAGTTTTTAGAGAGAAATCAGAAAACCAAATTTTTTCAATATGGCCAAAAATCAGAAGCCACTAAACACATGCTATTTTCAGTGGCTGTTGTTCAAGGTCGGGGTCACGCAAAGTGTGATATTGGAGTGGCAAGTATTGACCTGAAATGTGCCTCCCTCATCCTCTCTCAGTTCTCAGACAGTGCTACCTACGTGAAAACCCTGACAAAACTAAATATCTTGCAACCTGTTGAGATCATCTTTCCCAACACTGGTTAGTTGATAGTATTATTGGAAAACTGTTCAATTTTGCACTAGATAGTTAGGGGTAATAACACCGAATATCGCCTTGACTGGGAAATAATTTGTGTCAAGCTGATTTCTTCACTAACGTGTCCCAATGGGTCCCCTCTAGCCCTCCTGAGTTTTTCCAAACTCGGGATGGGGTGCAACATGTTCATTTCCGGGTGGGCGTGGTACCTGTATTTTCAGCCTGAGCCCAAAACCATAAGTACCCTTAAAATAGGAGTAGAGATAAAATCGAGGGCACTAAAGTGATCAGCGTCCTCGAATTAGTGGGGGTAGGTGCCGGAATTAAGTCTCTATCTCATCTGGTTAATTAGATAATTGGATAATTAGGTTTGCGCATAACCGTTTTTTGTCTGTATGGCTATAGCCACTTAGGAAGGGTTTAGAGACTTTTCATTGGTGCCATTTTGTAGATAATAGCCAAATTATGGGGGGTCGACGTCGGACTTTTAAGCTCTATCTTCAACCGTTTAGCCGTTATTAAGCTTTTAAGATGCTCAAAATGAGCAAAATACGGTAAAAAGCCCGATTTTGAGCATCTTAAAAGCCTAATAACGGCTAAACGGTTGAAGATAGAGCTTAAAAGTCCGACGTCGACCCCCCATAATTTGGCTATTATCTACAAAATGGCACCAATGAAAAGTCTCTAAACCCCTCCTAAGTGGCTATAGCCATATAGACAAAAAACGGTTATGCGCAAACCTAATTATCCAATTATCTAATTAACCAGATGAGATAGAGACTTAATTCCGGCACCTACCCCCACTAATTCGAGGACGCTGATCACTTTAGTGCCTTCGATTTTATCTCTACTCCTATTTTAAGGGTACTTATGGTTTTGGGCTCAGGCTGAAAATACAGGTACCACGCCCACCCGGAAATGAACATGTTGCACCCCATCCCGAGTTTGGAAAAACTCAGGAGGGCTAGAGGGGACCCATTGGGTCACGTTAGTGAAGAAATCAGCTTGACACAAATTATTTCCCAGTCACTCGACTACTGCCCCTAACTAAGAAAGTCATTATCTATTCTTTACAAATCCCAATACTGTGAACCCTCACACATCTCTGCCCAATCTCAATTCTCAGTGGCAGAGGGAAATACTCAATCAGAGCTGTACAAGCTTGTATCAGAAGCAACGACTTGCCCTATTACGACTGTACAAAGGAAATACTTCAAGTAAGAGTGAATCTCCCTCCCTTCCTGTTTCCCATCTGTTCCATCTCTTTTTTTCCTCCTCATCCATCTCTTTCTCTCACTCCCACTCCTGCTCTCTCTCTCAGTGAAGCCCTGGGACTGCAGTACGTCAGACACCTGTCTTCTGATGCCATCGATGACGTTATAGTGAAGGACAAGTATTACTGCCTAGCAGCTGCAGGAGCGCTCCTAAAGTAGGTTAACATCCCCATTTTCAGATCCTTTGCTAATATTTCACTCCTTTTTTAAATAACTTTCCCGACCGTATTCCCAAGTTTGGGACACCCCATCATGCCCCAACAACCATACCCCCGCAGGTATGTAGAATTTGTGCAGAACACAGTGTTTGCAGGTGGAAGTTTACCAGTCAAGTTTACTGTGTTTGACAAATGCACCATGATCGATGCTACTACTGCCTCCCTTTTAGAACTGGTGAGTGTTTCCACTCCCCACTCTTTCTATACTATTCGAAGTGGCACACTCCCAACACCCCATTTTTGAGTAGGGTGAGGCCGTAGGGTGAAGCCGTAGGGTGAGGGTATTTTTGCTCGGTCCCCCATCTTAGCTCACTGAACGATTTATGTTAACACAATGTTTTATTCTAACTGGTCAATTGGATAAATAAAATACATATTGTAGATACTGCAGTTTTTTATCAACACGTCCACTGCATGCAGCAACCCCGATACACAATAATCGTCTCCGAATTCACTAACTACACCGGAAATTAAATGCATCATCAAACTCAAATGCGTAGAATGAAGAAGGGTTATACTGAAATTCACATTTTGTTGGGTCATCGTACTTTGTGTTACAGCGAATGGAGGTTATCATCGCAGCAACATCATTCTCCATCATGTAACCACAACTCAACTTGTTCTGGTATCCAATGTCCTCGTGTCTTTTGGTGTAGTCACTTACACTGTACCTATATCCTCCTAGCATGTAGGCATTTCTTCCAAACACATACCTACAGATACTCCACCGTAAATTGTCCATCCTCGATGAGTAGTATCCACCATCATACACATAACGGATGACACTCTTGAATGAGATGTCCATTTTGTTGTCGTACACAATGGCCAGTGGGGTGCCCCAATTCGATGTAAGGTTTCCTGATAGCTCCCCATGTGGGTTGGCTAGAATCTCAAATCCAGTTAGATTGTACCTTCTGTTGGTACACTGAACCACCACAGTATCGTCAATGTTGCACTCCCGCTCATAGTAGTCCGTGTCATCCCAGGTACACTCCCAAGAGTGAACGGGATTGGAGGGGCAATCCGCCTGGACGGATACATAGGTCATGTTCCAGGCCCACTGGCAGGATACTCTCGAGTTACTGCTCACGACACGATGCGTTTGGGCAGGTAGTACCGCCCCTACAAACCCACTCTCCCTGCAGATCACGTTGAGGATAGTCGTGAGAGTAGTTCCCGCCTTCACTTGGAGGGCACAACAGGGAGGAATTGTTGACTACAACACTCCCGTATACTGTGTCAGCGGAGGTACGGTTAGATATGACAGCTCCGTTTCCTTTTCGTAGTTCAAAGGTTACAGAGTCGGCTGCTCTCGGGTGGGAGGCCACGGCGGGAAGCCACGGTGGGAAGTAACAGAAGGAGAGGGCAAAGAATTCGAAGCATCGTGAATGAGAAATGAGATGTGTGACTGCACGTTGTTATCTTTTAACCCTTCCTACTTCCTCTTTTTTTTTCTCTCTCTTTTTCTCTCTTTTTCTTTCTCTCTTTTTCTTTCTCTCTTTTTCTTTCGCTCTCTCTCTCTCTCTATCTCTCTCTCTCTCTCTCTCTCTCTCTCTCTCTCTCTCTCTCTCTCTCTCTCTCTCTCTCTCTCTCTCTCTCTCTCTCTCTCTCTCCCCCTCTCCTCTCTCCATTATATGTTATGCATCCATAGTGCCGTGTTTCCCGCCTTCACCTTCAGAGGTTGCCTAGCTCGACCCCTCTCTCGACAAATTTAAAGGGATGGTTAGAACATAACAATTCAGAGGTTCATGTCTGAAATTTATTAGCTATGAGACTGAGAATACTGACACCTGAGACTGAGGAGATGGCCTATATAATTAGCCTCGTTATGTGATTTCACAAGCTCCTTTCATTAATGCTCTTGAAACTTGGTTGTGACGGGTTACATAGCAGAAGGGCACCATGACATTTTGATTGATCAAGGTCATGGATGAAGTTCCTAAAAAGCCGTGCACACATTATTTTTCATGAAACCAGTTTGTGTAATTGGTTTGACGAAAGAGCAGCTGTAACTAGTTAGTAGTTACTATATGCTGATGTGACGTTACACGTTTTTTCATAACGCTCGAGTTACTATTTCATATCCGAGATTTTTAAACCCTGTATGATCTTTTTAGCACACGTACTAAAACGATCAACCGGATATGGATGTCTTCCGCATCCACCAGGGCAGGGCAAAATTACAAATATATCTCAATGTACCTCCCTCCTGTGTAGGTTTGCAATGCTCAGGATTCCAAGTGCCAAGAGACTTTGTTTGGTTATCTCAATAGAACCAGAACGTCTGGCGGTGCTAAACTACTCAGGTGAGTTAGATTCTTTGAGAAGCTATATCCGTTACCCTGGGATACGCCATGCTACGAACTACGCAGGCTGTCTTTGGGCCCACGTTAGCTCACATCAGGCCTTCGGTCCGGTCACCGGTGTGAGAGCCGACAGACTGAGAACATGTCAACAGTGTTAGCGGGCATGTATTATTGCCATGACATTTGTTCTGAGTAGCAACACGAGAAGCAACTTCGACCAGTTGGGCAGTAGCTGTTTGAAAGTTAAATTGAAGCCGTGGGAATTCAATAGTCAATAAATAGTCAGATTTTTTGGAAAGTTTCATAATAGTCGAAATATAGAGACAAATCAACTTTGACTTGACTTGACTTGACTTGACTTGACTTGACTTGACTTGACTTGACTTGACTTGATCTTGATCTTGAGTGGATCTTGGCTTGACTTGACTTGACTTGACTTGACTTGACTTGACTTGACTTGACTTGACTTGATCTTGACTTGACTTGACTTGACTTGACTTGACTTGACTTGACTTGACTTGGTCTTGACTTGACTTGACTTGACTTGACTTAATTGACTTGGTCTTGTCTTGACTTGACATTGATCTTGACTTGATCTTGACTTGATCTTGACTTGACTTGACTTGACTTGACTTGACTTGACTTGACTTGACTTGACTTGACTTGACTTGGTCTTGACTTGACTTGACTTGATCTTGACTTTATCTATCGATCTACAAGGATCTATTTGGGATATAGGGTTTTGTGGGATTGACCGTACCCACGGAGCCATCAACCAACCAGGCTCACGGCAGAGGGACGATGATCACACAAACAAAACAAGAAACAATAAGAGTTTGTGTGTGATCATCGCTGGTACGAAGAGCCACTGTGTAATTGTCAGGTGTTACCTGACCTCTCTTTCAGAATGTGATTGCAGAAGAAAGGTCAGATATCGCCTGGCAATTGCACAGTAACTCCCCCCTCTGGGAACCCGAACCCCCTCACGCCTTCCCCGTATCCTGCTTGCCAGGCAGAATAGGAGTCAGAATGAGAGGACCCGGGAACCGCTGATAAACAGCAAAAGGTCTTTCTTCGCCAATAGGCCTACTTGCCAGTAGAATCTCTGGAGGTTGGAGCAGGACAGTCAGTCACGAGGCAGTGAGACCAAGAGAACCAGACAGGATGGAGAGCCGGAGCACACTCGTCTCACTAAAGGCTTACTCCATCTGTAGGATAACGGAATCCGTTGAGGGGACGGGTGCGTCCTTGCCCGGTACAAGACCGAGCTCGACATCCGTCTGGACCTCAACGGTAGAGGAGTTACCTGACTGGCCAGCTATCCTCCGTGCTGCCCGGTCTACGACCTGGGAAAGTGCCAGCCAGGATTGGCGTCCAGATTCCTTGATGAGGTCCCTAGTGGCCATGTGCTCACGCACAAGTACATCTAGGAGCTTCACCAAGGCAGCTAGACTGTGGGCCTTGGAGTCTGTCTGGTGTCTCTTGATGTCATCTGCCACGCGAAGGACTCCCCACTTCAGTGTTGTCAGGTTGTGTGTGACACGGGCTCCCGAAGAAGCAAGGTCAACAGTGACACCCTGAACAGACGCCTCCAGAGAACTGAGCCTCCTCGCAAAAGCGTGAAGGCCGGCAAGTATTGTAGACAACGCCGCAAGGACGAGGATGCCGACGAAGAGAAGACAGATCTCCATAGGGGAAATCATAATGTTTACGAAACTTGACGTGCGGTGTGAAAACAACAGCAAATCAATAGCAGTAAACGGACAAAGAATCTGCACGTGGTGACCGGGTTTATATAGACCTCCTGGTAACCATGGTTACTGACCAAATTTGACACACTTCTAGCACGTGCTATACTTGACAGGGGATTGGTGGGCAGTACTTGGACCCAAACTAGCAATGAATTAAGCCACTTTTAATGAGTTATCCAACCTGTATGTAGACTCTAGAAGCATAAACAACTATCTGATCAAGATCTAGAGAACTTTACCCATCTTATCTTGCTAATTGGTTGGGTTGCTATAGGTATGAAATTCGTGATGTTCCTAATCATAGCAACCCGTCAATATGGCGTGCCTGTTATTATTGGCTCGCTTGACACACGCCCTGGACAATTCAAACCAGTTGCAGGGTTCCATGTTCAACTCTTCTGCGAGGAGAGCAATGCAGGAGGGCGCGGTGACAACAATATGATTGAATGCGCGCGCAGACTCATGGTGGTGGAGGAGAGTTCCCGCGGGCGCTGGAAAGGGTTCAAGGTACTGAATATTACTGGATCGAGGGGTTATTACTTTATCAACTATAAATCATTCTTCCTAGGTGTTCCATCCTAGAGCCGCCGTGTGATTTAGACACGATAATTCTGCGGCACGATTGCATCGAGGAGCTGCTAGGGAACGAGGAATTGTTCACTAACCTGGAATCAGTTCTGAGCAGATTCGTTGATATTGACACTACAATCTCCCTTCTTGTGCAGGTATGAGGAATAAATTATTACTTATCATGTACACACCTCTATCTGTGTCGGTAATTCCCCCGCACCAAGAAATAATAAAACTGTACACGCCCTAATTCCCAGGTTCCCAAGCAAGAAACAGTGAAAACGGCAGAAAATAGGATACTGCACATTATCTGTCTAAAGCACCTCCTAGAGTTAGTTCATCCTCTCGGGAATGCGATCAAGGACTCCAAAAACCATCTTTTCAAGACTATGTTTGAGGTTCGTACTATTTTCAATTCAGGCTCCTGACTCTCTTCAAAACGAAGCATCAGAAAGGCTACATCAGCCTCCCTATTTCTCCCCAATATATTTTTCAGGCGCTACAAGACGACAGGTTCGCCCAGATGAAGGCTAAAGTGGATGAGGTGATACACGAGGACACGTACTACCAGAAGGGGGCTCTCCATCTTACTACTCAGAAGTGTTTTGCGGTGAAACCCCATCTGAACGGAATGTTAGACGTCGCTCGGAGGGCGTACAGTGAACTGATAGATGATGTTGCTCAGATTGTCAAAGATCTTGCTCAGAAGTAAGATAGGTCGTATCTCAGTTGGTAACGAAGTTACCCCTTTCTTGTCAGCGCGTAAAGAGGGGTTATCTCGTAATTAAACATCCCATAGGGTTTGGTTTTCCAGAATTTGGTACTTATTCCGAGGTATTTGACTTCATAATATTCCATTGGTAGGTACAGCCTACCACTCAAGACTGGCTTTACAACCACCCGTGGTTTCTACATTACTCTCTCCTCTAAGAGCATTCCTGAACTCCCAACAGTGTTTGTCAAGGTTTGTTTGACAATACATTTCTTTCCCTGACCCCTCCCTTTGTGTCATTGTATTTTGGTGAACTAATAATACAGAAGTAATCCTAGCCTCCCAAAGTGTTCTCTTGCCTTACTCGATAAGTGAAATAATATCTGTTCTCCCTCCTGTACAGGTTGTTAAAACCCGTAATGGTATCACGTGCACAACAGGGGAGCTGATCAAACTAAATGATCGGATCAATGAATCCCTTACTGATATCTACCTGATGACCAACGAGGTGAAAGGTTTTATACCAGTTTTAGTGAAGTCGCCTGACACTGTGTCTGTGCTCCGCAATTCAAAGTTTTAGGGGGAGGGAGTTCGTATTTTCTCTTTTTGCCAGCTGAGCTCTTGGCGGGAAAGGGAGGTGTTTGGTCAATTCGGAACCGGGGGGGGGGGCTGGATTTAGTATTCTCTGTTCAACCCCTCATTATATCTCTCCAATGCAGGTAACTAAGGGCTTGCTCCAAGAGGTTTACCCAATGTTAGGGTGCCTGTACAAGTTATCTGAGTGTACCTCTCTTCTTGATATGGTCCTCTCATTCGCCTCACTGTGCACTCTATCAGACTGTGTCAGGTGGGTGCAGGAAATACTGGTCCCTGATTGGCTGATAACCAGTCACGTGACCTAAATAACGAGTTCTGATTGGTTGTATACTTGTGTCGGTCGGTTCCTGGGTGGGTGATTAGAAAAAGTGAATGAAACCCTTTCTTTTGAATACTGCTTTTGGTATTTGTGATTTAGAGCTTGTTTCAAAGCTCTTGATACATATCCCGTTTTAGACCGGAGTTTGCCGATTCCTTGGCCCTGAGAGACTCAATTCACCCAATCCTGGCAAAGTGTAACTCTGTTGAAGCCATCCCTAATGACGTGTTCGCTTCAGCAGCATCAAACTTTAATATCATAACAGGTAAATAGTGATGTTACCTTGATACCGCAAACCATAAAGATCCAAAGATTTATAATAATCACTTGCACCTTTTATGATCACCCACCCCTGATTAAAGTCCCCCTGACTCTAGTCCCATCACCACCCAGGTCCCAACATGTCGGGAAAGAGCACGTACATCAAACAAATAGCACTCATCCAAATCATGGCACAGGTACATCAATATGACACTTAAATTATTCCAATCTAATACCAGTGCGGCCATGTGAAACGTTTCACATCGGTTGTTAAGTTTGGTAATTGTGTAACCGATCAATTGTTTCCACCCCATTTCCACCCAAGGTGGGATGTTTTGTACCAGCAAGCTATGCCTCCCTAAAACTGATCAACAGCATCTTCTCCCGGATTGGGAGTGACGATGACATAGAAACTAACGCCTCAACCTTCACTCTGGAGATGAGAGAGATGGGGTACATTCTTGATAATCTGACTGATGATAGTCTTGTTATCATTGATGAGCTGGGTGAGTTTGTTGTTTGTTGTGCTGCGTCTGGGGGATGAGCTGGGTGAGTTTGCCTTGTTTTTTTGTTCGTTTGTTTGTTTGTTTGTTTGTTTGTTTGTTTGTGATTGCTGTGTCTGGGGGATGAGCTGGGTGAATTTGTTTTTTGGGATGTTTAACACACTGGATTATCGGTAGTACTACTATAGTATGGTAGGTAGGTATAGTTCCCATTTTAATTTTTGGTACAATTTTGAAATAGTTAAGATGATTCAGATAGAGAGCTTCATAGGAGTTAAACTCAAATCAGAAAATTCAGTATGAATCATTTACAAACTAAATCATCTCAGACCTCGGTGTTTTCTTCATTCCAAAGCTCTTTCTCTTATTCTTAAACATTCTTTCACAGCATCAACTTCCTCCTCTTGCTCACCCGGGTATTCCTTCCTGTCCGCCGAACAAGAGTCAGGAAGGAGTCACTCCCATTATCGCTGTCACTCTCCTCTGTAGACGGTACATAGTCAGAACTGCTTCTTTTCCTCCGTGAGGTTGATAAAGGATTCTCAGCTCCTTGTTCAGCCTCATAGATCTAACGAAGTAAAAGTGGTATTAGTGATACACACTTTGATTATTTTATTTTCAACTAACATGGAACTAATCTTCGTACCAATGTTATAGATCAAATGATATTAAGACTTCTTACCTTCTGAAAAGTTATGCGGTTTTCACGGAGTCGAGTAGGGGTAGTCTGCACCTTGCTGTTTTTGTCAGTGGAGGTTCCAGGGTTAGGACTAGGTACAACTTTTGGTTTCCGGTTTTGTGGCTATAGGAATTTCACAGTTTTACTGACTGACATTATAATAAAAAGTTGTCTATATCAGCTGGTTGTATTTTTAAACTAGAAATGAAATGTTAGAAATGAAATGTTATATATAATGCTCACCTTGCCGAATGATTTGGAGCTTGACATGAACGTCTCACTAAGAAGTGACCAGATAAACTTATCCTTCTTTTCCTGTTTATGTTTCATGGCCTTTCTCGTCAGTTGTACCAGTGAAGTCAAGGACCTGCAAAAATATGTTACTTATAATAAAATGCATTTTAATTAGTATAAAGCATATCCAGCAACAGAAACTGCAACAATTTCACTCAAAAGTAAACTTACGAAACAACATTGGATTTGAGAACGGCATCATGTCCCATGTTTCGAAACACAGTGAGTACAACATCAGCGGTGAGTGCAATAGCCTGCTTAGTTATGTCTGATTTTGCGACACCAACAAGATCCTCGGCACAGACAGCTCTGAAATGGGCTAAAATTTCTCTCTTCGTAAGGTAGTTAGAAAGATTTGAAATCTTTTCACTACCGATCTCATTATTGAAAGCATCTCCGAACGACATGTGAACAAATATGGAATAGATAGAACTTCTGCATCATGTTCTATATTAATATAGCTTGGAACTATACGTGTGATCCAGACTGATTGGTTCGGAAGCTGGGGTATTTTGGAAGCTGAGGTATGGTTCAGGAACTCTGCATTTGAGTTTAGCCTCAAACTGGGATTCTTAGCTGGTGTTGCATGTCAAACTCTGATTGATATGTTAAAGTAAGAGTGGTGCGCCGTGTTTTCTCACAAAACTTAGTGGATGAACGGGGAGTACCACCAGGACCATTGGTACGGTATCGAAAATTTCCAATTCTATCTCGTTCATTAGTTATGACGTAATATGTTCATTATTTAAACTTTTATAAAATTGCTCCACAGAAAAATCTGTGCATTGTGGATTGAAATGGATGCTTGCATCGTGTTCAGCGTCAAAAAATAGCCGGGGTACCAAATTTTGGTGTCTCTACCTTGTCTGTGACGCGAGATATTGACAAATATAAAAAACAACCAAAATGGGTGAGAGAGAGTTTGTTATCTTTGGGTGCTAGTTGTTTGTGCGCGCCACCCAACTGTAACAAACTCTCTTTCTCTCACTTTGGTCGTTTTTTTTTTTTTTTTTTTTTTTTTTCACCTCCACGTGGCTATTTCTCAATCCATGGGGCGGTCCGACTATTGGATGCCGCCAAGCAATGATAATAGCTCTCAATACGGTCCCTTGCTTGACCTCGGTGCCTTGCACCGACACTGTCCGACTCACCCAATCAACGAGTGTGTGCTAACAATCTCGATAGCACGCAGAGCAGTTTTGTCAAACAAAGTTATAGACATGATTTCGGACGCAACCCTGACAGCGCTGGCTAGCACATATATGATAGGGTTGCTGACAAACTGACGGACTGGAGAGGGTAGAGGAAAAGGCAGCACTCTGGAGCTGAGATCAAGGCCGCGTGGCGACCCAGATCGGGCAATGCATGTAGAGTACTGCCAGCACCAGATAAGGGTTAGGTAGAAGGGAAGGGGGAGGTAGGGGACGAGGTTGGGGATTGGAGGGAGAGAGGATGATAAGAAAAAGGATAAAATCAATATACACACTGCATATAATGATAATATCCCGGCTTGCTCCTATCATCATATCGACAATAGCGAGAGAGGGGGAGAGAGAGGGGGGGGAGAGAGAGAGAGAGAGAGAGAGAGAGAGAGAGAGAGAGAGAGAGAGAGAGAGAGAGAGAGAGAGAGAGTGGATGGGGAAGAACTGTACCACACACCCGATTGTATGCGGCTTATGATAATAGGTAGCGAGGCACTGATCACGGGTACGTGGTATCATCAGGGTTTCTGGAGAAATATGGTCGTGACTGGTTTTGTTCGTGCATGTATAGGGTAATACGGTGTACTTGGGGTGTGTGAGTGATGCCACTAGGTCCAAATTTTACATGGGTGTCCAGTGGATTGGACAATGTTCCGCCAGATGGCTTTCCAACCCCCTACCCACTGGCCAGCTGAAAAGTTTTGGTGGGATATATGAGGGTGCGATCTGGTCAGAAGAGCGGGAGAGGGAGAAGGGAGGGAAAGAAGAGGCGATAGCAGATAGATAGAAAGAGAGCGGGGGGAAGAGAGAGAAAGCTGGAGAGAGAAAGTGAGAGAGAGAGAAAAGGGGAGAGATCAGAGATAAGAGGAGAGAAAAGGAGATAGAGGAGAAGGGAAACACAAGAAGACAGGACAAGGAGAAGAAATAAGCTACCTACACCCGCTAATTGGGACCCCGATCAAAAGGAGAGATAAAAAAGGAGAACTAGACGAGAAAGAATTGGAAGAAACGAGGAGTGGAAATAGGAAACCAGGAAGGGCAATTAACACCGAGACTGGTCCCGAACCAGAAGGAGAGGAAGAACTAGACTAATTGGGACCCAGCGTAGACCAGATTAAATCCCCGGACGAGCAGCGAGGCGGGAAAACCCGCCTCAGTGACATGGAAAACCGAGGAAAAACCGGGCCTACTACCGGAATGCCAACCAAAGGGAAACTACAACCCACCCGCCCACGACCCACAGGAACAGGAAAGGAGAGAGAGAGAGAGAGATAGAGAGACAGGGTGAGAGAGGGAGGGAGGAAACGGAGTGTACTGAAAAATGGGGAGGTGGCTTGTGCTATTTGGAAGAGCATTACCGAGATCCAGGTACCTGAAGAATGATAGTTGTGGTAGTGTGGGCGAGTGAACTTACCGCTCCTTATCGGGAGCATGCCCTGCAAATGAACTCCCTAGCAATAAGGGGTGTTAAGATTTGTGATTATTATCTGTTTTCATTTCTTACCCTTGGTCGACCTGATTGGAATGGTATGGCTGAATTGTGTACCCTATACAGGACCTGTTTGAGTTGGAGGAGACAAACAACCCCATCCAATCCCAACCATCCCAAAACTAGCCCCTCCCTGCCTCCCCCAAAGACCAGGCCCTCCCCACTACTCCCTTATTAGGGAGAACAGAACAGCCCTGACCCCGGGCAAGAACCCCCTGAAGCCCCTGAACCACCCCTCTCATCCCACAGAAAACTCTGCCAGGTCCTGGAGTGAGTGCATGGCCTTACCCTTGCCTGAGCTGGAAACGTGCCCTGAAACATGTTACCTACCAACTAGTAGTAAAAAATTATAACGTGGGAAAGGAGTAAAAACAACTAGACAAACACCAAAACCAACTCATGCTAAGCTCCAGTCCCTGGCCTGGACTAGACATGATGAACGATAAATGACAAATACAACTAAATGAATGGACAAACCAGATATGAAAGAAGAAAGTAAACCATGCTATGACAAAAAACTAAACAAACACCAGACACCATGTCCAACTCATGAGCAGCACCACTACACCCCCTAGACTACACTAGAAATGAATAATGAACAACACAATAACATGAATGGTCTTATCTGATTTGAGAATGTAGATCTGTGACCGGTAGCTGGTCCTTTGTTTGCTGTATCTTCACAGTAGCAGGGGATGGCGGGACTTGGTAGATCGAGATATTTACAAAGTGGTGAAATTTGAGAAGGCCCGGAGAGGAGGGAGAGCCGTGACCTAACAATTACAACAAAACAAGAAGTGAATGACTTTGGTCGTTTTTGATAATTGTCGATATCTCGCGTCACAGACAAGGTAGAGACACCAAAATTTGGTACCCCGGCTATTTTTTTGACGCTGAACACGATGCAAGCATCCATTTCAATCCACAATGCACGGATTTTTCTGAATAGCAATTTTATAAAAGTTTAAATAATGAACATATTACGTCATAACTAATGAACGAGACAGAATTGGAAATTTTCGATACCGTACCAAGTTTTGTGAGAAAACATGGCGCGCCACTCTTACTTTAACTGACCGGAATCCGGAAACTGGATCTTTCTCTAATTGGAATTTTTTTAGTACACGAATTTTTTAGTAACGAATCTTGTTCTTGGATACACAACTAATTAACCACTATTATATTGGTTTTTATTCATGCAGGCGGGGCACAGAATAACTATACGAAGGGGTCATGGTCTAACTGGTTGAACGCCATGCCAAAATGCTTGCTAACTGGTCAGTGACCCACTAGGTTCAAACAAGGCAAAAAATCTCTATAAGACAGTAAATAATCTGAAGCATGCTTTTCATAAGTCCGGACCCCTAAGTATTTTGTGAGACAAGAGTATCTACAGTCGGACCCCGATTTACCGGGCCCCGATTTACCGGAACCCCGATTTACCGGAACCCCGATTTACCGGAACCCCGATTTACCGGGAGCCTAATCTTCCCCCGAAATAGGAAATTACAGTATTTGACCCCGATATACCGGGCACCCCGATTTACCGGGCAAAACACTTTCCCCCGAGCATCCCGGTAAATCGGGGTCCGACTGTATAAGAAAATAATATAGTAAATCTCACATGTGTTATGCACTTATCTTCCACTTATAATAACAACTCCTATTATACAGGTCGTGGAACGGGTCTAGAGGAGGGTGCAGCGTTATGTTTTGCCATCTCTGAGTACATCCTCAACAAGGCTGCACCCCTGGTGTTCTTCGTGACCCATTTCACTGAGCTGGAGAAGTTGGAAGAGGTGTACCCTAATGTGGTGAACTATCACTTCAAGGTATGTACCTTTCATACTGCCGTTCCCAGTTCTGTAGTGCACACAGTGTGAGAAAGGGTATACTATGTGAGTTATCCAGCCCCGGGTTATTTACTTTTTGGGATGAGTACAGCTAGACGTCATGCATGATACCCCAGTTGGTGTACTGTTCTTATTTCTGATTGCTACTACTGACATAATTTATTTTCCCATTCTACCAGGTTGACTATGCCCTCGATCCCGCATCCACCGATACCAACACCAGCTCTGTAGAGCGGATAAACTTCCTCCGAAAGTTAACAAAAGGCCCCAGTCCGGACACAAACTACGGGATAAAGCTAGCTAAACTATCCGCCATGCCGGACTCAGTAACCCAGGAGGCTGAGGAGATAAGTAGAGAGTTGGAGGAAGCTGATAGCAATCAATGGAAGAAGAAGGAGGAGCATCAAGATACCGGTGATACAGGGGATAGTTCATGTGTTGATGGGGCTGGGTTGGATACTACTCTAGATAGTTTGGACGGGGATAGGAGAAATTCAATTATTAATCTCGCTGACAGGGTTGTTACGGCTGTTCAGTCTGGATTTAATGAGACAGAGTTAGCCAGATTTCTGGGACAGTTACAGAGACAAACCATTTACCGTGACCTCCATGAAGGCAGTTAAACTGCATCCCGTGACGTTAATGTGACGTAAGTCGGAGAGAATATTATATGGGTAAACATGATGAATAAAGTTCTAAATTTGTCTCAAAATTAGGTCTTCTAACTAAACGGAAGTTCATATGAACAATGTTTTATTCCACTGTTTATTGACACATTACCACCCTGCTGGTCTCATCTCCCCTCTCTATTGTCCCCCATTTCCTTCCCCTCCCTCTATGTGTGCCCCCTTTATATTTACACACCGTATATAAGCTGCTTTATTAAACCAAATAGTGGTCTAACTATCCTCCTAACACACAGAGAAGACATGGGTTTAATTTCTCCACTACTACGGTCTTGTTGCTACTACGATTATCATGCCTTCCTGCCGCGCTCCATCAGCCCAACAATTCTACGACAACAAAGAGGAAGATCACCACCTCTACAAGTCTGCAAATCATCAAGAAGATCTACACCTCTACAATTCAATGTATCGAGAAGAAGATCTACACCTCTCTCTACAACATTACGGCCCACCTCTCATTACTTGGAGAGAGGTCCCACAGCATGGAGGTGGTGATGTGAGGTTCAGGGAATCGTTACCATGGAAACAACACAAGAGATACTATCCGGTATCTGCTAGGGAGTGTAATTTTGGGAGAAAACCATCACAAATGGAGCAGCGACCTAATTCTCACCCACCACTGGAACACCGACCTAACTCTCACCCACCACTGGAACACCGACCTAACTCTCACCCACCACTGGAACACCGACCTAATTCTCACCCACCACCCTCACTACGGGCTGATGACGGATGGGCAACAACAAACAGTTTACTAGATTGTCCTTCACTACTTCCAGTACTCACAACACCCTCCTCTACTAATGGAGGGATGCTTTCACGACCAATTAATGGAGGGATGCTACCGCCGCCACCAATATCTCCAGGACCGCCATCATGCCCTATATCCCCATCTGATACAGTAGGAGGATGGAGGTCTTATTTACCTGACCATGATCATCTCAGTACAGAGGTAATATGAATTATTAAATTGACTTGTTATCGACTCCCTCCCTCTTATATATTTACTCAACAACTATAGTCTATACCTCTTGATCTGACACCCACATTGTAACTCACAGTAACCCCTCCCTCTCTCAGGCGCAGTGGAGTAAGTCCCTACACAGCACCAGCCCCGTTCAGTCTGCCCCTTCCCAGAGAGACTATAATCATGATTCAGTAGACCCACCACCTAATCACCATCATGTAAGGAGACTACCCTTCCTTCCCTACCAGTGGAAACTTACACCGGTAAGTCCCAGGACGGGGAATTGGAGCTTCATTGCATCCACCCCTTACTGTTCTCCTTGTAGAAGAAGAAAAGCACCGGTAAGCCATTAGTTCTTGTGAAATTTTCACTGAAAAGTTAATGATTTTGTGGTAGGAAAACGTTGTAGGTTATGGTTTAGTAGGTCATCAAGTTTTGAGATCAAATTGTTTTAGTCTGTGCACAGATTTCTAGCTAAATACCATCTAGAAAGCGGAAAGGCCATCTGGAACCTAAATTCCTTTCAGTGCCTTATAAAACACAGGTCATTGTTTAGCTACCTAGAACTAACAAGGTTCACTCTGCACACGTCTTGGGTCCCAGCCAAGTCTATATCGCCATGGGACTAAGAGCATCCAAGCAAAACTATCAGAAGCATCTTCGATAGGACGTTTTACAAAGCCCCATTATATAATCGGTTGATATTCACATGATGCAATTACTCCAACCCAGGCCTATTTCATTCTTTATTTAATTGAACCCCTTCTGGTATGTTGGAAGGTTTAAACTGTAGCATCTGTAACGGTTGGGTGTTGTCATGACAACACATGCCACCTGGACTACCCCCTCCCTCCCTGGGTTCAGTTACCCATCCACAGGACACATTGATTCAAATTAGGGTGGCCTGCAGCCAGCAGCTATAGCTACCAGCTGTGTGTGTGTGCCCGGTGTAGCTAGATAGTTTGATCACTTTGGCCTGTAACCTAGCTTGTTGTAACCTTATAGAGTAAGGTCAGCCCTTGGTGTAACCATTGTAACTTGCAGTTGGTGTAACCCACGTTATTTGTAACCATTGCAATCAATTTAGCTCTCTCTATCTGTCAAGTACCCTTCCATAATGCCTGTTCCTGCTGCCGATGATTCAAATGTAGGTCTATAACAACCAACCATTTAGTAGGCTCTATATAATCCTCGCCTAGTAGGGACAGCTTTTCCCTACTCCCTAATCATATCCCTGGGACACATCTTAAGTTCCATTTACATCTTGTTTCTGACCATATCATTTTCCCCAGATTTCGTTTGATACCTCCATGACGCTGGAGGAATGGGCTGCAAAGTCCCATCTGAAGGACACTACGTTGGAGGTGTTGCGTAGCAACGAGGTGGATACTGTAGCTGTTGCTAGGTTACTAACTGCTGAGGATATCAAGGTAATAACACCTCCTCATTAATGTGCTCTAGAGGCGACTAAAATAACTTCAAGATGTTGGTTGGTTGGTTGGTGATACTAAGCTGACGTTCTACCAAGCTCTTTGAGCGGTGTGACGCGGTGACTCCCAAACTGATGATTAATTCTAGATGTTTCGCGGGTTTTTCATCGCCTAGGTAACAAATCTACTTTATAGAAACTACCAATCCGAATGGGGCAAGCTAAACTGTTGGAGTATGCCGTGAAGAAGTTGAAACGTGCTGATACATCTCTCAATAACAGGTTAGCACCCTGCTTTAATTCTTTGAGAGAAATGAATAGAGATCAGGACCTGAGCGAGTCAAGTTGTTCACTAAATCACGTGTTTAGGATTTCCCAAATTTTACGTTTTTTCGGTTTGTGGTTTTCTTAAGTTGGGGTTAAAATTTATTGACGAAATTAAAAATTTTGGCCCATGAGGAAAAAAAAAGGGGAAAAGAAGGCGGGAAAAAGAGGCGGGGGAGGGGAGAGAGGAGAGCGGGGGAGAGAAGAGAGAGAAGCTCGGGGTTTCTTTCTCCCTCTCTCTTTTCTCCTTTCCCCCCCCCTTCCCCTCCCCCCTTTCCCCTCTCTCTCCTCCTCTCTCTCTCCTCTCTTCTCTCTCTCTTCTCTTTTCTCCCCCTCTCCCCTCTCTCTCCCCTCTCTCTACCCGTAGGGTTTGAAAGGTTTTTAATCCTTTTGCCTTTTAAACCGTTTTTTTTTTTTAGCATTAAAGGGATAATTTTTCCGGGGCCCGGGCCAGGCCCTTTTTTGTGTGCTTTTTTCTCCTTGGTTCGCCTTTTGTAGATCTTTTTTTTTTCAATTTTACTTATTTTATTTCTCTTTTTATTATTTTAGGGTTTTTTCTTATTTACGGGCTGCCACCCAAAACCCCCCCCTCCAAAGGGAAGTCCCGGGTGGTTTTAGTGCTGGGGGCAAATAGGATGGGTTTCTTTTAAAATTTTTTAAGGGGTTTTTTGCTACCCTATTTTCCCCTGATGTTTTAGAACTAATTTATAATTAGGGGTGATTAGGAATGCTAACCCAAAACCCCATTAGCGTATAATCACCACGTCGGCCCAAAATAAAAAATTTTCCTAATTTTTTGTTTTTTAAAAAAACCCCCCGTTCCCAAAATCTTGTAATGGGCGCCCCTCCCAAAACTTCTAATTTAAGCCCCCCCCGTCTCCAATATCTCCCAACAAACCCCTATAATTGCCAAAACGCTCATTTTTCTCCAATATTTGTAATCAAAAAACCCCAAAGGGGCTCTTAATAAAAAAAAAGGGTGGGGGGGGGGGGCCAATTTTTTTACAATTTGAAAGGTGAAAAACCCCCCGCCCCCCTTTCTCCCCAGGGGAGGGGGGAAAAAAAAACCCCCCGGTTTTCCCCTTGACCCCCCCTTTCCTATCACCCCTTCAAAAATCCCCAAAACATTAATCTGAAACTTAAACCCCCAAAAACAAAAAAAGCCCCCTCACCCCCAAAAGGGATAAAATCCAAACCCCTATTAAAAAAAAAAGCTCCCACTACAGAAAACCCAACCGGGAACCCCCCCAAAAAACCCCCCCCACTTTCCCCCAGAAACCAACCAAACCCCCCCCCCCCCCCCCCCCTCCCTTTTCTTCTTCTGAGCACCCTCAACATGTCCATGTCAGCCCCCTCTCCGTTCCAGTTGTTCTGTGACCTGACCTCCCACCAACTAAACGACCTATCCCACCACACCTCCACCCTCTCGACCTGTGTCACCCACATAGTGGACTCTACCCGAGCTATCGTCAGTGCTGACTACTCAGATCTACCATCAGCTGAACGGGCTGTGTATGAATGGGAGGATGAGGAGGCAAGGAGGGTTCTGATGGAGGAGATACAGCTGCAGAGGAGGTATATTGAACAGGTGGACCTGCAGTTGGAGCTGATGGAGGGACATATTGGGGTGATCGAACAGCTGAGGAAGACTGAGAGGAGGACTCCTGAAGAGGTTGACCAGATAGCTGATGATTTGGAGAGGACCAAGATTGGAAGCTGATGATTTGCACCAAGATTGGAAGTTGAACCGCATAGTTCTCTGCTTCAGGAGAAATTCAGATTATTTTAAATCCAGTTAAAATTCAGATTTATACTCCTCTGTAAGAGTTGAACCATTTAAAAATCGTTTTTGTTTTCGTTCCATACAGAGAAAGGGATATTTACGGAAGGCAATTTAATTGTACTCTGTGCAGCATGCCTGCAGATGCACTATACCCTGGAGAGAGTGAGGGAGAGAGGAGGATAGTGAGCGTTTAGCTCATGGTATAGATCAGTAACCATCGGGTTACTATAGAAACGGGACTAGTACATCATGCACTCTGTACACAGCCTCTTTATCATATAATTTATGAGTTTTGTACTCGCGTTCTGCTGTAATAGTGAGTTATTGGTTTCAGTCGTACCACGTTTCAGTCTACACTGTCAGTAGCTTCGACCAATTAAATCCCCCAAGTCATGATAAAATCTGCCAATGTATTTTCATTTGAATAATGTTGTAGAGACTGTAGTATTTTATGTTGTTGTTTCCATTGTATTTTCAAGTTTCAACCCTTGCCAACTTCATCTTCTAAAAACTCCTCAAATATAATCCCCGTGTTTGCAGCAAGGACACGACGTTTAGCAGGGGATCCTCTCCAGACAGAAGATCTGATAGTTTCTACATTGTACCTTCCAACCAGGTAGTTTAGAACAGTGATTTGTGGGTGTTTTTAGTTTAGAATCGATGTGTGGTGTGTTTGTGTCCTGCTATCCCTACCCCGGGATCGGAGAGAGTGCGTGTGATTTTGATAGTAAAGGGGGGTAGTTGTTCCATTTGCAGTTTGGAATCAAAATTAGCTTCGTTTCCTTTATCATGGTACTTTCGAGGTTCTGTGTTCTATTAAATTTTCTCAGTTTCCATGCTTTGCTATACCAAGTTCCCAAAACTCCCTTTCCTCACACTTCCTCAATCAGAGTGGCCGGAAGTCGCCAGCCCGGTTTTCACAAGTAGAGGTAAACGATCCAGAGGACCCAGAGGGATCCCCCTGTACAATCCGCATCACAATTGGTACGTGCGTAACTAAGGACGGGTGTAACTAGGGTGTTACTAGTTACTAGGGGGTGTAACTAAGGTCTTATGCAGTAGATGCAGTGGAATGTGTACCTAGTGGGGGGTTCTAGTATTTCTGGGAGGAGTGACCCTAATCGTTATCCTATAAACCATTACATAATAACATATTTCCTACAGAGACGAAACCCGAGCAAGAGGAGGAAGGGGAGATGGATCAGGCACCTGGAGGGGGCTTCATAGAGGAACTAGACCCTGCCAGGAATCTTATCAAGGAGTTAGAGGCACCCCCTGAGGAAGAAGAAGAGGGGGATAAAGAGGCGGTGGAGGGAGAGGGAGAAAAAGAGGAGGAAGCAGCAGCTCCAGGTTGGTGTTTCAAATTTAAAAACATTGATTTTCGGGGAAATTAACTAAAATTAACGAACAAACAAACAAATAACCGGGTAAAATATGTCCTCTCATTCATTGGTACTTGAAAATACTTGTTGTCCTCCCCGATGATGATTTCTCCTCTTTCCGTCCTGGTACTCCCGTCTTTGCAGCTAGCTTCTTCACCGCAAACCGGATCCTCATCCCAACAGTTCTCTCAGAATGTTCCGCATAGGTTCTCTTTGGGAAGTTTTTGGGTAGGGGTGAGCTGTCGTGGTATCTGGCTCGTTGCCAGGCAATCATTGAGCTGGCAAGGTCCGCTGAGTTAGTCCTGGTGGTGGAGGAGACTGAGTTGTAGGTCGGTAGAGGCATGGTGATCAATTGGATTGTAATATCAGTGGTAGAAAAGTGGGAGAGAAGGTGTTCAACAAGTTAGTGGATGGGAGATCTGGAAATATCTTGATACTTATACCACCCCAGCTCTAGGGAGGGGATGGTCTCTCTCGGGTCTCCCAATATACGTAGCAACACAATACGATGGTGTTACGAATAGCACACACCCACTAGACCATACCACTGTCTCTAATTAGGTCTCGGGGTTTGAGACCACATTCCGTAGTTATAGGTCACAACTGGTCTAATTAGTCGTCATAGCTGTCCAGGGTGGCATAATTATGTAGCTCGGTGTCACATGGTCTCTAATTAGTTCCTAACTTCCCCCTGCTAGTTCATCTCCTAACCCCCTACTTTTTTAATGCCCCTGCTTTTAGAGGTAGATGAGGTCCCAGCAGTGGTAGAAGAGGATCCAGAAGAGAAAGAAGCAGAGGCAGAGGCAGATGAGGAAGAGCAGGTCATACCAGAAGGTAAGCTTTGTTGAGTCGCCTGACACTGTGTCCGTGTGTTCAAAATTTTCGGGCCCTAGGTACCGAAAGTTCACTCATCCCTAGTCGGCGTGCAAAGTCTCTTTGAGGGTCAATTTCGTTACCAAACTTTGGCCAGACCATAGACCATATTTCATTTTCTTACTCTCTCAACCAGCCTTTACTTCATCATGATTATAAACCCCCTATTATCCCAGGAGAAACAGACGAGACCCGTGTTGAAGAGGATATTGTAGTAGAGGGTGTGGCCATCCCACCTCCCCCTGAACCCATCGTGGTACCTGATGATGTCAGGAAGATATCCCTGGAGTACGTACCTAACCCTGAGGATGACATACCTGTGGAGTTAGCTGCTGATAGACAGTCAATGAGCATACCTTTCTCGGTTAGTATAAGCAGGAACCGACCGAAACAAGTAAACAATCAATCAGAACTCGTTATTTAGGTCACGTGACTGGTTATCAGCCAATCAGGGACCAGTATTTTCTGATTCGGTCGGTTCCTGGTTAGTAATGATCTGGCAGATATAATTTGCAGTGCTGATATGTGTGATCTCTACTTCGAAAAAGCTTTGCTGCTGTACAGAGCTGATTCATTTCGAAGTTGATATAATAATCAATGACCTACTCCTTGCTTTGAAGTAGAACATTCTTTAACCACGGAGATCTAACTCTGTCACTAATGTTCCCCATCTTATAATTATCCTATAATTATCTTCATTCACGGTCTCTCTGTCGACCTGTTTCTCACTGTAATTGCAGTGGTTCTATCCTCCTTGCCAGTTCTCATCCCTCGAGCCGCGGTGGATGGGAAGTGTGGTTACCACGAAAGAGAGCGTGAAAATAGTTTTCTCTCATCCCTATCTATCTCTTTTTCTCTCTCCATCACTCCCTCTCTTTCTCTCTCTCTCTCTCTCTCTTTGTTAGCACTCACACTTTCAAATCACAGGTTAAAACCAGGTTGCTACAGGTACAAGGTTCAGGTGATCCCGTTCATTGGGATGATTGTAACACAACCCTACAGAACCCATTCACTAAAAGATGAAACCTTCCGCTTGAAACAGATTAACATTCTACGGAATCACTCTTACGAGAGTAAACATACTCGACAATTATTTAAGATGAACCTTGCTCAAGATTATTAACTTTTCAAAGACATATATACGTGAATTCCAGTGACATGTACTTGTTTCCAGTGACCACGGTCTCTTTCCAGTTTTTCTGGACTGTTTTCTCCATACAATTTCTCGTCTTCTTTCAATTTTTAGCTTTTGAGGCTGAGTGTATGGTTTGTAAGTTTATTTTGAGGCTGAGTGTATGGTTCGTAAGTCCATTTTCCATACAAAATGTTTCATCCAATTTTCGTTGGTTCTTCCTATCTGTCTACCTTCGTTTTCTATATGGTTAACATTGCTTTCTGTTATCTCTTTACCATGATTTTATTATAGTTTATAACGTAACACCTAACCGTAACACCTAACACGTAACACGTAACACCTAACCCGTAACATATCCTCTTCTAGATATATTTTCAGCAATTTCAGATTTCCCTTCCAATCCTCCACTTCATTCCTAGGGAACCTCCTCCTGCTATATCGGAACATCACCCGCCCTACAAGCTTGTGGGACACTAATATTATATTGTTTGCGTGTTTACTTTTCTGTGTGTTGTGTGTCCCTCGCATGGGGCTGGACTATCGAACACTATATGTTTTATTTGTGTGTGATACTTTGCTTGTTCGATGAGTCCTAATTTATATTTCAAACCAACCAAAAACCAATCTCTCTCTCTCTCTCTCTCTCTCTCTCTCTATCTCTTCCCATGGTACTAAGTAATTGGATACGCGTGGTTGGGTCTTTTCCGGGACTCTTCACGACTTCATCCGCGACACTCCGTCATTACGCTATTTCGGGGCCTTACTGCATAGCAGCGAGGGGGAGAGAGAAAGTTAAGTAGACGAGTTAGAAAGAGAGAGGGAGAGAGAGGGGGAGAGTAAAATAGAGGGAGAGAGAGAGAAACTAGAAAGAGACAGTGATTAGGATCCAGTTAGAGCTGTTGTCTCTAGAAAGAGCCAAGATAACTGTTTAAGTGTTGTCAGAGCTAAATTTAGTTGATCTGACCCTTCCGAGTTCTGCATAAATTAAGTCAAGTTATATAATATTTTGCCAGGCATTACAATAATGCAGCCCAAAAATAACTTGTTATTAGGACATTAAATCATGCACTTTCTTGGCTCTCGACCTGTATTTATCTGTCAGAGCATTGGCCTGACCCATTCTCGTTTCTCTCGCGAGAACTGTGGTCAGAGCATTGGCCTGACAGGTATTTATCGGTGTCTTTGGGTTTCAAAAATAAACAGATTCGCCAAAGAAGTGACTTTCTTCTTTTCACATTTACCACTCCAAACAATAAACACCATGATTAAGTATTAGTTATAAAAAAACAGCTGGGTCAGGCTCGTGTTCAATAATTGAAAGATTAAGTCCCACGGTTTTAGTTGTTGCTACTAATTTCATAAACAATTGTTTATGTATTGTTTGTGCAATACGTAGTAACACAAGGCCAAGGTTTAATAAGCTGTTTTGCAAAGCGTGAGAAAAAAACTGCTGATCCGATTGTTATCACTGATCAGGCTCGTGTTCAATAATCGAGAAATCGAGAGTTTGAGTCCCACGGTTATTAGTTGTTGAGTAATACTTATACAATAACAACACCCAAAAGGGTGATATAATTATAGCCCAACTTCTCATTCTAAGAATTCATCACAATTAATAATTGCTGTAACAATTATTTGTGATCACTAACCTATCCCCAAACCCAAAGATCTGAATCCCATACTATCTTTACAGGCTCTCCTGGGAGGGTGCACGAGAGAGGACGCTATTAAAATGGCAGCCCGGAGGATAGTTGCCCAATCAATGGCAGATAGGGGAGAAGATGACGATCAGGGTGACTTTACAAAGGACCAACTTACTGCATTCTTTGAGGTTAGTGTGGGAAACTTTGTGAGGGGGTTTACTAAACAAGGACCACTACAGGAGGTTTTTGGCTGTTGGTTTATCTCATATATTTTCAATCATTCATTTCATATATGAAATACTGAGTATACTGGTTGGCAAACTAGCAGCACGTGCTTGCCGATTACCGATGATAAGAATCGGCTCTGGGCTCTGGTATTCGTTCTCCGAGCGTGTTCTTGGTAACGAAGTTTATCCGTCCCTTGTCTTGTTCGACCTCTGAAAATTAAACAAAACAAACCCCTCCCTATATCATCTCGTGGTAATTTCGTTACCAAAGTTTGGGCTGGCCAGCCACAAACTAATTGTGCGTGTCTAGATCATATAAGTGGGTTACTGGGTTATTTCAGTTCCACCGAAAACAGTATAACTATCTTTGGTTTAAAATTGTCGATACTCGATAACTTCTAAACAGTTAGTATGATCTCCAACGATTGACCGATCTTCCCCGTTGTTTATCGCTCTCTCGATCTCTTTTTCGGTCTAACTTTTTCTTTTGAAACCCGCGGGAAAGACCGTTTTTAAAACGGGCCCTTTTTGGGTTTGGCAAACTTCCACTGGGGCAAAGAGGGGAGGAGAGAGGAAAAGGATTAGAGAGAAGGAGGGGAGGAGAGGGTAGAAGGGGGGGGGGGGGGGAAGAGGGAAAAGTTCTTTTTTAAAAACTCATTTCTCTCCCACGAGGTTGTTTTTTTCATTTTACTTTCTTTAAAACTCCAACAGACAGATCTCTCATTTTTCCGGCTACTACTCTAAAATCTCCCCAAGCCCGAAACCCTTTTCCCCCTAGCAACCCCGAACTGTGGGTAAAGACATTAATGACCGCCCTTCTCTCTCTCCCCTCCCCTCTCTCTCTTCCCCCCTCTCTCCCCCTTCTCTCTCTCCCCAAAAAACCTCTCTCTTCCCCTCCTCTCCCCTCTCTCTCGTCTCAAAAATCTCCTCCTCTCCTCTCTCCGCTCTCTCTTCCCCTCTCTCTCTTTCCTCCCCCGACTCCCCTTTTTCCGGGCTGTTTGGATTCTGCATGTATTGAAATTAAACATCACGTGACAAATTTTACTGAGTTTCCCCCATTGGTAAAATTTTCCGGTTTGGCGGAAAATGATAGAAAAAAAAGATAGACTGCCCAATGGGAGGCCGTCCAAACCATCTCGCTCTCTCTCTATCCTTCTCTCTCGTTCCGTTCTTCCGAGAAGATTGTGTCTACATAGAGCTTGTACTAGTAGTGTGTTTGTGTGGAAATATCCCTCCCCTGATCCCAAAACCAAAACCCCATATATTTGGAAAAATGATCGGAAACTTTTTATTTTGGGGAATTTTTGAAAAACCCCACCAAAGGTGGGGATTTTCCCAAAACCCCGCCCCAAGTGGGGAAAGTTTTAGTATGTCTAAAACGAGAATGGGGGCTGGTAAGGTGATGGTGAAGCGGTAAAAAGAGGAACCTGGTCTAGATGATGCTCCAGACAAGTCTACACCGGGTGGTCGTGGTTGCGGCGGTGGTGGTGGTGGGTTGAGAGAGCAGAGAGATGCCATGGAACCGGTGAGTGATGTTATAATTGTAGTCACCTGTGACCCAACCGTCCCCCAAAAGGAGTTGGCAGGACCTGTCGGATTATTTAGTGTGGTCTAAAAGAGAAACCCTTGATTTTTTTCTGAAACCCAAAAACTACCGGTTTAAATCAAATTTTAAAGAGTTTTGTGAATTCTTTTTTGCAAATGGCAGCTTTAAATTTAGTTTGCGTTATTCCCAAATCTTTGAATTCTCCTCATTTGTCCCCCAATACAAAAATGAATTAAGGTTGGGGGGGTTTGGTTGGGTTTGGGGGGGCGTCCAAAACTGAAAAAGGGAAAGCACTTGGGGGAGAGAGGTAGCATTCCAATTTCTTATTTGTTTTCCGGGGCCCCCAACCCGCTGTTACCATTTGGGAACCTTAATATTTTCCCCCTTTCAAAAATTTACTTCCTTTTTCCCACGGGGCCAAAGGATCGGTTTGGGGCAAAGTCCCAAAAATTCAAAGTCCCCCCCCTGACCAGTCCTGCTCCTGTACGCGGTAAAACCCCCGGGAACCCCTCGACTTTTATCTCTTGTAACCACTTACCCTCCCCCCCCGCAGGAGCTCTTTAATGGTTTTAAAAAACCCGGCCCCTCAAATTTTTTATGAAAATTTGCCCCCCCCTTTCCCCTGTGGGCCGGGCAGTTTCTCTCTCTCTCCCTTTCCTCTTTCCCCCCTCTTCTTCTCTCTTTTTTTCCCGCCCCTTTTTTATCCTTTCTTCCTCTTAACTCATTTCCTCCCCCCTCTCCCCTCCAATCCCTCTCTCCTCTTTCCCCCCCTCATACTCTCCTCTCTCCTCTCTCCTCCCTTTTCTCTTTTTTCCCCTCTCCTCTCTTTTAAGCCTCCCCTCTTTCTTCTTTCTTTTCCCCGGGTCTTTCCCCTTTGTTTTCTCATCCCCCTCCCTTTTTCCTTTTTCTCCTCCCCCCTTTTGGTTCCCCTCCCCGGTTTGGCTTTTATCCCCTTTGGGCGAAACCTTTCCGCCCCCCCGGGTCTTGGTTTGGTTTCCAAGGCCTTGGGTTTCCCCAACCCTTTTGGGGGTTTTTCCCTCCCTCCCCCAAACCCAATTTCCCCAAAACCCCTCCTTTTCTAATACCACCCTTGGTTTTCCCACTTTTCCGGCCCTTCCGCCCTGGGTTTCCGGGCCTTCCCCCCCCTTTTCCTTTTGCGCCTCTCATTCCCCACCCGCCCATTGGCCCCTCCCGCGGGTCCCCTACTTTGCCTTCCTCCCCCCCCTTTTGGTTCCCCCCCTTTTCCTCTTTCTCCCCCCCCACTTGGGGGTTTTTTTTTCGTGACCACTGTCTACCCGCCCCTTTTCCCTTTTCCGGTGGGGTGTTTTTAGTAGGGTTCCCCCTTTCCGTCCCTACTGGTTACCATGGTAACATTAAAAAGTTAAGGACCCCCAGCCCTTTTAAATAAATATGTTTCCCCTTTCCAAAGGAAAAGGGGAGAAAAACCCCCCCCCCAATAAAAACCCCAAATTTTTTCCCCCCCCCTTTCCAGCCTCCTTCCTCCTGGTCCTTTTGCCCCTTTTTTTGTCCCATTTTTCCCTCCCCCCCACACTTTTTTTCCCCCAAACCTTTGGGTTTCCCCCCTTAAACCCTTTTCCCTTCCCCTTTCCCTCTCTCTCCCCTTCTCTCTTTTCCCTTTTTCCTCTTCTCTCTTCTCTCTCTCCTTTTTCCTCTTCTTCTTCCTCCTCTCTCTCTCTCTCTCCTCTAACGGTTTGCTTCGATACCAGCTCGGATGCGAAACATACAACATGCCACGTGGATCATGTGAATTGGATTCGAAGGCAGAATTTGGTTGACTAACATGAGTTCCAAGAACCATCCAAATCGACCAATCCATCCTAAAACCCCATCATATTAGGGATCTCTAACTACTCAGCTGTTTTCCACTTCCAAATAACGGGTATCCTGGACCCTGGGAGTGGGCCGGGTTGCCATGGTAACCATGTGCGCATCTCAGGTGGCACACACCCAGACACATGAGACACATCCTGCAGGGTGGCCCCCCTCACTTCGCAACTATCACATCCCTTGTTCGTGTGTCGTCCTACTGTCATCATGACCTACTGAGTGTACCTCTGTTGAGTCCACCTGGACTACTTGTCGGCCTGTATGCCCTTACTCTTCAGGTAGTAATAGATAGTTTGTAAGTCATCTATCTCTATCCATCTCACTCTCTCTCTCTCTCTCTCTCTCTCTCTCTCTCTCTCTCTCTCACTATTTTACTATTTATCCCTCTCTCTCTCTCTATCTATCTCTTTTCTAATTTTCTGATATTATTTTGGTTGCCGATTGAGGGTGATTGGTGGTCTGTTTGCTCTTTTAATCGGTTAATAACGATAATTGTTCGACGTCAAAGCAAACCTGATGCGATATACCAATTATTAACTTAGATTTATCATCAGTCATGGAGTTTATTACCACCGTATATCACCGACAACTAGGTCCAATCACGAGCTCATAATTTTAAGACTCTTGTCCACTGAAGTGAAACACACTAAGCTAAAAATTTCCTAACACCCCCTCTCTCCCAGGGCGCATACGGATCCACCCTGATCCGACTGAGTAACGATCACGGTACCCTTAAGTTCCTGGTACCCCAGTTAGCCGAAACGAGCTGCCAGACAGAGGAAGAGGCCCAGGAAGCTGAGGAGGCTGAGGAAGAGCAGGGTAAGTGCTCCTTCATAAAACACGTCATTAAGTAGAACTATAACTGCTCCTTCATAAAACACGTCATTGATTCCAATATCATTATTTCACCCATCCACACCACCTGTGTAGGTAAAGGGGGCAAGGACGCATCACCACCAGTCGATTGTGACTGTGATGGTCCCGGTCCTAGCAAGCAGGTCGAGAGTCTCTCCCCTGCTCGACCATCGTCCCCACCCTACACAATACACAAATTCGTGCCCAAGTTTGTCATGTGGAAAAATAGGGCCAACAAGGGGAAAACCGGTCAGTCGCCATGCTGTCAGTCGGCTGGATCCCATTTGTGTTTTCTATAGAGCTGGGCGATGAAGAATTGCTAAAAGCTACTATTCTTGTGGTGCTGACCCATTTGTCCCCAAATGTGCGAACTGCTTCATAACATCAGCCGGGATTTATGGGGTTGGACGGGGGACCCATCGGATTTTTAATCGTAATCCCAGCTATGCATAGCAAAGCACTTTTCTCTATTTAATTTTTAGCTGATCGTCTAATATCAACTTCCCTTTTCAGGAAAGGAGTGCGACAAGTAAGTTATTGCATGGATCCAAAGAAATGCTTCATAAAGCAACACAGTGCTCCTTCATAAAATGCTATTTTGCTCCTTCATAAACACAAATTCTTCTCTTTATTGCGCTAACAATAGCACATTATGTAATATATTGCTATGCTATACGTGTGCGCTACCCTACAGGGATCTCGATAGTATTTCCGGTGAGCTCCACACCCCGCTGTGTGACCTGCCCCCTCCCGCTGAAGATGATGAGGAGAGAGACAGGTGAACAGAGAGATAGAAAGAGAGAGACAGAGAGACAGAGAGACAGAGAGACAGAGAGACAGAGAGACAGAGCGACAGAGAGACAGAGACAGAGACAGAGACAGAGACAGAGACAGAGACAGAGACAGAGACAGAGACAGAGTGATTGCTATCTGCTATAATTGCTAACATCTTGCTATTGCCCAGAATGCCAGAGCCTCCCAGTATCGAAGAGCCATGTGACGTGAAGGGCCCGTAAGTGCATCTTTATGAGAGACTAACGAACCGAAATATCGATCGATTTTTTAATTTTTGTTCCCGTAAACAGCAGTTTATTAACTCCATCCCTCCCCACTAACAGGAAAGACAGGAAAGAGAGTGTAGCATTTGATCCAAACAACAACCCCAACTGTATCCCTAACTTCCACATTCCTCCCGAGGTTAACAAGTTCGGAAACTATATGCAGGTACGAATCGTTGTTGCTAGGGTGACACTCATACTATGAGTATCACCCTAGCAACTATGAGTCATAGTTCTAGTTGCTATGTATGGTAATGATGTGATAATTCTAGTATAGGGTTGTTAGATTACCCTCACATAATAACCTCTCCTTCCTCCGCCAGGTACAAATGTTGGGTGAAGATCTCCACAAGGTCCAGGCTACCCGCCGGCCCATGAGCCCCGTGGTATCCCAGCCCATTAGATGGGAATGCAGCAGGAAGGGATCCCCACCTCGAGCACCTGTTGGAGCTGGCAGCCCCAACAAGAATACCAGCCCTGTCCGACATAGGACTCCCTCACCCCAACGATTCTCCAGCCCCGACCGATCCAAGGTAAAAACATTTACTTTTAATACTTGAATTAGAAACGGGTTCTTGTGGATTCTAAAACATGAACTGGAAACTTTTCTTTAGAGTGTCACTCTGACACAAACATTTATTTCAGAGGGGTGTGTCTAATGGAGCTCCCGGGAGCACTGCGTACAGGGTGTCCGGAGAGATTGACCCCCGAACCCGTGATAGTCCTCCTAAGGAGATTGTGAACAGGATAATCAATAACATTGAGTCTCCCCAGCGAGGCAGCCAGAAACCACGATGTGAGTATTGAGATTAGTACATCAATTGTTTAGTAAACACTTCACTAATTGAAAAGGTCATGTGTTGCCACGTTAGATTGAGTCTCATAAATATCAGTTGATGTATTCACCCTATCCAATAGGGAAGAACCGTTGGTTTTATTTCAGGAAGAACAGATTTTAGAGAGTCGTGTATTATAGTAGAGCCTAGTTGACTGTATCTCATCCTCTATCCTCATTTCAGCCCCCTCCCCTGTGAAGCCATTTGACGCTGAGGCATACCGACTGGCACGGAAACTGGCCAAGGAAGTTGCAGACTGTCCCCCTGACTGTATTGTAAGTAAAACACATGTTGTGCTGGAACTATTGTTTTTCTGGTAGTACTCACTCAAGAGTTTGGTACCTAAATGCAGTAAATCAGCTTCTCAGTTTTTGTCATATAGATGGAGATGGCGTGTCTAGAAGTTGTCAACAGAATGTCTCGTGAGTCGTCTGGTCGTACAGTCCCGATTTATGGAACCCTAACTCAACAAGTCACCATGTCAATACTAAACCGCTAACGAGAGTGACATGTCGTGCACAGAGGTTCCTGTGTCTCTTTGTAACTTGTGTTGTCTACCATCGACCATCAGTTGACAATGTATCTTCGTTTTGTCGTATATAAACGCTGAACATTGCCATCCCAAAAGTCAACTTACAACTACCACGGACCGTTCCAACCAAACCTTGTTGAGTAAGTTCTCTATCCCTTACTCAACAAACCAGGTATTGAGTCTGTACGATATCCAGCGTTGCCCCAAGTTCCTCCTCCCACCCTGTCTGAACCGCTGCAGACTAGGAGGACTATATCACTGATTCACAGTTCCTTCCGAAACTTCCGAATGACAAGGGGAGAGTACGCAGAGCTTCCGTTCTGGAGGCAGTGCTTAATTAAACGCAGAATGGGATTATTTTAGATTCAAATTCCGGTAACCAGAAAGTAACCATGTGCTATACCCGCTGCAAAGTCGCAAAGTGTCGTCTAAATTCGTCAATCGTCATTCCTGTCTCCAATATGGTGTCTCTAGCAGATCTCTACATTATGATTTGGTGTCATCAGGGATTGTTGTATTTCAAATGTACCCTTTCTGTTGTCAGACCGTAAATCGCTGAAATGATCGCAATCCAAACAAGCTAACTTAGCCGGGACCATATTTCCCAAGTATGAAGTATTGTTGTCAGCTTCCCCTTCTTGTTGTGTTGTTCAACAAATCTTGTTGTGTTGGTTCACAGCTCCTATACCTGTCTGGCACCGCCTACAGTGCACTCAGATCGGGTCGGTGCTGCCAGATAGGTTTCACCTACGGACTACTGCCACTTATTGCCGTTGTTACTAGTAATAGTGTCTTGTTTTGGGTTGTGTTCACGCTATGCTGCTTTATGGAAACAATTCCCTATTGAGTTATTTACCCCACTATACGTTATTGAGTAATGGGTGATAAACCTATATTGTTACCTTGTAAACACATGCAAATACCATAACTTGCTCAATTTACGGTAGAACAAAGAGCCCTACTGTACTTGCATAACTTCAACCCACGCTTGCCTCAAGATAGTAACTACCTTGGTGCAATGCATACCGTAGAATCTATCAATATTATCTAAACACTTATAAGTTTTACTTATCGCTCTCTTCTCATGATCGTCGTCGAACTTTCTAAAGAAAGAAGTCTGTGATGCACTGATAACACATCTGACGACACTTTCTAAATTCTAAATAACCAACCCACCCCACCCCAGCCAATGCTCTGACAGCCCTGCACCCCTTCTCGTCCCCTAACACACCCCTCTCTCCCCCAGATGGTACGTGTGAAGGACCTCCAAAAGTGTCCCAAGGCCCTGCTCCCCAGCGAACTGGACAAGGCACACCTAGAGGAATACATATCTGACACGGAGTTCCGGCGAACTTTTGGAATTTCCCGAGACGAGTACCAGAGTGAGTTCAGCGAGTGGCGCCAGCAGGAGGTGAAGAAGGAGCTAGGTCTGTTCTAGAGAGAGAGAGATGGACAGAGAAATGATGGACCCCTAGTGTTTAAATTATGGAATACAGAGTGGTATTTTTTCCCCCGAGAGACTGAGAGAGTGAATGAAGTGTGAATATTTTGCCCGTCGGATTTTAGAAATGATAAACTATCATTGATAGTACTACCGACATTGTGTGTGAGAGAGAAACATGTATTATAATGTACTGCTGTATGATATGCGTAATGTATATATCTTATAAAACAATTCATTCATTTGGAAAACAATTTGTTATTGATTTGTGGAAGTGGTTTAATATTGGACAACTGGCATTCAGTGACTCGGGACGGAAAATAGGGCACTATGAATCCCAATCTCTCGAGGTGTCAGACTAAATGTAATCTGGGGTATAACTGAATTAGCACGCTCTGGGTTACCATGGTTACCATGCCTCGTGTGCCCCGTCTCTCACATTCCTGTGGCTCACACTCACACCCAGAGAGCGCTTACCAGCGCTATTCTACACCGGCCGAGCGCGCGCCGTCCTGCGCTGTTCAAACAAAGCCCAAACTTGGAGAACGGCGCGTTACAGCAGGTCCCCCTCTCTTGGACTGTGAAAATTCCTCCCTTACACAAAATACCAACGGGTCGCGTCTCTCCCCCTCCCTCTCTCACTGCAGTCATGATCTCGCTCTGACCCCCCTATTTGCCGGATTTTAGTGAATGGGACCTCTCACATTCCAATGTGATAGGTATGTTCAGGGAGCATAATCCAGTTTTCAATAGCGCATACCGAGCCCCTCTTGATGGGAAATTATAATAATTCAGACACGAGAGAGGAATGAGAGACCCATATCACACTACCCAGTTAACGAAACTTGACTCATATCACCCCGACTATTGACACAATCTTTATATTGACCGCAATAGTTACGGTATTATACGTTATGGAATTCTAGCGTGGCTCACACGACACACCGCATTTTATTTCTCTGTGAGGGGTTCAGTAGATCAAGGTAATTCTGAAGAACTGAAAAAGACGCTGATATCTGGTTGTGTATGAAAGGTAAAGGATAGTGTATATAATTATTATTTCTTAAAAACAACTTTGTGTGTAAATCAAAATAACATTGTCCTTTTGTATCGAGCAAACGCTCCGATCTCGATCACTCTCTGATCTCTCTGATCTCTGATCTCTCTCTTTCTCTTTCCAAATCTCGAACCAACAACACTGTTGGGGCAGGGGCATAGTCGCATTCCTGTCTTTAAATATGTTCACTCTGTCTCGCTCACTCTGTCCTTCTCTCTCCCTCCATCTCTCTGAGCCCCGAATAACATTTCGTAATGTCATTCTTCTAGAACGATGACTCAGTCTCGAACGTGCCACGACCTTGGTCTGCTGTCCGTGTGGACGAGGGTATTGAAACTCGGTAGTGAATCATTCTGGATGTCCTTTTTGCGATAATACTGAAAAAATGGGAATGGGTTTTAGTACGGGAGATAATATGTGATTATAATTTTGTAGGGGAGAGAGAGAGAGAGAGAGAGAGAGAGAGAGAGAGAGAGAGAGAGAGAGAGAGAGAGAGAGAGAGATAGAGAGAGAGAGAGAGAGAGAGAGAGAGAGAGAGAGAAAGAGAGAGAGAGAGAGCGAGAGAGAGAGAGTAAGTATTACAGCCCCGTTCTGCATTCCATAAAAAAACCCAAATTCCTAGTACTAAAATAAACAAATACCTCTTTTCCGTGATGCGAAGATTCCTCAGGGGGAGATTGGGGCTGGGGAGGAGGGGGAACTGGTGATGTCGATTCTTCGTTACAGACGGGCGAATTCTCTAGTACGCCTCGTATTGTGTTAAACCACCTAAACAAGGAGGGGGATTAAATAGTTGAGTGGTATGCGAGAAACAAAAGAACTCGTTTTGATTGGAATGCGAGACTATGTAATGTCATAGTTTTCTGCATTATTGCTTTGGAATTTTAACCACTGCACGCAGCACGTCAAGAATATCTAAGAATTTTAATCGTTCTCGGAAACAACCCCGTATGTGGCGTTTTATTTTATTGGAACCCCAGAAAAATTATTTGAGTTATGCCGTTCATGCATGTGTGATTCACCAAAAAATCAAAATTCTTTAATCCCTTCCTCTCTCTTTACGGACCAAAAGTTTTTAACACCTTGCGGAATGCCCCCAGTACTGTGGTTGAAAATTTGGTAAAGGGAGTTCTGGGCTGAAAAATTTTTCCCAACTTTAAAGCGCTTTAAAGCGTTTTTAGAAAACCTTTTTAGCGCCCATAAAACGCTTTTTAAAAAAGCGGACCGCTTTCCACCGCTTTAAAGCGTTTTTAAAGGTTTAAAAAAAGGGTTTTTTGGTTCTTTTAGGATTTTTTAAAGCGCTTTGAAAGGCTTATTTAAAAGCCCCCCCTTTGAAAGCGCTAAAAGGTTTCCAAGCGCTTTAAACGCTACCCTTAAAAACGCTTTTTTTTTCAAAAAAAAAAAAAAAAGCGTTTAAAAGCACTTTAAAAACGCTTTAAAAAAGCGCTTTTAAAGCGCTTTTCAAAACGCTTTAAAACCTTTTAGCGCTTTAAGCGCTTTAAAAACGCTTTTAAAAACCTTAAAAACCCTATAAAAGCGTTTTAAGCGCTATAAAGCCTTTTTTTTAGGGTTTTTAAAGCTTTTTAAAAGCGAAAAAAAAGCGCTTTTAAGCGCTTTTAAACGCTTTTTGGGGCGCTTTTTAAAGCGCTTCCCAAAAAGATTTTCAAACGTTTTTAAAGGTTTTAAAAAGCGCTTTTTAAAAGCGTTTCAAAACGCCAAAAAAAAACGCTTTTTATAGCGCTTTTAAAGCGCTTTTTTAAAACGCTATAAAGCGTTTAAAAAAAGTTAAAGCGCTTTTTTTAACGCTTAAAACGCTTTATAGCGCTTTTAAAAAGCCTTTATACGCAGCGCTTTTTTTTAAAATTTTTAAAAGTGCTTTTTAGCCGGGAAAAAACCTTTTTAAAAAACGCTTTAAAACCCCTTTTGCATTTAAAAGCGCTTGGGTTTTAAAGCGCAATTAAAATTTTTAAAAGCGCTTTAAAGCGGGGTTATTTTTTTTAAAAGGCTTTTTTAAACGCTTTTTTTTAAAGCGTTTTTAAAGCGCTTTTTAAAGCGCTTTATTTTTATTTTAAAAAAAAGGCTTTTAGCGGGTTTTAGCGCTTAAACCTTGGGAAAAGGTTTTTAAACCTTTTGGGCGCTTTAACGCACAAAATGCTTTAAACGTTTTACCTTTTTAAAAACGCAAAAAGGGTGGGTTTAAGTGGGAAAGTTTAAACGCTTTATAGCGCTAAAAAAGCGTTTTCAAACGTTTAAAGGCTTTAAAGCGCTTTTGAAAAAGTTGCCCAGCTTTTTACCCTTTCAAAATTTTTTAAAAAGGGATTATTTTTTTATTTCACCAAGCGTTTAAATTCTAGTAAGTGCTAAAGTTTAAGGGGGGTTTTAAAAAAAAGAAACGGAAAAGAAGTGAGAGCGTAAATTAAAAAGGTCTGGGTTTTAAAAAAAAAACCCTTTTATTCCTAACCTTTCCCAAATTAAAAAAACTTAAAGCGGGTTTAAAAAACAGCGAAAATAATTAAAACGGAAAAAAACAAAAGGGGGAGGAAAGGAAAGGAGGAAAGAAGGAAGGGAGGGAGGGAAAGAAAGGGAAAGAAAAAGGAGAAGGAAATAGGGGTAAAGAAGATGAAGGAAAATGGACGAAATTAATAAAAAAGAAAATTTGGAATAATGCAGGAATTAGACAGGGGAAAAAAGAGGGGAAGGCCCCTTTTCCTCCTTCTTCTTTCTTTCTTTTCTTTTCTCTCCTTCTCTCTTCTTGGTTTCCCCCCTAAAAGGAGTTTTTGGGGGGGTTTTATTTGTCCCCCGGGGATGGGTTAATTTTTTCCAATCATCGGGGGAAAAAAAAACCCCTAAAATAAAAAACTTTATCTTACTCTTTGGGTTTAAAATCTGGCCTTCCCCTCCCCCCGGGCTTCAAAATCCCCAAAATTTCCTTTTTTTCTTCTTTAAAAAAAAGGGGGTTCTCGCGTAAACACAGAAAGAGGGAATCTGAGAGTGGGGGGGGAAAAGAACAAAACATTTCTTTTTGTAAAGGTACTCTAGCTTTACCCTTTTTCCATTAACTTCTGGGCTTTCGTCGAAAAATTCGTTGAGAAAAATTGTGTGGTCCCGGGGGGGAGGAGGATTTGTTGGGGCTGAGATGGGGGGGGGGGGCATGATAGGGGTGCCAACCCGTGCCAACATGTTAGTTTGAGTTCAACATGGTGGCAGACAATTCTAATTTATCTCCCCAAGTGAAGTGTTTCGAGAAACTATTTGCGTATGGGACAGGGAGAATTCAACAGGGCAGGGCGCATCATGTGTATTTGCCAAGCAAATATAACTGCTTCAAATTAGTACAGTGATAACGTTGTGTGTAGCTCAAATGTCAGTAACAGAAACCTCTCCCAAAAGGAAAGTGAGCTTTGGAATTTATTTGTAGCATACAGGCGCCGGAAACTTTTTGGAATTTATTTTCTGAGCTGGCTGCTGTGACAATGGAGAATGAATGAACCTTGCGTATAAACTATTCTACGAGATCTATTGTGTACAGGAATGTGGTGAAATATGTTACATGTGTAATGGGATATTATATGTAAAATGAGATGTTTTCTTGGAAATAGTTGTGACGTGTGTAGTAGTAGGGGAATGCAATCAATGATTGGAATTTCGAGGAGGGGGATTCATAAACACTATCGTGTCATTGCATTCTCTCATTCATTTAGCTCGCATATTTTTGAACCGTTTAAATAAGAATCTTTTTTCTAAGAAACCACAATCTGAGTAAAGAATCCCTAAACTAAAAATTTTCTCGTTTAATATGAAAACCCAAAATGAAAGGTTTCTTATTTTGATGGGATGTTTCTGAATTGTGGGGTTTCTATCTAAAAAGATTAGCCAATCAGCCCAAACTAATCTGAGTTCTAGAACACAACGTACCTTCAGCACACACCACTTCCTCTTCGTTTTGAATCCAGATAGTTTGAGTTTGAGCAGCCACCCAGACATGAGAGGTTTAGCGATAGCCAGAGCGGGGATAGAGCAATTATTGGACGACTGGCCCACGGATAGGGTTTGGGACTTTTTAGCATTTTCAAATACCGTCGCCCAGTCTTCGTATTCCTAAGGGTTGGGAAAGGGTCAAATAGAGAGACTTGGGGGAGGGGCAAGGATTTGGATAAAGAGGTGGAGAGGAAGGTGTAAAGTAATCAGAGGCAATACCATATTTCTCTCGTTCTCAATCTCTCCCTCGCTCTTTTTCTATCTCTATCTCACTCTCTGGGAGGGAAAGATGAAAATTAACTTCTACCGAGTAAATTTATTCCTGCATAAACATTCTCTTTCCATGGATGTGGGTTGGTTTTGACACCAAGAAAGGCATAAAGCAAAGCCCTCTCTGTCTTTGTCTCTCTCACTCTTCCATCATCTCTCACCCAGCCTACCTGTTCGGAACATGCGCTGAAAAGGAAGACACCAGTTCCGCGTGTGAACTTGAGGACCCATTTTCGGTTCGAACAGATTGCCTTACTGACGTAGTACGCTCCTATCACTATAGATCCACTGGGCTCACTGAAACAAGTTGGTTATAAGTTTAGAGTGGTTAAAAGTGGGTTTACGGGTGGTTGAAAGTGGTTAAAAGTGGGTTTACAGGTGGTTGAAAGTGGGTTTACAGGTGGTTGAAAGTGGGTTTACAGGTGGTTGAAAGTGGGTTTACAGGTGGTTGAAAGTGGGTTTACAGGTGGTCAAAAGTGGATTCAGGGGTGGTTTAAACTTTTATCACAAGGTACAATTCTATAGAATTGATGTATCGAGAACAAACAACAGAGGAGCATGATCGGGTAATTTGTGACTTGATTTTAAGGGAGTTATGAACTGAGATCGGTATGCCAATCCAATTACCTCCTGGCCAGGATCACACAGAGAAAGAAGGGATAAATCCTAACTTTGGGGGGTGGAAATGAGAGAAAGGCCGAAGGAGTAGAGGGAAGGAAAGAGAGGGATGAGAGAAAAGACGTTAGTGAGTCATGTCTTTGTTTAGAACAGCCTTTCACCTACACGCTATGATCGCTATTGCCTTGCTCACATCGATCAGTGATAATTTATCTCCCCCCCCCCCCAGATATCAAACTATTCCCTAATCTCGCCTTCTTCTTCTCTCCATTTCTTTCACTCTCATCTCCAGCTCTCCAACCGACCACTCTCTTCCTCCCTTCCAGCTCCAACCGACCACTCCCGTCTTCCTCTCAGAGATAGGTGTAGATCTGTTACCAGGATTACTATCTAACTTCTAATGACTCTATTTCTAGTCGTCTCGACCGAGTTTAGAAGTAGAGTTAGGAGGTATTTTGATCAAGACACTATATGATTTACTTGTTAGTCTGCTACCCACATACAGTAGGGGAGCCCCTACGAAGGAAGGATTGAGATATACGGGTAGCATCATGATACCAAACGATTTACAGAGCTCCCGGAGTGAAGACTATAACATATTCAGCCGCTTCATACATACAGACATTAAACAGCGCCTAATACAGCAATATTATTATAATAAACTAGCTGAAATTATACCCAAAAGGGTCTCTTCTAGTGGCTGTCATATTGAACTCTCTTTTGATGTTAGACATTCTCTTTCTCTAAATGAAAGACAGAGTTGAGTTGTTGGTTATGTGAAGAGTGATACTACTACTACAGCTGCAGGGAGGAGGGGGTAACATTAGATCATCACCCTTCCTTATGTAGGGAGAGATGGACAGACTATATTTAAATGATAGAAAGATAGAGAGAGATAGAGATAGATAGAGAGAGGGTCGAGAACTCTACATGTCTCTATTTTCTCGTCTTGCCAGACTAGTCGCGAAATGAGCTTTGAATGTATCACTGGAATGTGTATGCATGTCGAGTCCCAACAAGCAGAAACTCCCTTCTCTCTCCATCTCTCTCCATCTCTCTCCATCTCTCTCCATCTCTCTCTCTCTCTCTCTCTCTCTCTCTCTCTCTCAGCATCTGATCCTCTCTCTTCTCTCTCTCTCAGTCTAGTCTCTCTCTCTCTCTCTCTCATCTTCTCCTCAAGGTCTCTCTCTCTCTCCTCTCTCTCCTCTCTCATCTCTCTCTCTCTCTCCCTTCTAATCCCTTGTATTCTCCTCTCGCTCTCTCAAACTCACCACACACTCAAACGGAGAAGGAGGGGCGGTGCCAGCCTTTGTTCTATTTCCGTAGTCAAGAAGAGAGAGAGAAAGAGAGAGAGAGAGAGAGAGAGAGAGAGAGAGAGAGAGAGAGAGAGAGAGAGAGAGAGAGGGGACGAGAGAGAGAGAGAGAGAGAGAGAGAGAGAGAGAGAGAGAGTGAGAGAGAGTGAGAGAGAAACAGAGATGGAGCACTAGAATCGCATGTCTTGTTACACTCGAAGCAGCACATGATAGAGATAGACACGTACTCAAAAACTAGTTGCAGTTAAGCAAAAGAACATGATAATAAGCAACACATGTTACCGGGGATTGAAAGCAGGGGGAAGTTTCGTATTGTCACGAAGAGCCCCAATATAGTCTTCGATGAAACTAAGAGGACACAGAGAGAGGTTGCGAGTGGAGAATAGATCTACCGAACCTTCACAGAGCGCGGAGTGCACCACACATAAAACCGAGTGATTCTGATTGTTATCTCTATCTTACCTATCACGGGATTTGTGGTAGTAAAGGCACCCATCACTCTTGACAACAACCCACTGTTTCGACCATTTCTTGAGACCTCCGTACTTTATCTGTCGGTACAGGTACCCCTCGTGAACCACTTCGTCTAGAGGTGGGAGAAGTGGGTTAGTGGGAGATGAAGAAGTGGGTTGGGAGAAGTGGGTTAGTGAATAGTGGACAACTTCGTCTAGGGGTGGGAGAAGTGGATTAGTGGACAACTTCGTCCAGGAGTTGAATATGAGTGGAAAGAAAGGGAAGTGGGGGTTAGTGAGATCTAAAATGGCATCAGTGAGATATCGACAAATGGAATAGTGAGATACAAAATTCTAAGTTCTCAATTGTCTAAACTAGGCGTGTCTTGATGAGAACAATGGATGCTAATTTTGACAATTCTGAATTGCTCTTACAATCACTCTCCGGTGTGATGGGAGAATAATTGGCGCCTACTGCAGCTAGGGAGGGGCAAAATTCACATTCCTTATTCATGGAACTTTCTGTATAGCAGTGACCACATTGGTGCAACATTCCTTTTGGCACGCTCACTTAGAGACATCCTCGTTGGATGGGGAGGGAGAGGGACTGAGAGAGAGAGAATTCATTAAATCATTCCGTGATACTTGATGAATTAATGGCCCGCAATCTCAACGTTACACAATTAAAAATTTTGATTGCTCCCTCCCCCCCTCCCTCTCTCTCTGTCTCTCTCTCTGTCTCTCTCTCTACATTCCGAAATGACAGCTGTTTATGAAGGAATGTGTCAAGACGGTTAAATGATCTGTCAAGATGAAGCAATATTAATTTTAAAACAGAGAACTTTATCTTTCGGTGATACCGCATATATTTGTGGAAGGGAGGGGTCAGGGGACTTGACATATTAATTATTCGGCCTTGCCTTCCCTTTCTATATCATATAGATTTACCGGCTAAGAATTATAGGCTAGTCATATGACGTGGAAGTGGAATTGCTTTTAGATCAATTAGTTCCTTTTTCCAACATCATATGACTGGCCTATTAAGACTATCAGGGGCTACTTACTAGTGTTTGACGGAGCAGGGGGATCTGTTGGGGGTACTATCGTAAGGGTGACTCTGTTCTTTTCTGTGGGGAAGTAAATGGTTAGAGAGAGATAGGGGTACAAGAGACTCTCTTTTATCCTTCAAGAGATTGAGATTGAGAGAGAATTCAAGAGAATTCAAGAGAGAGAAGGAGAGGGAGGATAGAGGAAACGAGAAGAAATTAAAAAGAGACTACGGGAAGGAGCGATTCTATGGAAGAAAAGTTAAGAAGGTCCTACTATAGGCGACAAAAGAGTACTGCAGTATGAGAGAGAGAGAGAGAGACAATAGAAAGATGCTCCGGTCAGAAAGATTCAAAAAGAAAAAGGGCAAGCGAGGTATTTAGAAATAATGTGCTCCAGGGGGAAGAATACCCTAGCATATAATTTCTAGAAAGAATTTAATATCCCGATATATATCTTATATAGGACCTCAAGATATCGGGTCACTAAATTCTTTCTGGAACAACATATTCTCAGTAAAACAGTTTTCAGTTAGTAACCTACCATTCTGAATTAAAAACACGATATCCTCGAACGTCAGCTCCTGAATGTCCCGACCATTGACTTGGAGGAGTATTTGACCCTCGATGAGGCCCTTGTGTTCCGCCGGGCTACCTGCTTTTACCTGTAATTAGTGGGGTGTGTGAGGGGGTGTGAGAGAGAGAGAGTGAGAGAGAGAGAGAGAGAGAGAGAGAGAGAGAGAGAGAGAGAGAGAGAGAGAGAGAGAGAGAGTGAGAGAGAGAGTGAGAGAGTGAGTGAGAGAGAGAGAGAGAGAGAGGGAGAGAGAGAGTGAGAGAGAGAGAGAGAGAGCTTCTATGCTTCTATGGAATGCTCAGTTTAATGAGGTCCTACGTCCCACTACTTGGTTATAATATGTGAGAAGATTGCGGCCTCTTTATTTAACATTTCTCAATGTCTCACCATTTTCCATGTATCCCTCTTCTTTTCTCACGGCCGAGGTGCACACACTCGCTAACTATATATTGAGGCCCAATTGACTCCTCACTACCGAAAGGAATGTACGGGGCAAAAAGACACATTCGGTCACATTGCATTGTCATACAGGCTATCCATAACACCGAGATGTTTAGATAGTATCATGCCCCGAACTAAGAACAGCAACATATCATGGACGGTATATTGATCTACCAAACCATCACAGATCGATGAAATAAAATGACGGCGTGAACCATACATGGAGGGTAGTAAGTAAAACACAACTAACAGAAAATGATAGTTACCTCTTTAATCTTAACCCGATCCTGTGTAGTTTTATTGGTAGCGGTCCTAATAGTAAAACCAAATCCTCTGTTAGCATCCCTCTCTATCACTACATGTCGCTCCTCTGAAAAAACATGTGATATATAATGGGGTCCCTTTTATAATGTAATTAGTGACAAGCATGCGCCTTAGGGGCAGCCCTGTCAAGCAGCTTATATAATGGTAATATATATGTGTAGCTCTCTCCATTAGAGGGAGTGGCAATATATACCAGGGGGAAAAGTGAGGTTTTCTCTATTTCTTGGCACTGAAGTTCAGCGATAGGGAAGAAATTAGAAAAACAGTTCAGTGGCTAAAATCGCTTAAAAATCGTTTCATATTTAAAAAATTTTAGTCAGTTAACCATCTAACAGTGGTGCTCCGTCATATTGGCCGCACAGCGCCGCCCACTACGCAGCCCACGACGTCCAAACTCCAGTCAAGACACGCGAAAATATCAACCAATGTTGGCGGACTGCGTCCAATAAATGACAGAGCTACCCTGTAGAAGACTGTATCCTAGAGAACCCTATAAATGCTATAACATGTTCTATAACATGTTCTATACCTTGCACAGAGGAGTGTGATGATCTCAACTCAGAAGATGTTGCAGGTGTATTAACACAGTGCAACATTGACTCTGCACTTCTATACATGGCTATCCTATCACTACGCAGGAGGGCTGCTGCACCGTGGTGATCATTGTTGTACAGTGTTCGATATGTGGATACTGGCGGGCCGAGGGGCTTCCGGGTAACCGGGTCTCATCTGAGGGAGGGGTTAATTTAGATTATAAATTTAGAGACTCATATCAAGCTGGACAACTTGACAAACAAGAGAATTGATTGAAATGATTCAATCGCAAGCAGAGATAAAGCGTTTATCTCTGTTAAAAAAGTGATAAGAATTCTTGTATTATATCGCTTTTGGCAGTGAATGCTTCTGTTATACTCGGAAGCAAAATGTTAAAGTGTGCTTCTGAGATCCAAAACATTTTATTCAAGATAACGAACAATATTCAATCTTGCTAACTAAGTGTTCTTCTGAGATATCAGACTAGATAACAAACAATTATATGTCATTAAATCTTGCTAACCTGTGATAAGTCATCCAATCTAGCTAACCTGTGATAAAGGCTCCATGTTGAGACGTGGTGGGATAGAGGGCTCTGATCGGCAGTTCGAGATAAGTGGTCTAATACCCTGCATCTGGCCATACCCATCATTATGAAACAATCCCTCTAGCACTCGCACTCGGTGGAGATTACTCGCTGGAAGGAAGGGAATCTTTAAGGAGTGTGTGGGTATAGTAGTAGTACAATAACAGGAAATATCAAATAAAATCATTATAATCGCTATAATTGGGGGTGAAACTAAAGGAATATATCTAAGGTACCTTGACTAACGGCAGGAGCTAGTGAGACACCACTATCACGAAACTCTTCGTCTTCTGCATCTTGCCACTCTTGAAAGTCAATCTGAGCAGGGAGAGAGGAAACTGAGATTTATTTATTAAATCTGTTTACAATAATTTGACACTGTCAATATTGCCCTCCTAAGAGAACTGAGAACTAAATCTAGATTTAAACAATTGGGGAGAGGGGATAAACTGAATCGGCTAGCTGAGCAAGGTTTATCTACTATCAATCAGAGACAAGTCAAGTGTAAATATTATGGCATAATAATATTAAGTAAGCGAATTTATAAATTATACTGTCAACTTTGTTAAATCAATAACCAAATAACTAACCTTATCAAGGCATGAGTATTCTGATTTAGCTCGTGGTTTGATTGGAGCCTTGCCCTCAAATCTCTCGTGATGGGACACCACTTGGTCGCGTAGGTAGGAATGGCCGTAGTTCGGCCTGTGAACATCCCTTCGTAACTGAATACCATCCATTGCTTAGGAGAAACGAATATTAATACCATTATCAAAATACTGTTGACCAGATATAAGTCATTTCGAAGCTTTTGTTGCGATGGCGACCCGGCAATTTGCCCATGGACCGCATAGGATATTGGGCCGCAGAAATTCGTTTCATTTTATTGGCGGGGCTGCTCATCAAAATTTGACCCAGTAAACGGTGGTATTTGATGCAGAAATGGTGGCAGAAGCCAGGGAAAACAAACTGCAAAAAAAGGCCGGAAGGATTTTAAAAAGTGGTCAAGACTCAAGATTTTTAAGTTTTCAATCAGAAATTTTACGCGCGCGCACAAGTTCTCTCTTTTCTTTAACGCGCACTCAGAATTGCATAGTAACACTGAATCTTCAGCGCGCTACGTTTGGTAATTCTGCAGAATTCGCGCATTGACTGACTGGATTCTGCAGAATTGTGTTTGAGTTTCACCGAATCTTGAATTTCATCCCACCTCGCGCCACTCGAGTGACTCTATAGCACCCCTTGGCCCTTACTGATACTCAATAAGTACAAGTTGTACTACCAACTAGCACTGCTAGTCTAGCAGCAGCTCAAGAGTTTAGTTTTACAAGTACAACTGACTCTTGTTGTAGTAAAAATACAAACACAACGTGTACACTCTTCTAATCTGAGTACTCAGTACAACTGTCAACTACAACTATCACAAGTACAACAACAAGTAACATCAATATGACAATGCATTCAATTCCCAATGCCGAATCAGATCATGATAAGACATTGAATACGAAGCCATGTAACTTTGCCAGTGCCACTTGGCAGTCAGATACTCAGATATAAAAACAGTTAAACTGACTATTATGATTACATTGACAATTATAGTTTACACGTCCCGGTTCACAGTTACATAAACCTACAAGTATGTACGAAGAGTGATTTCGGCCAATGCTGAGTGCTATAGCATTAGCAAACCTGCAAACAAGCTTATAGTGCTACCATTTGCCAATGGTAGCACTAGTATACCCTATTATAATTTATAATACAGGGTGCCGAATACCGATGGAATTCAAGAATTGGAACAGGAAAATAGGAAGCTCAAGAGGAAAAGTTAACTCTGAATGTAAACTGAATCTCTCCGTGTGGATAGATGAGCCCCCTTGCATGTGTATGTGGGGGCGTGTGTGTAAGTGGTATGAGACCTAATAATGGGCTAATGAGCCCCCACATTCCCGATACAACACGATCCCCTGCTCTCCCTTTGTTCCACAGGGCCGGCGGGGCAAATTGACTTGGCGGTTGCTACGCCGCTCTCCAATTGCGCGCCTAAAATGTGCTTTTATAAATGCTGAAAAGAGTACTCTTTCCTTAACTACTGCGCGCCCAGCAAACATGTAACCCACGTGTTACGCTCACGTGTCTCGAGTGAGAGAACAGAGAGAACTCACAGTTCACTCTGAGAGAAACACATGGCACGAGCATGGGCTGAACCGGATTCACGGGCAAATTAAAAACGGAAGCGTATTTTTTCTTCAGAACGAAATTCCTGAAAATTGAATATGTACAATAAATATAGACGTTCAGAATACACACGCACACACCTCGCACACACGAAGCAAGGGCGACACGGTCACATAACCGTGGATAATATATAAAGAGAGAGAGAATTGAGAAAATAATGGCACAAATGGCACAAAATGGCCAAGGTCTCAAGGCCGAGAGAGGGAGGTGAGCTTTGGAAAATATTTCGGAGAATTCCAAAAACAAACCAATCTCTTCCGACTAAATCTTCTCACGTGATCTTAAAGCAACACACTTTCAATATAACGCCTGTTTGTACACACAATCATGAAAACACAAACACACTCTCCGAAAAAATGATCTTCTCTTGAGACATGTAACAATTCGAGAAAGTCTCTTTTTTTAGTCCTTTGAAATAGATCTTGAAGACCCCGATGGGGCCCGATATTTTGCAGATCAAAAAGATAGAAATATTGACCACACACAGATTCTCACGCTGCTCGAGACGGTATTAAAAAACTCGAGTAGTTCACGAAATAACAAGATTGTATATTATAGAGAGGGGATATAACACACATAGGGGGGATGTAGCTAAATCAGCACTGTCATTAGGGCCGGGGAAGGCAGGGCTACTAAAAAATAAGGGGAGCTATAAAATATTGGGAGACTTGGTTGTGTGTTTTTTGTGAGTACAGGACCAGATCCAAAAGAAAAAAGGGGACCTGAGACCTGCACACACGAATCATAAAGGGGGAACCGATACGCGTACGGGGGATGGGACTCAAATCAATACAGACAACTTGACAAAAGATCGCCTCTCTATCTGCAATTGCAGGCCCGTTCAAGGAGAGGGGAGGGTAGGGGGAGATGGGGAGGCCAGAGAGAGAGGGGGGAGCGAGGCCAGGGGGGGAGGAAAAAGAGAAGTTTTGTATCCCGCCCCTCTCTCTCGTCCGTTCCCCTCCCCCTCTCTCTCTCCTCGCTAAGGGTCTCCCTCTCATCCCCCTCTCCTTTCTTCTCGTTCCCCTTTTTTGTTTTTTCCTTCCCCCCCCCTCCTCCTCCTCTCCCCTTTCCCCTCCCTTCCCTCCTGGTTTGCAAAATATTTGTATGGCCCGGGGAAAAGGGTTATATTTTCCATAAAAAAAGGGGTATTTTTTGTTTCAAATTTTTACAACAGGGGCCCGGCTGTGTACAAACGATTTATTATTTTATATCACTCACTCGACTAACAATGTCGAGAAGCTCGAGGGGGAGGGAGGATATCGACCAGTATTATATATCTGGGGGATATCTCCAAGATATATCAGCTAGAAGCGGATCTGACAACCACCCCTAGATCATATTAGAACTAAGGGGCAGTCCGAGCGCAACCAACAAAAAAGGGGTGAGGTGGAGGGGCAACAATCAATGGTTTGAAAGGGCTTTAATAGTAAATCGGATGTCATTATATATATCATGTATTTAACACACATTCAGAGGGGAGGTATAACATTATTAGGGGGGAGTTAACACTCTTAAACATTATTAGGGGGAGTTCTAACATTGTAAAATTATTAGGAGAGAGATATCACAACTCTAGGATACTATCAGGAGGGGATGTTTGGTGTATATCGACCCGTCACAAGTCCTTATCCGGAGAAACGACTGTCTCCCCACCGTCACTGTTGCTGAAAGGGAGAGAGGAGTTGGGGTTAAAGTCGAATAGTAATTTAGTTTTCCCCAAAAAAAACAAGGCCAAACTCAATTTTCCAGGCCTTTTCTACATAAAAACAAACTCAATTTGTACATTCACTGTCTGTAGGTTGCTTTCTACTCTATAGTATTGAGTATTGACCCAATTAATATATCTTGGTTACGAAACAAACCCTCCACTTCGCGCCGGCAAGGGAGGCCGGAGGGGTAACTTTTTTACCAAACTACGACACTAATCCTAAACTGACAGCAAAACTGACAATAACGCTGACCGTAATATCTAACACTAACCCACTGGGGGGGGGCCTGCCGCAAGAATCTCATACCTCATTGGCGATTTTCAGGGTAGCTGGGATTTTTGAGATTTTCGATTTCAGGGGCTGGTAGTGAGACCGCAGAATCTGCTGTGTGCTGCGCACAAAAGACTAGCAAATTTGAGTGGGTTTTACGGAAAAGCTTGCCGAGAGAGCAAATAACGGAATTTTTCCAAATTTTTTTCACTGTGGGATTCACAAGACCGTCACCTACAGCCCAGTGAAATCCCCGTGAAAAAACGGTTAGTTACAAGGTTCGCAGTGATCAAAACCGTAAACAACTTCATTTTTCAGTTTTCTTCATTTTTGAGAGGGTAGAGCTCTTTACCAGACTGTCCACTCAAAATTGAGATAGAAAATCGAAAAAAATCGTCAAGTGTGTATCTCAAAATTGTCCATTCTTTCGATTCCCGGGTTTTTTTGAAACTCCTAGGGCAACCGGTCTAGGGTGCAAACCTCAAAAAACTTTGAAAACAACACCGTTTTTTTTGAGCGCCGGATGAATTCTGCGGTCTCACTCAAAGTCACGTGACTTAGGACTAATTAGGCAAGTGAGAGCTGGGTTGTGAGACCAGCAGAATGTGTTGTAATTCGTTATATTCATATGAATCTCTCTCCCTCCCTCTCTTCAACACCACATTCTCTCCTTTTTGAGTGTAGAAACACACCAAGGGGGGGGGGGAGTCTTGTTTGGGGCCTTTCTCGATCGAGTTGATCAGAAACTGGGAGAGGTGCAGTGGCAGTGGTGTAAAAAGGAAAATATCTCTCTCTCCTCCTCTCACTTCTCTCTCCGTCCTTCTCCCTCCTCTCTCTCTCTTCTCTCCTCTCTCTACCCTCTCTTCTCCCTCGAGAAGGTGAATTCTTCCTCCTCTTTCTCTCCTCTCTCTCTCTCTTTTCTATCTCTCGATAAATTCATAAGGCTGTAGAAAGCCTGGATTCTATCCTCAAATCCTCTGATTTTTTGCAAGGGTAACTTATTCCTTTCGTTGCTGAGACTAGATCTATATATAGAGAGAGAGAGAGAGATAGAGCCTTGATAATGAGGGGAGAGAGACTGAGAATGAGAGAGGGTTGGAGAGAATGATAGAAGTTTCTACAATATAGTGTTACTGGCACTTGCTCTCCTTCGTTATTATAATACCACGAGGTCCACCAGTAGTTGGCTCATTTCCCCTATTCTCGCTCCGTGTGAGATCGATCATCGGTCGCTGGCCGACTCGATCTCACTCAGGTATAATGTGACCAACCACAGTAGGTGCTGCTTAGTGGCGATACGGTAAAATCCTAACCAAACCAAACAGATTGAATGAGAGAGAATGAGAAAAGAGTGAAATAACGACTAAGACGATCAGGTACCGGGGGGGGGGGGGGGGGGGGGGGGGGGGGATCACCCTAACGTATCAGACATCCATTGCCCCTAAATGCCCCTAACTGTCCCAGGTGAAAAAACCACCCCACCCCCCTTGATTATGGACAGTTTAGGGTCATCCTCTAACCTGTCCTCACAAACCCAATTTGGACCCACCCCCCTATTTTCCGAAAAATGCCACTTTTTTGAGGTTTTGGGGAACATCTATCTGCCACAGACACCCAAAAGTTGGGACCCACACCTATTTTTCCAGAAAATTAAAAATTTTTGACAATTAGGGGTCCTCCTCTAACTGTCTCCTTACCCAAATTTTTGGACCCACCCCCAAAAATAGTTCGCACATAACCCCAAATTTTCAGTGTGATGCCTGACCAAAATCGTATCGTGCAAAAATATTTCACTGTGGTGCCTTCAGGACCTAAAATTCCCAAATTTTGACCCAAATTTCCAAAATTTTGACAGTTAGAGGAAAATCCTAACTGTCCGGGTCCCTTCGGGACCCCTACACCCCCAAAATTTTGACAGTTAGGGGAAACCCCTAACTGTCTGCCGTCTGGGTCCCTTCGGGACCCACCCACCCTAACCACCATAGATGTCTGATACAGACCCCCCCGTAGGTAGGTACTAGTATTATAGGTCTGGGTTGATCCTCAGAAATTGTCCTCATTTATGGCCACCCAGTGTTATACCATCTTCTCTTCGAGGTGATGATAGAAATAAGAGATGACCATCATATACGTTGTTAGATGTCAAATAGCGTGTACGGGTCTCGGGTCTGTGCATAGTTATTATAACAACCGCTTGGGCATCCCGCCCGCCCTCTGAGACCTCTGGTTTTGTACAGGGCTTGGCCGCTACAAACAACCGCCACTCAAGCTCTCTCTCTCTCTCCTCTCTCTCTCTCTCTCTCGTCTCTTCTCTCTCTCTTCTCTCCTCCTCCTCTCTCTCGTCTCTCTCTCCTCTCCTCTCTCTCTCTATCTCTTTCATTTCAATAAAACTTCATCAAGAAAACCAAAGTAGGATTTCAGAGATATCCAGGCTTTTTACAGCCTTATGAATTTACGAGTTCCTAGAAGAGCAGAGAGAACGAGAGAGATGAGAGAGAGACGCAGAGCGAGAGAGATGAGCAGCGCGCGCTGAGAGCGAGATAGAGAGAGAGCCTGAGAGAGAGAGAGAGAGAGAGTGAGAGAGAGAGAGATATATTTTCATTTTTACAGCCCCTCCCACTGCCTCTCCCCAGTTTTCTGATCAACTCGATCGAGGAAGGCCAAGACTCACCCCCCCCCCCCTGGTGTGTTTCCTACACTCAAAAGGAAGAGAATGTTGGTGTTTAGGAGAGGGAGGGATAGAGATTCAATATGAATATACGAATTACAACACATTCTGCGGTCCTCACAACCCAGCTCTCACTTGCCTATTAGTCCTAAGTCACGTGACTTTGAGTGGAGAACCGCAGAATTTCATCCGTCCTCAAAAAAACGGTGTTTCAAAGTTTTTTGAGGTTGCAACCCTAGACGGTTGCCCGAGGAGTTTCAAAAACTCCGGAATCGAAAGACTGGACAAATTTTTGGGAGATACCCACTTGATTGAACACGATTTTTTCGATTTTCTATCTCAATTTTGAGTGACAGTCTGGTAAAGAGCTCTACCCTCTCAAAAATGAAGAAAACTGAAAAATGAAGTTGTTTACGGTTTTGATCACTGCGAACCTTGTAACTAACCGTTTTTCACGGGGATTTCACTGGGCTGTAGGTGACGGTCTTGTGAATCCCACAGTGAAAAAAATTTGGAAAAATTCCGTTATTTGCTCTCTCGGCAAGCTTTTCCGTAAAACCCACTCAAATTTGCTAGTCTTTTGTGTGCAGCACACAGCAGATTCTGCGGTCTCACTACCAGCCCCTGGATTTTTGGCTAAAAAACGTGGGATTTTTGAGATTTTTGAGGCAAATTTGCGATTTTTCGGGAAAAACCGCAAATTTTTCTCAAAAATCTCATAGAAAGGAAAAATTTCCATTCGAAAATTTGGAACAGAAACAATCCTTGTGTTTTTTACCAAAAATCGAAATTCTGAATAGAAATTTTCCTTGTGTTCTAGTACAAAAGTTAAAGTGAAGCTAAAACATGAAATTTACCTATTTAAATTACTGAATTGATATTATGATTCAGTTTTGAGCTAAAAAATATGTCGAAAAACTGAGTATTGGCAGCAAAAATTGTGCCAATTTACCACAAAAATCTCAAAAATCTCAAACGTAATGGAGCAAATTTTCCCAAAAATCTCAAAAATCTCATCGGCCGAAAAGAGGGTAGCTGAGATTTTTGCGGCAGGCCCCCCCCCCCCCCCCACTGTACCTACTAACCTGAATGTTCCCATTGAATCACTCTCACTCATCTCACTAGCGGTATCCCCGGGCCCTCGTTTCTCCCCCTCACCCTCCTCTCTCTCCGGGTCCTCTCCCATCTTCTCCTCCTCCTCTAGCTCTTCAGTTAGAGGCAGCTCTTCATCGCAGGTAAGAGAGGCTAAACCTCCTCCTCCGTTAACTGGTTTGTCTTCCATTGGTATAGGAGGATCGGAGGGGGCAGTTGGCATTTGGGAGTTGTTGTTGTTGGTGTTGGTTGTGTTGGTGTTTTCAGATACTTCTGTGGGGAGAAAGGAGGGGTTAGAGATGGGGTTACTGGTTAGAGTCAGGGGTTAGAGTCGGGGAATGGAGATGAAGGGAGGATGGATCATTTCCACTCATATTTGAGGGGGGTTAAAAACATATTAGGGTGCTCCGTGCTATCACTTAAAACGAGGGGAGGAGATCGGGTCACGGCGTGCCCGAGGGTAGTTTAACATTTGTTTTGGTGTCCATCTCCAATTCCGGTTGTAACTGTTGGGGAAGACCTTCCTGAAGGTCGTGGCGGAGCGGGAATAATCATGTAGACCCGCTCCGGCTTCAGAAAATTGAGAAAAAGATAGCTATCTTTTTTTTCATTTTGAAATTACGACGTTTTATTTTAAAAGATCCTTGATCAGTAAGATACGGTTGTCCCCCACCTATTTTTTGACGTAGAATCGAATGCCGTTGAAGTCAAATCTCTAAAATGTTGGAAAAATGGAGAAAATCACGTTTTTAGGTATTTTTTGGTGAAAAAAGCGTTCTAACTGGTAGTAGATGATGAGATAGAGCCCCAAAAATATCACAAATCGATTTTTTGGGTCTTTTTCGCCCTAGGAACAGAGTTTCATGAAAATCTGGTACAACGCCTATTCTCCGTTTGCTTTCAATGAAGGTGAATATTGCTCTAATTTAACCAATTTTGAAGAAAAGGCGTCCAAAATGATACTAGTTGACAGGATAGAGTCCCAAAAACGTGAAAATCATCAATTTTAGGCATTTTCTACCCTAGTAACAAATGGACATGGTGGTCGGATGATATTTATTATCTCGGTATGCCTCTGAAGTAGGTGAAAATAGCCACAATGTAGAGATTGTGGTAAATGAATGTGAATAAACGTTTACCAAACCCACTTTAGCACCTGTTAAGTTGAAGAATGGCTCTTGCATAATCCAGAAGCCCACTAAAGTGGGTTTGGTAAACGTTTATTCACATTCATTTACTACAATCTCTACATTGTGGCTATTTTCACCTACTTCAGAGGCATACCGAGATAATAAATATCATCCGACCACCATGTCCATTTGTTACTAGGGTAGAAAATGCCTAAAATTGATGATTTTCACGTTTTTGGGACTCTATCCTGTCAACTAGTATCATTTTGGACGCCTTTTCTTCAAAATTGGTTAAATTAGAGCAATATTCACCTTCATTGAAAGCAAACGGAGAATAGGCGTTGTACCAGATTTTCATGAAACTCTGTTCCTAGGGCGAAAAAGACCCAAAAAATCGATTTGTGATATTTTTGGGGCTCTATCTCATCATCTACTACCAGTTAGAACGCTTTTTTCACCAAAAAATACCTAAAAACGTGATTTTCTCCATTTTTCCAACATTTTAGAGATTTGACTTCAACGGCATTCGATTCTACGTCAAAAAATAGGTGGGGGACAACCGTATCTTACTGATCAAGGATCTTTTAAAATAAAACGTCGTAATTTCAAAATGAAAAAAAAGATAGCTATCTTTTTCTCAATTTTCTGAAGCCGGAGCGGGTCTACATGATTATTCCCGCTCCGCCACGACCTTCAGGAAGGTCTTCCCCAACAGTTACAACCGGAATTGGAGATGGACACCAAAACAAATGTTAAACTACCCTCGGGCACGCCGTGGGGTACGATGTCCCCCCCCCCGATCGAATTTTGGTCCTATCTATAGTATTAAACTGGCAGCATCCTGATCTAAAATAAGCAGAATTTTCAGTATTTTAGTCCGCCAATGTGCTGAAAATTCCTCTCGATCATTACATATCAGATACACGTGCAGAGAGATTCTTATTCTTGCAGTACTGCAGCAGTGTGAATGAGTGAGAGAGAGAGAGAGAGAGAGAGAGAGAGAGAGAGAGAGAGAGAGAGAGAGAGAGAGAGAGAGAGGGGGAGAGGGGAGAGAGAGATGGAGAACATGTGTTGGCCAACGTTGGTTGGCGCCAGTTGTGCGTAGTGCACCGACAACAGTCTAGAGGGGGAAAGGGGGAGATTAGAGAGATTCATACATTACCATTGCAATTGAATTGGCTCTCTCTCTCTCTTTTTCAGCGCGACCAGTTCAACCAATCTGCTGAAAATCGTGCTGAAAACTGACCATTTCAACCAATCTGCTGAAAATCGTGCTGAAAACTGTTGTCGGTGCATTACGCAAAACTGGAACATTCCCCAGCATATTCTGTCTCTCTGTCACACACAACCAGCACATAATATCCCCAGATATCTCTCTCTCTCACTCTTCAGTCTTTCACATTCACTGCACCACCTATATTTTCAGCAGAATTTTCAGCACCTAATATGTAGATAAAATTTTTGAATTGTAAAAATCAGCATTCTCGTTAAAAAAATCAGCATCCTGGGAGACATTTCTTTCCAATTGGTTGGCAAATTTTGAATTTTCGAACGGGGGTCCCCCCTCTCTCCGGCGCTATTTCACTCCTTCCTTTATGCGACGCATCACTCCTTCCCCGTTCCGGCTTTCCGGAAAGTACAGAGGGAGAATAAACCCTTACCCAGGGGTTATGTTCTAACCCTCCCTTTACATTTGGGGCTCGCGAAACAGGGTCTAGCTAGGCAAACCCAGGGGATGAGGGGGCTCATCCTGGGGGGTCTCTCACCTCGATATAAGCCCGGGCGTTCTGAAGCAGTGTCAGGGTAGTGAGTTTCCTCCGGTTTGGACCACATGGAATTACATCCCGGAGGTTGTTCATGTAAACCCGTAACTGGGCCCTCCTGTTCTTTTCCATCTGGTTGTGAATGGAGCGTGTCTCCCAGGTGTCTCGGGCGTCCAGGCCGCATCTTAGGAGGAGCGGTGGAGGGTTAGGGAGAAGGCGTTACACGGAGGAGGGGCAAAGAGGAATGAGCTAGAGGGAGAGGGGTTTTTAGGGAGAAGGGGTCGTGATAGAGGAAGAAGGGGGGAATTTTGCTATGATGGATTGCTGAATACACTGCACTAAGTAACTTACCTATTTCGTGAAGGGTCATTATCCCCGTTAAACGCATAAACTTCCCTAACTGGCCCGTTTCTGAAAAACAGTGAAGTGTCAGCACTCATATCATCACTCTGATACATGCTAACGATCGATTGGTTGTGGGGACGAGAGAAGCGAGACTTACGGGTCAGAATGGACGCCAGACTGGGGCCCGTTCCCGGAATCTGAATGACCGATTCTGTTCGACCTGCGAGTGGGAGGGTAATTACATTTTGGAGTAATGAATATGTGTGTCTGATCTTATTGCGAGAGGAGCATCAAATAAATTGCATCTGGATTGTACCTCCGATCGTGTGTGGGTGAATAATCCATGTCATCGCTTTTTACTGAGTGTGAATCCTCCGAATATTCTGGTGACTGTGACTTGAAGGTCTTGTCATACTGGTGCATTGATGTCAGGATAGATGCTGAAAGAAGTGTGTTATATTTAGGTAACCAGTTGATTGTCAAAAAGTGGGAAGTGCTGAAGAAATGTGGGGGGATGTTGGTTAACTTACCGACTTTTTGTTTCTCCAATACATCGGCCGCTTCCAATAATACATCAAGACTCATGTTCTGTGTGTGTGTATAAAGAGCTAGATAAAGTTGTTTGGTTAGCTCAACGATAATACAACTGACGTCGGACGACAGGTTCAAAATTACTTAGTCCCGGTGGCAAAAAAATCGGCCATCGTTCGTGTGCGGTGTGGACTAATCCAATGAGTGAGCGCCTCTTCCAGCTACCTCGACCAGATCGTCTATTCCATCTACTAGCCCCAAAAGAAGATACACTCCACAATATCCAAGTAGGCCCGGCCGCATGTCTAGAGCAAATTGACGGGAAGTTGGGCCGATCAAAACGTGCTCATCATCATCATCATCAATAAACATTTAATATCCCGCTTTATAGCATATTGGTAAGATAACACTTAAAAAAGACAAAACTTTACGGCTACCTTCCTGCTTTCAAAAGCGGTTTTACTCTCCTATGATCAATAAATTAGAGTCCAGAGCTAGTTAGTATAAATGTTCAAGAGTCCCTTGGTGCTTCTAACACCCTGCTTCCACGGATTATGTAGTGAGTTCCAGGGGACTGCTTTGCCTTCTCCTTCAGTTCAATCACTAGCTGCTTCCGTTCTCTCCGCTCTTCTAAAGTTCTATCAGGAGAAATAAAAACTTTGCCGAACTTGTCGTTCCCTTTCAGCAGAGATTTCTTCGACAGGATCGACATTTGAGCGTCTCTGCTCCTCAGCACGACTTTTACAGGTCTTGCAGATGAGGACTGCTTTCCCAAGCGCTCGACCGATTTCATTTTCGGAGCCTCTTCAAGCTCAGTAAAAAGAGACTTTATTTGAGTTTCAATTTCAGCACTCTCTTCCAAGCCATGGATGATAATATTACACCCACGGTCCTCAGAGGCAGCCACAATCGCTGAGTGGATTTTCTTTGGCGCCAGAGCACTAGCACATTCCTTCTCCAGGACAGAAGCAAAACTCTTAATTTCTTGCTGTGCTGTTGACTGCACAGCTGTTATCTCAACCTCCCTCTTCTCTAGTAACTGCCTCTGAATGTTCAGTAGTTCCTCTTGTGCTGCTACAAGGTTCCTTTGGGTTTTGATAAGCTCTTTACTATGAACTTTGAGCTCCTTCTCATATTGCTTCATCATCGTGGTTTCATATCCCGTGTGTGACAGCTGTTCACCAACTGGGAAGCTCTGTTCTATGAGAATACGGCATGCACTCTCCACAAGGCCTATAAGCACTGACTTGTTCAATGCACTGAGTTTGTTCCTGGAGGGAACTTTCAGATCATCCCAGACTTCCACTATGTGTGGTCCATACTTCACTTGGCTCGGATCTGTTTCACCAAACCCTCCAGTTAGCGTTAATATCTCGCTAACCCACTCCACGGTTTGTTCTTGGCAGTATTGGATGTCATCCTCTTCTACGTCTGTTTCCCGCACGTAGATCCGCGTTTCTTCTTCGTTATCAGAGCTGCTTGCCATTTTCTTGCTGCCCTCTTGGGCTCTTACATAGACATTTGCTGAAACTCAATAAATAGTTTTACGTTGTAGTTGATGAAAGTTTGCTCAGCGGATGTGGGTTGGCCCAGCTCATTAATGAGAGTGCTAGCTCTGTTACATAATGTAGTTCCTGACACCTGAATCCTGCCCGGCCAGCCGTGTCGCGGTGTGGCTCAAGATGGTTGAGTTAAATTTTCTCGGTTTTTAAAAATTTCACGGACGGGTGCAGTTTTGATTTTGAACATTTTCTGAATTTCTATTTTAAATTTGTGGCGCCGCGCATTTTAACGCGCAAAAAAGTCGCGCGCACTACGTTTTAGTAAATTACGACTAGACTTGTAAGCAGACTTGGAGCCATTTTTTGCTTTAACTTTGCATTTTGCAATATTATCCACAGGGAGAATTCAACAAAGAAATTAATTTCTCCGGAATAAAAGAAAACACTCTTGTTAAAGAAATAAAATCGTTTCTCTGATAAACCAGATCATCAGTTTTATTTGCCATGCTACGCAGTCTGTCCATTCGGCCCCTTCTGTCCATTCTGGCCCCTTCTGTCCATTCAGCCCCTTCGGGCTCGCGTAAGCTCACACCGGGCCTACTTCCTTACCTGTCAGCTCTCACACCGGCCGGTGTGAGAGCTGACAGGTAAGGAACATGTCAAACATTGAGTCAATGATTGACACCTATGACCTAGTGCAAGCGAGATTGAGCTCACGAAGCAGAGACTAGAGAGGTAGCAACCAAGTTTGACAGTTAATATCATCATGGTAACTGCAAGTGCAGTGGGATTCCGACCGGGAATCAAGAAATCGAATCACTTTTACGAGAAAACAACCTGTACCACGGGCTAGACCACCGTATTGGGCTTGTCGCAGACCTAGACCAATTACATTGCACAATACTGCACATGGAAAAGGCCGGGCAAATAGTTTCCTGTCACAGCTCATATACCACTATCCCAGAACGGTCTAACCATCGGACAAGTCTAAGTCTTTAAATCATCACGAGAGGGGGTCCAGACTTGGAGTGACAGAGTCTAGCCTTGGCTTGACACTGACAGGTTAGCCCCTCCGTCACCGTGAAAGATGCAGCATACGAGCCCCCCATCATATGTGTCAATAGAATTGTGAAAAGAAAGAGACAGGCTTGACAAGCTCTGAAAATGGGGAGGTTTTAGAAGTGAAATAAATGGGGCAATGTGCAATGATTGATTAAATCAGTGCTAACCGCCAGAGAAAGTAAAACAGCCCGGGCTGACTAGCCCGACTAGAACTTTGATCAGTCTCTGTCTGTGCTTGGATTTTAATCATGCATCGCTGCCTCAAGGTCAGACAAGTAGCTCTATCTCGAGATCAAGAGTTTAAAGGAGAAGTCGGCTACCATGCAGATGACAGGTAAAATCTAACGAGCTGGTTAACCGGTCCCATCCTGTCAGAGCATTGGTCTGACCCATATTCTCGTATATCAACCCTACACAGACGATATGAAACACCATAGTTTTGCAAATACAATCAATGTGACAACATACAATGTTGATATTTAAAACAGAAACACACTCCAAAACTAGTTGGACACACTTCTCTGCCGGGCCACAGCTGTGACAATAAATAACAATCAACATTTCCTCGTTGAAAAACACACTCCACAATTTCCAACTGGTGTGAACATTGGAAACTATGGAAATCACAACCCCACCAGAGTCTATCACCTAATAAAATAATATGATTACACACCGTGTCCACAATTGAAATATCGAACACAGAATATCCAATAACAGCACCCAAATTTTTCAGTGTCTAACGTCATTAACATGCACAGCTAGAACTAGATAGTCTAATTATTCTAATTCCATGGTTCGGCGTCTTCCACTAATCTCAATTAGCTATCTGAATTCTTCACATTTTTGGACTTTTTGTCCATAAATCCGTCATTTCTTGATCAATGATCTTGTGTTCACTGGAAAGAGGGCTCCACCTGTTCCTTATCCACCGCAAAGTTATTCTTAGGAGCGCCTGGAACAGTTGTTAAAACCTCAGCCAGATCCCTGTCTTTAATCACCGTCACTAGTTTCTCCACAATCCCGGAGAAGAATGCTTGGCGGCATTTCTCGAGTTGAAACTCCCGTTCCTGTTGGATGAAACTTGTGTTAAACTCGCAGTGGTAGTGGGAAGATGTTGGTGACGCAGTCACCCTACACTAGCAGGGTCTGGCATCACCAAGACCGTTGTTTGGTGTATTTTGTGGATACAAAAGAGGCGGACAAAAGGAAGTAGAGCATCTATAAAACAAAACATAACTTACATAACGTTCCCGTTCTCTGACCATGATAGCATTTTGTCGTTCTGTGTCAAGTCGGTGGAACGTCTCAATCATCTTCTCTTCTCTATCGTTCAGTTGCCTCAACACAAGTGCTAACTGATCCAGGGACACATGGGATGGTTTACTGGCAGGTCCTGTTGTAGTTGGTGGGGGTGCTACAGGTGCTGGCACTCCTATCTTCACCTCGTATCTCTGTTCAGGCTGGGGGAAGAGAGCGGGTGTATGAGTCGTGACATTTTGGCGTGTGAGGGAGCCAGAACAGGTCGAGTGATGTACCATATTCTTCCCCGGGAGTTTTCCAGTTTTGTTGTAAAAGTCACACCGTTTTTGTCTAACCGGGTTAGAGAAAAACGGTGTGATTTTCACAACAAAACCGGAAGACTCTAACCCCTTCTCTCTCTCTATTCCAGATTATTTCTGTATGTGTGTCTAGCACTCTCCCAATCATATGTTCTACTTTTTAACCGCTCTGTCAGACTCGCATAGCTGAAAAGTCTGTCTGACCCTCTCTCTATCCCATATATAATAATATAGTGCAGCTGCAGATGGTTATGTAGTAGCCCCCCTATCAGCCCTCTAGACTCGCTCCCTCTTGAGAGAGAAAAACTAACCATCCCTTCTTTTTTAATGATTTCTGCTTTAATCAGCTCTCTCTCTTATTCTCTCTCTCTCTCTCTCTCTCTCTATCTTTCTCTCTCTCTATTCTCAATTTCGACGATGCGTTTTATATTTAAAGTAAATTTTATAGCAGACTTGAGCATGGTGATTGCATTCCCTCGCATGACTTCAGTTAGCCAGTGGGAAGAAATAATCGGCCAGGCTTAGAACTAGCTAGCTGGTTCCTGTACAATTCTACTAGAATTTCACACACGAATTCTAGGAAGCAACCTATTAAAAAGTTCCTTTACCTGGTTCGAAGGGGTAGAAGTAACTGGTACTGTTGCATGATGGGGTCGATTATCAACACGTTTCGAGGGATTCTCCTCCCCTGAACTACCCGTCGACCTCGGACTGCTGCCCTCCTTTCCCTCCTTTTCAACCGAGGAACATGAAATGTTCAACTTCCGCTTTTTCACCTATAAAAGAGTGATTATTAGTTTTATAAAGGAGTGAAAAAAATAATATCATATCATAAGGACGAGAGTTAAGACGATAAACAATCAAACTTCAAGCACACCTGTGTAGGAAGGTTAGATCCGCTCCAGTAGGCGTTATCAGAATTCTTGTCGGGACTAACGGATTTCCTCAAATCTGCGGCCTTCTCTGGATCAGACATCCCAAATATCTCATCTATCGATCTGGTGATGGGGGAATGGAGTTTTAGTGGTAACTCACAAACGGTGGCACAAAATGGGGGGAGTTCAATGTGCTAACAGGACCCAAAAAGAGTGATTGGAGCGGCTAAAAGTGACCCAAAAAGGGCAAGTAAATACTCACTGGAAATAAGGGCAAGTCTTGTATTCCTGATTGTATTTGATAGTCTGTTTGTACTCATCAATACAGTTCTTCACTTTGATCTTCACTTGCTCAGTTGATCGTGCTGGCCAGTCGTTCCTGGGGAGAGAGAGATGAATAGAGAGGAGGAGGTAGAGGATATGTTAGAGCAGGGTAGAATAGAGGATGGTGTGGTAGTAGGTTGATATCAGAATGGGTTTGGTAGGTCGAAATTAGGATAATTTTTTTGGTAGGTCGAAACTCAGATTAGAGAAGTGACATATATATGCTAGTGTTCCTGACCCAGTACATCTGTACTGCCCATACCAGTTCCAGATGGCCGATCGAGCGTTCTCAACATGGCGACATTCAGTTCCTGGCGATAATGCAGGTACAGCGGACTTCATCCGGCTGGAGACCTCAATCCTAGCTACTTTGAGAAAAGTTGGCGGCTACCCTGACTCCAACACGGAGGGTGGTGAGTTTGACCCTAATACTATAACAACCGGCGTCATCTCGAGTCTTGACACTAATCAGAAGGTTAAATTGATTGCAGACATGGCTGGCCTTCTCTGGTTCCGAGCTCGACCCTTGTCAAAGGTAGCCAGGAGACAGTTCGAGTTAGAAGAGGCGAGACCTGCTGCAGTTGACGAGTCTAGAGAGAAAGTACAGAAACTAGTGGAACAGTTCAAGATCACCAGAAACCGTCTCGACACCGTCAAGGACGAGCTACTGGAACGTGACCGGAAAATGATCACCCTTCAAGAAGAGATTAGTGCACTGAAAGACTCGATCATCTCAGTGAAGGATTCCCAGCTAGAGAGTAGCATTAGTGCTGTCCAGACTGTTGTTAAAGAGGAAATGAGCAGCTATTCGTCCGTCCTTGAGACCGCTGCTACCACCATGAAGCAGAGCTGTGCATCTGCACTAGCTCCTACTAAGATCCGTGCTGCCCTGGCCAGCGCCACAGTTGACCGATCTGCCAATCTGATGGTCTATGGACTAGTTGAGAATGGCAATGGTAGTGACACCAGTAAGTTGAAAGAGTTGTTCCAGAATCTGGACGAGGCACCTGTTTTGTCGGAGGTCAGTAGACTGGGAAGGAGGAGTGATGAACGAATACGTCCTGTTCGGGTGGTACTGAGGAGCAGGGAGACAGCTAGGACTATTTTGGCCAAATCTGCTCAGCTGAGGGACTCAGAGACATTTCAATCAGTGTACATTTCTCCAGACAGAACTGTAGAGGAACGGACTGAGAGGAGGGATCTTGTTGCTAGGTTGAGAAAGAAGAGAGAGAAAGAGCCAGAAAAGATTTTTAGGATCAGGAGGGGGTCCGTTGTTGAGATCAGAGAGTGAGCGATCACATGTGAGGAGAGGAGAGATTGTTAGTGATTGTACTTGTGCTCGGGTGAGTATTATGAGTTAGAGAAAGGTAGACTTGAGATTTGTTTATATCTATGATTATTACAATTACCTGTGTGAAACATTGTTCGGACACGGTGGGTACCAGGGTGGGGTAACATGGTAAACGCACACAAAAGACCTTACCCGTCTTCGTGTTATTAGCCTTGATGCGCCACCCTGTATCCCCACCCAGTTTTGTCCAGTGTGGCTGGTTTTCTTGACATTATATAATTTATTGCGGCACATGCCACTGCCAGCGGCAGTTTTGATTGATTGATTGATATGGTCATGGCATGTGATATCCCTCGTATTATTAGGGTGTGGACACTGGACACTGGGCTGTCACGGAGAAGCGTTTTTTACTGGCATGCGGCAAATTGTTTTGGTAGCAAAGAGGGAGAGATAGAGAGAGAAAGAGAGATATCATAGAGCGCTGGGCGGATAGAGATTGGTGAAGAGGCAGATGGAGATAAAGCATTCCTAGCGTGGGAAAACAATAGGGATGGGAGATTGACCATCTGTTATCACTTTAGCGAGGAGAGTAACAGAGATAGAGAGAGATATAGAGCGAGAGAGAAAGAGAATCAGAGATAGAGAGAGGGATAGAGTGAGAGAGAGAAAGAGAATCAGAGAGAGAGAGAGAGAGAGAGAGAGAGCGAGAGAGAGAGGGATAGAGAGAGATAGAGAAACATATTGATTCCAGGTTATAGTTGAGAGTGAGCAGACAACACCCAGTATCGATTATATAACGGTAGTTACAAGATAATGCATCGAGGAAGCCATGTTAGTTCACCACACCATATTAGAAATGTCATCATGCTCACTTATATAGCGGAATGCCCGGGATACTAAACAAGAAGCTGTACATAATAATAATAATAATAATAATATCTAGACTTGTATCCTGCCCAGATCCCCCAGGGACAGCATAGCATAGCTAATACTGCCACTGAGGGATAATCAGAGCAGTTTACTCACACACTCAACCAAAATTAGATTCAAAAACGGTGGTAAAAACCAAATTAACCTGCTCTCATGAGATGGAAGAAATACAATCGGATTCATAACAGACATAAATGGTAAGAAGACAAAAAATATAGCTTCAAAAAATATCCTCTACAACCTTTACACCTCTCCAAAAAACTTTATCAGATCAAAAAAGGTTCAGATAAATCTCTGAACCACCCTCAACACAGACATCGCCCAGGAAAAAGCGGAAACTGAACACTGAATAAAAATAGTATTACACACTCAGACACTCGTGCTTCAAACCCAAAAAGATGTGCTAGAAAAACTTGTCACGAGGGACACACAGTACAAACACACGTCTTACCTGATAGACAGTACAGCGAGTGATAGGATAGCGATAGGGGAAATCCGGAAAGAGGAAAGACACAACTAGTCAGCCCCAAAGGATTCCACGAACAGTCTTGTCTTGAGACGGGTCTTAAACGATTCCACAGTGGTCAACGACCTCAGATCGAGGGGGAGGGCATTCCAAAGGTCCGGTAGGAGAACTGACGGTCTCCTCTTCCTCAGTTTAGAACTGGCATTCACACTCGACAGTTTGGGGTACCGGAGCTTAAAGAGATCGGGCACAGTAGTCGCTCTGGTCCGGCGGGGTACATCCAGTACATTGTCCGCAGGTATTTGCTCACAGAGGTAGTCTGGAGCACTTCCATGTATGATCTTGTAGGCCATAAGACAAGATTTGAAGACAACACGTTGCTCAATAGGGAGAATGTGAGTCTCTCTCAGGTAGGGCAGGTAATCATCTTGATGACCATGCAGTCCATAGATGAACCTAACACAGGAATTGAGCACCTTCTGAAGGCGGGCAATGAGCTTCTTTGGAAGACCTCCATAAAGGATATTACAATAATCCAGACGGGAGATAACAAGCTGCTTCACCAAGAGAACTTTGGTGGAGAAGTCCAGACAACGATTGACCTGCCATAAATTCTTTAACAGCATTCCACAATGTTTTCTCACACTGTTCACCTGACGCTCCAAAGTCAAGTTTTCATCCATGTAAATACCCAGAGTCTTGCCCGAAGTACCCTTGAAGTCAATAGGACCGATATCCACATCTCCAAACCTAACCGACGGTTCAAAAGTAAGCTTATCGATAGCACTACTTTTACCCAGGATGAGAAGTTCCGTCTCTACATACTAAGTGATTTATCCAGAATTCAGAGTGGTAAAAGCAAATCTAACGAGACCAACATTTGATAGATATTAGTAAAAGAAGGATCAATGACCATGAAAGCCGGGTTTACATCACACTAGTCACGAGGGAAATGCTAAAGTTACCGGTGCGTGGTGAGATATGGGTCGAACAAGACAAGGGAGTATGGAGGAAGGAATAGAATTCTGACTAAAATGTTTAGTCTACAACATTGCGTCATTGATAGCGGTAAAATGTAAATATTTACTTAATTTAATTGTAAATGTTTAGCTAAAAAATGTTTAGCTAAATAATAATTGAATTAAGTATATAACTTACTTGATGCATACTTTATTGTACTCCTCTCCGATGATCCTCCAAATAGCATGCTTCTCTTTTATCTTCTTAGCTGCCCGTACCTGGAGAGAGGAGGAGGGCTGTTAAACAGGGACAGGAAACAATATATGTACTAGCATATCCCTGTTTCGAACTGCCCAGTGCCCAATTCTGACAACCCGCGGTGTTAACAGACAATGTTAGACCTGCTAAGCCTACTATATAAAGCCAGGTAAATGAGGATTCTCCTAGGCTAACCTGTTATACCCTTCCATGTGTAACTAGCTAACCAGGAACCGACCGAAACAAGTAAACAACCAATCAGAACTCGTTATTTAGGTCACGTGACTGGTTATCAGCCAATCATGGACCAGTATTTCCTGATTCGGTCGGTTCCTGTAGCTAACTAACCTGTGGGTATTTCTCCTTCCATATAGCGATCAGTACCCTTCCATGCTCCTCCTTCCACCTCAATCTCCTGCTGCTAGTTTCCTGGTCTGCTGGTTTGGACAGGGAGACTGGTGACGGTGTGGGCATACCCGGCTGGTGGTGTTCCGGGGTGCTTACCAGCGCTCGTCGAACGGTTGGGAACACAGGACTCTGTGGGGGATGTGGTGTGAAGGTGGAGCATTGCTGGAATTATGTAGAGTATTCTAGTTACATAACTGAATGTCCAACGAACTACTAACTAGTTATGATGAATGAATTAAACAGTTAGAAACTTACATGATATCTGGAAAGAAGGAGCGACTGGGAGTGGGGAGGGGAAGATTGGAGAAAGTGGGGTGTTGTCAGCTGTGTTCCAATGGCTGAGAGACCCTTAGCCTGAAGGAGGTCACTGCAAGACAGTTGGGATGCCAGATGGTGGGCTCTTTCATTAGGAGATGAGACGGAGAGGTTGTAACGGTCTATCAGGTGACTCGCCAGTTGGTGACTATCCAGCAATCCTGGGGGAAGAGGTTGATTAGATGATAAGTTGATTAGTGGGTGCATTGTGAAATGACAGATGCGGGGTTCATTTGGTGACATTGACACCTAGTGCGTGCCAGATCGAGCTCAATCTTGGTCGCGCACGGTGTCTATGTCACCAAGGGGTTCATATTATTATAGTAGACAGGGTGAACTGTGGGTTTCACCTCAAAAGTACCCAAATCTCCAACTCTACCCTCTTGACTAGTAATCTCTCTACCTGCACTTACCGGCGGTTGTGTGGGTGACTGCAGTGCTAACAGGCATTGGTTTGAAGGAGTTGATCGGAGACGAGGAACACGCTTTCATTTGCTGTAGAAGGGGAGAGTTTTAGTAAAAAGGTAGGCGTTTTAGTAAAAGGGGTAGGGTATACAAAGGGGGGGGGGGTTTAGAAGGGAGCATATTTGAAGACATGCAGGATATATAACTAGCTGGGAACTGGACTACTGCAGCAGGGAGAAAGTTACAACAACTGCAAAGGAATGGGGGCTGGAATGTGGCCGGGGGGGGGGGGGGGAGCTAGGAATTGGAATTTAGGCTGATCAGACTAGTACTGCAAATGTTTAATCAACTCGGGTTAAACAAAATCACAATCTTCCCTCCCTCTCTCTCTCTTTTAGTAGGGGTTATGATCGTGGTTTCAGATTTTAAAATATTGTTCAACAACTCTTATTGTTATGACGCGGTTAGGAAATGACGTCACAAGATGACGTCACAACCACGTGGTAAACTTACTTCGTCAGAAGTTGCACAGGTAACGGGAGAAGAGAACGCCGATAGAGTTGAACTGGGTAGCGCTGATGAAACTGCGGAAATATTATTATCAAATTACCGATATTTATTGGTTGATTTCAGTACTATTGACGTGGTTTGTATATTACCTCATCCAACTGTCATTTATAATTGTCATCATTCTATGACATGATTGTTTACCAAAAACGTGTTATTGACGTATGGTTAAACTACTAAACATATATCACATATCGCTCGCCAACCGACCCGAGAATATATGGGACACCCTGTATAACGCTGCTTTTTCCCGATTCTAACTAGACAGTGTTATGATTTCTGTGCAACCACGCGATATGAAATTTAGACTGAATACAGTCTGGGTACAACACATAGTCTAAATATCTCAAAGGAACTGGATCGTCTTACCCGAGCTGATATGATGAAGAAGGGAGGGTAGCAGACCATCAGAGGATGTGCCCTGCGGAGGAGAGAGGAAAATTGTTAAAATAGTATACCAGGCTTGTTTGTTAAAATTGTAATTAAGAAACCATGTGCCCGGGGGAGGGAGGAGACGATGAAGTTAGACTGTTTAGTTAAAACTGGGGATTGAATGGGAAGATTGAAGGGGGAGGGGAGGATAAGGTTTCAGCTGTTATAATTAAGATATTCTAGGAAAGGGACACGTGTTTAAAGTCTTCTTTAACGTTTTTGGGACGGAGTTGTTATGGAGCCAAGAGCGGCGGATGGGTTGTTTTGATATGCTAGGCCGCTGCCACCATATGGTATTGCGTTACAGGATATAGTTCATAGGTTACTAGAGGGTTACATAGGGGTTACATTTGCACTCACTTGAAAGGGATGACGTGTTAGGGTTGAGGGGCGGTCCTTCCCCGAGATCAGGTCTAGAGAGGTCTGGAAGGGTAGTGGCCCTTTTGATACCATCATATTGAAAACTATAAAATAGGGAGGGTCATGTTAGAAGAAAATAGAAGAGTTTTTAATTGCTGCGTCTGGACTTTGGAGGATGACCTGCCCGAAAGTACATAGTAGAGGCCGCACCGAACACGCTTATTAGGCGCCCCAGCACGTCCTCCACTCCGCCGTAGCAAGGCCACCCACCAATCAGTTTATGCAGAGCATGTTACTTGGGACGCTCCAGGAAGACCGTGGTCAACCATGGCGACAGCCGAGCAGCGAGAGCCGCACGGTGATGGTCAACCGAATCACCAAGTTATTTTTATACATGGCTCTAAAATAGAGTCTAAATCTAATCTTTAGGAGCACAAAATCACATACAAAGATAGACAAGGTAACCAGTATATGCATCAAGTCAGACCCGCACAACAAACTATAAAGATTACTTAGAACACACCGAGCTGGTTTAGATCGCACTCAAACAACTACAAAACCAGCGGACCACCTCCTTATTGAATTCTCTCTCTCCTATGGCTCATCCGGCTCATCCCCTTAGCGCAGTACTCAGTATATATAATATATACTGAGCGCCAGATCAGCTGTATAGGAAACAGGGGGGGCTGCTGTGCACCTTATATAAACAAACAACAGCACCCTAAGTGTGGCGGACCAATCCGGACCAGATGGAGGGGTCACGTGACTGAAATAGGGCAATCTGATTGGTTCATTGTTTCCTAGCGAGAGTTGGAAAGGTGCAGCAGCTCTCTCGAGCGTTATGCTCAGTTCCTTCTTTTACCCCCGGGTATTCGGAGGATAGAGATAGAGAGAGAAGGAGAGAGAGAGAGAGAGAGAGAGAGAGAGAGAGAGAGAGAGAGAGAGAGAGAGAGAGAGAGAGAGAGAGAGGGAGAGAGAGAGAGAGAGAGAGAGAGAGAGAGAGAGAGAGAGAGAGAGAGAAAATGATAGTGGGGCATACTAGGGAAGTGGTGGAATGACTAGAACAAAGCACATAGCACAAGACGAGAGAGATAGAGAGAGAGCTATCAATTCAGATCAAGTTAAAAAACAACTACTAGAGATCTAAATATAATCGACAAATACTTATGTAAAAAAGGAGTGATAGCTCCTCTTCCTAAGCGGAGTCTATGCCATGTATTGGAAAGGTAATGAGCTGTAGAAAATTAGAAAATGAGCGAAGAGATCCTACAAAATAGGAGCTACTACTACAACTAGTGATGAAAAACTCTCCCTCTCTCTCTCCCTCCATCTGATAACTAGCTGGACGAGGGGAGGCCGGAGAACTGCCACCGTTCCCATGATTTTATGGGGTGTAATTTTTTGACATGGGAGGGATTGGGCAGATAGTAGCGGGTTCTCACAGAGCCACGGGAAATGGAGAGATAAGGCTCGCTGTGTGATCCCGTGTTGACAGCTATCGAGTATCGACCCGAAATCTCTCTCTCCTCATCTTCTCCTCTCATGTGATCAGCTCCCGCTACGCGGATAGTGGGAGGGAGTGAGGGAGAGAGAGAGAGTGAGAGAGAGAGATGAGTGTGTGAGAGAGAGAGAGAGAGAGAGAGAGAGAGAGAGAGAGAGTGTGTGAGAGAGAGAGAGAGAGAGAGAGAGAGAGAGAGAGAGAGAGAGAGAGAGAGAGAGAGAGAGAGAGAAAGAGAGGACAACTCCTCGTCTAATCTAATCCCGATCCCCCAATGGATCCAACCACTGCTCAGATCATTGGATATTCAATTATTTAGCGCATATATAATCTAAAAAGAGGCCATAACGTTCTACCTGCATAAATACAACATACATTCCGCACCGGCTTATAACCACGATTACCGCAGTGAGTTCATAACTCAGAAAGAAAATACGACTCCGTGATCCCCAGGGAAACCTCAATTCAGGAGAAATAGGAGTTAGGACGAGGGTGCGGGGATGGAGAGAGAGGGGCCAGGGTGCGGGGATGGAGAGAGAGGGGCCAGGGTGCGGGATGGAGAGAGAGGGGCCAGGGTGTGGGATGGAGAGAGAGGGGCCAGGGTGCGGGATGGAGAAACAGGGGCCAGGGTGCGGGATGGAGAAACAGGGGCCAGGGTGCGGGGATGGAGAAAGAGGGGCCAGGGTGCGGGGATGGAGAAAGATGGGCCAGGGTGCGGGGAGAGAGAGAGGGAGGTAAAGATTGATATGAGGAGAGGGAGGGGAGGGCTGACTAGGGGGACAAGAATCCAGTTGACGAAGCCCTATCACCTGCAGCAGCGGAGAGAGTTGCTGAGTTTCTGTTATCGCATTCTGTGAGTTTTGTCAAAGTGTAGCACATGGTGTTTCGCTGGGACATTTTTACCCGAACTGGACAGGTCACGTGATTAGCATGATCTTGTCCCATAGCAGCTGTCAACACTTGATATTTTCCAAGAACGAGGATTAATTTAGCCGCGGGAGAGACAGGGAGAGAGTGATGGAAAGAGCTGGTCTATCTTTAAAGGATGCGATAGGTCAGAAAAAAGTCAGGCCGCCGTCGTCGCGACACGTTTTGCGATATCGTGCTATCGGGGGAAAATATAAAATTCAAACTGTCAACATTTCAGCAGAGTAATTAAACAGCGAGCTCATAGAAAGAAGGGTTGTCATGTGTGTGATCACCAAATTCACACATGACAAATACCGACCAATCATGGGACGGATCGTGAGAATTGTGAGCGAGACCTAAAATCGAAAAACGGACAAAATTTATGAAATTACCCGTGCCGATATAACTTTCCTATCTTGAGTTAACTCCAATGCAAATGCCTACTCTACCCACAAAGTAATTAATAAAGAACCGCATCTATTAGTTTCCAAGAGACCAAGAATCCCACGTGGTAGATGGAACAATGTAATATGGGGCGCGGAGTAGATATAAAGGGGGCCACCTCTTGCAAACACTTGGATTTGGTGAAAACGGGGTGCTAACTTAACTCAAGAGGAGGACGAGAGAAGGGGAGAGCGAGAGAGAGAGAGAGAGAAAGAGAAGAGGAGAATCATTGATTTGGATTTGCCCCTAGTATTATAAAGAGCTCTACTATTGTGTTGGGCGGACCAGTAATCCCATGATGCATCTCGCGGTGCCTGATGGGGCGAATACGATAGAGATTACCCATATTTTCTCTATTAGAAACTGAGAAAGAGAGAGAGAGAAAAAGAGAAAGAGAGAGAGATGATACCGAATAGAGCGGGTGCTAGAGAAGAGTTAAACGGTGTTCAAAAATCACGTGACTACGAGCTATGATAATAGTTCAAACTATACTATCCCATACGGGCTCTTCAGAGGCTATCAATCATGGAACCGGTCTGTGAAGTTACCGCCCCATAGAAACATCAATAGATGCAATTAGAATGAACACTCTGAAGAACTGCAGATTAATGAACATTTCGTTACTTTGAAAAAAAAAGGGCGGTAAATGCTATGTCAGGGGGTAGATAACAGAAAATCAACATTTATTGCTAAACAGATAGGTCACACATGTCAAAAAGGGGCTGCACTAGTATATCGAGCAGTGAACACTACAAGTAGTGCAGTCTGTGATTAACCGATCTTTAAAGTGATTGAGGAGCCCGTTCACAGACATGCATCAGTGGACCCCCATTTAACCATTTGAGACTGCAGCAGCAGTAGTAGTAGCTCTCTCACGCAGAGGTCCATCTTCTTGGGAGGAAGAGGGGAGAGAGAGAGAGAGAGAGAGAGAGAGAGAGAGAGAGAGAAGAGGAGAGAGAGAGAGGAGAGAGCGAGAGGAGAGAGAGAGTAGAGAGACGAGAGAGAGAGAGAGAGAAGAGAGAGGAGAGAGAGAGAGCAGAGAGAGAGAGATGAGAGAAGAGAGAGAGGAGAGAGAGAGAGAGAAAGAGAGAGAGAGAGAGAGAGAGAGAGAGAGAGAGAGAGAGAGAGAGAGAGAGAGAGAGAGAGAGAGAGAGAGCGAGAGAGAGAGCGAGAGAGAGAGCGAGAGAGAGAGAGAGAGGGGGAAGAGAGGTTAGAGGGTGACAGGTCTGTTCTGGTTAAAAAGGTCTAGTCTAGCTTCAATTAAATCGGTCTGTCTGACCACGCGTGGCAGGTCAGCCGGTTAGAGAGCGAGAGAATCATTGGATTCGATGGTGCTTTCTGTCAAAAATCGTAATATTGGGGAACTTTACCGCTTAACCATTCAATACTCCTGCTCTCCTCTCTCCCTCTCTCTCTCTCTCTCTCTCTCTCTCTCTCTCTCTCTCTCTCTCTCTCTTTCTCTCTCTCTATCTCTCTCTCTCTCTCTCTCTCTCCCTCTCTCTCTTTCCCCTCTATCTCTCTCTCTCTCTCACTATCTCTCACTATCTCTCTCTCACTATCTTTTACTATCTCTCTCCCTTCCTTTCTCCTTATTATATCCTACGTTTTTTGCCGGTGCACGTCACTCCTCTGGTATCCGTTATTACAGCTGGCAAATCACCCACCGTGGACTAGATTGCTGCAATGAGTAGCAATTTGTAAGATCGTGACGACGCGTGATTTGGATCCATGTTTAATAGTGTTCCAATATAAAAGTGGAACTCAATATAATCCCTGATAGAAGCACTGAGAAGATGGAACAAATGTATCATCGGATAGTGATCGCTCAACTTTCCGGGCGTGAACTCGTTTCAAATCCACGTGAAACATATGAAAACAAACGAGATCGAATGGCAAGGGCGGGACTCGAAGGAGGAGTAGATCATTAATCGGCCGTGTTAATCTGGTAATAAGCTGCTATTAATAATCTGCTATTAATATGCTAACTTGTTTTGTTTTGAAACACAACCTGCAAGTGTTAAACACAATACAACACCGCCTGTTTCAAACACATCTGTCTGGCGGCAGCCCGGTCTAGACTTGAAATATACCCTTCTCACCGTGTCATCTATATTTCCAGGACAACTTCAAATTAATAAACAAATACGAAATAGATGGTTCGTGATGCTCACGTTCAATTTAATTAGAGCAGCAAGGTCACCGGTCACGTTCAATAGACAGATCGAGATTTTGAGTCCCACGGTTTATATTTTGATAATGAAATAACCAGGCATGTAGGGGACGTTTTGAAAGTGGCATGGCAAAAAATTTTTGGTCACGTGATATGACATATATCGAGTTTTCTATTGCAAATTTGTATAGATTGGGTGAAGCGACCGCTGAGGCCTAGAAAATTTTTCGGATTTTAGGCCAAAAAGTTGGGCACGTCGCGCCCCTCATGTTCGCGCGCCCGTAGGGCGATCCCCTCACCCCTACGGGGTTGGTCGCTACGCGACCAAGCCAAAAAGTCATAGTCATTTTGGGACCAAAAAACAAACTGAGACATAACAAAGGTTTTCCACTTGCATTGTACTCCTATGGGGTCCCAGAAACACCAAAAAAAAATTCCACTCCAACCGAGGTGAAGAAAGTGTCCAAAATGACCACGCACTTTTTGCCTGTATTTTCAGCCTTGGCGAAAAATAGCAACTTTACTTTGGATTGGAGTATAGACGAAAATGAGGGCACTAAAATGTGTAGAATGAGCAGCAGAATCTATTGGGACCAGCCAGAAGTCGCTATCTTGTCAACTTCGAGAGATAATTGAATAATTAAAGTGAGAGAGAACAGCAGGGATTTTCACAAAAAGTTATCTGGATACTCCTTGATGGCTAACTAAAACTTTAGTGAAAACCGCATGTCTCTAGCATGTTTTTGAAAATCGAGCTAACACATGGTGGTGATGGGGCCCCCATCATTGCCAACGCTTTTCTACCTACGTACACCCGTTCATTACTCTACAGGGCTACAATTCTACGGATGTTTATCACCTAAATCGACACATTTCAAGCAGCCATCTAACGATGACCCTTGATATTCATCACCATCCCTACCACTCTACCAACCTCCATCTTCTTCTGCCCGACATGATGGAGTGAGAGAGTGAGTGAGAGAGATAGAGATAGAGACAAAGAGAGATAGAGAGCTAGAGAGAGACAGAGAGAGAGCTGAGAGAGATGGAGCGAAAGAGATAGAGGGACAGCGAGCTAGATAGAGCGAGAGAGATAGAGGGAAAGAGAGATAGAGGGACAGAGAGAGATAGAGATAGATAGAGATAGAGATAGAGAGATACATGGAGAAAAATAGAGATAGAGAAAGATAGATAGGAGTTCAATCAACGGGGTCCAACCAACGGGCTTTCTAGCATCACCATCCCTGCCACTCTACCAACCTCCATATTCTTCAGCCCGACACGGATATGATGAGAGATGAAGTGAGAGAGTGAGAGAGAGAGAAAGAGAGAGAGAGAGAGAGAGAGAGAGAGGGGGAAGAGAGAGAGAGAGGGAGAGAGAGACATCAACGGGGTCCAACCAACGGGCTTTCTAGTATATTATACTATCATGAAAGTACTGAACCACACGGACCAAACTGGGTGAGGGTTTAGAGTGGCACAATGAGACCAAGTGCCACTCTCTCAGCTCTGACCTCTCACACATCAGAATCACTCTCAGTTTTATCAGTTTGAAACTGATAAAACTGAGAGTGATTCTGATGTGTGAGAGGTCAGAGCTGAGAAACTTTCCATAACTGACCCGCGTCTAACAGACCACACTTTCTCTGGCTCAGCTTCTCTTCTCTCTCTCTCAACTTAGCAGCTAATGTTCTCCTCTCTACTCAAGTCCTATCAGGGGCAATGAACACTGCTCGGAAAGTCTCTGACTCTTTCAGCCGTGCTGCAGCTTGCCTAGAATTCATTTGACGATTTTTTTTCAATTTATATCGCATTTTTGAGCGACAGAGTAAAATACTCGTACCTGCCAAATATGGAGTTTCCAACAAAATGAAGTTCTTCAAGGTTTTGTTGCGAAGCTTGTGATCAACCGTTTTCCAACGGATTTTCACTGAGCTGTAAGTGAAGGCCTTGTGAATCACACAATGAAAAAAATGGCAAAACTCCATCATTTGCACTCTCGGCACGCTCAAATTTGCTAGCTAGTCTTCTGTGCGCAGCATATAACTATGCCATCACACCTTGACGTATTATTGGTGTTATTGGTCACATTGATACCTGAGTGAGATCGATGTCGCGCTTGACTGAAATCGATTTCACTTACGAAGTGAGAATAGGTGGCAATGGTATCAAGAAGTATCATAACATATCGCCTGGTATTGTTTAACCCTTTGGAGACGATTGGGTCACAGGTGACCCACAACTTTGAACCCATATAGCGTCTTTCTAGACCATATTTGAAAGTTTTAAATCGTTTCCAGGGTTGAACCATAAATTTTTCTAGCATTTTGAGGTCGTTTTGAGCCTCTGAAGTTGTCGACTTCGGAAAACAGGGCTAAAACAGTGCATTTGGTAGGCAAAATGGGTAGTTTAATGGCCATATCTCAAAATTGGTACGAGTATACTTAAAATGGACTTGGAAAATGCAAGAAAAGTGTGTATTTTACCCCGGGGTAAAGTTTCAGGGTGATATTCCAAATTTTGTGCCTCTCAGAGGCCTTCAAAGTGCTGGGTCACCTGTGACCCAATCGTCCCCTAACGCTAAAACAGGAATTTGCATTTTACGAGCATTTCTAAAGGAATGGCCCCCGATAAAAGTCTAAAACGGCATTTTTTAAACAGATGCTAGCGACTAACCGACTCCATCATTGTTATCTCAACATCTTAGGGAGTCGATGAAAAAATTTTTGAGATCCGTGCTCCTTCAGAAAATTTTTCATCTTGGCCAATTTTGAAATTCTATAATCGGCTACAGATGAGATAGAGAGGCCCATATGGTGTACAAACTGTGTAGAATGGCCGGGTTTATATAAGTGTTATGAACAAACATAGGGTCTAAAATGAGCGGTTTTCGAGTTATCGGGCAAAATAGCGGCAAAATCTCAATTCCTATTTTAGCGTTAGGGGACGATTGGGTCACAGGTGACCCAATAGAAATACAGGTGGTAGAACCAAAATTCCTTTTCCTGCGTTCAAGTAGGTTCAAAGTGAGTGTCTCCAGAAAGTTTTAGAGAATTCTGTCGACAGGGGGCTTATCGTCCCCAAAGGGTTAAATAATTATATTGTGGCTTAAAACTTAAACGTGAGAAAACAGCTGATCCGAGTGAGTGAGTCATCACAAATATAATTGTTAAAGCAATTTTTTGTTATGACTCAATTTTTTGTTATGACTCGGAGATGATGATCTAACTAAAATTAGGCTATATGCAGATGATCTTAAAATATGGCGTGTTATAAATAGTGAAGAAGATAGTTTGCAGCCCGACATCGATAGTTTAGTGCAACGATAATAAAATGATATTCCATCCCAACAAGTGCAAGCTGCTTAGATGTACTCAAAACATTAATCGACATCAATTAAATTATCGCTCATGTGAAAAAGAGATTGATCTAGGAGTCTCAACTAACCACAAATTATCGCCAATAGAACACCAGAAAACTGTTGTTTCCAAAGCTTCTCAAAGATTAGGACTGGTGAAGCGTGTAGGAATATTAGTTAAATGCCCCCTAAAGAAGAAGAACCTCTACATTAGTCTAGTTAGATCCCTGTTCGAACACTGTAGCCAAATATGGCGACCAGTAAGTTATTCAAGTCTGCTTAAGTTTTAAAGTTTGCAGAAACGTGCCACAAAATGGATATTCGGTGAAACAGACACTAGTTATAATTTAGAAACGTATGTAAAGAAACTCAGGGAGATTGACGTACTCCCAATGACTCAAAAATTTCAATATAACCATAAAATATTCTATGAAACATCTCCTATAAAAATTCCATCTTTCCTAGAAAAATACGATCCGGAATCACATTTCAGACGCACCACCAGACAACAAACGAAACGAGACAGAACGAACATTATATGCATTGAACAACCCAGAGTGGACCTGTTCAAAAACTGTTACTTCTACCGCTGCCACCTTGAGTGGAATTTACTGCCTCAAGAACTGAGAAATACAACCGAACACAATTTATTTTCCTCCAAACTGAAAGACCATCTCTGGAACGCCTTACATGACACAACTTAATTCACCTCTGTGGTGGGGGTCCCTTTCTCTTCCTTTATTTCTGCAGTATCTGTCCCACCTCCTTACATAGCTCATTCTTTACATTGTACTCAAATATGAGGTTTGGAGTGGTGTTGAACAGTTTGAAACAGGACGGGCGCCCCCACCACAGATATGAATTCTATCTGATATAAATCTCTACCAACAGCCGACGGTATACTAAATTTTGGATGGGGATCATGGGGGAGGGGTGGGGGACTAGGAAACATGGGCAAGGGTAAGTAATTATTTTTATCATTAATGAGTGAATTAAAATTAACCAACTAGTCTAGTGTGAATAGCCTTATAGCTATTTCTATTTTTATTTAGCTATTAAAAGTATACTATATTAGTCTGTTTGTCCGTAGTGTGCGAGAACTGTCTGTGTGTGAATTTTTATAGTTTTTGAGGTGTAAGCGCTCCGTCTATATTGACACTCCGTCAATAGGAGCCAACCGGGATATTGTCTTTATATACGGTATATCGATTTTTATCCTTTTTCAAATCAAATCATATCGTAACGTGGCAAAATTTCTCCTCTAATAATAAAAGATCTTTTAAAATAAATAATTAGTGGTTTCAATTGTCTTACATAATTGAAATTCGCCCGAAGGGCGAACGGGCTTACTAGTATAATATATGTACAGTCGGACCCCGATTTAGGGGCCCCCGATTTAGTGGCACCCCGATTTAGGGACAGGATTTTTTCCCCCGATATACATATATATCTCTCTCTCTCTCTCTCTCTCTCTTCTCTCTCTCCCTCTCGTCCGACTCCAAGTGATATCGTGAACAAAAACCAACACCTTCTTTCTCTTTCTCTGAATGAACCATACTTTACGTCACCCCACTAGGGGTAGAGCCTCATGGTAATCTCTAAATTACAGCAGTCTAATTGCTAATTACCATTGTTATGTAACCATATATTGAGATTTGGTGGGAAGAAGAGCCATTCGGGGTGATTTCCCCCCTAATCGCGTATCATTTTGAATATCACATAAGTATGAATGTTCTTGTTTTATTCTAACCTTCCTCATGTAACGCGGTGCAGGTGAGAGAGGGTCGAGCAAAAAAGGATCGCCTTGCTCGACCCTGTTTCACCGCACCCCGGTCGGAAGGATTGTCGAACAAAAAATGATCACTGAAGAACAGAATATTTAGAAAGCTAATTTTTAATATACTTTATTACTATTAGCTCACTACACATCGTGCTAGCCTGTCAACTTAGACCTGATAAACTGTCTTCTAAGTCTGGACTAGGCTGTCAGCGCCACATTTAAAGTCTTGAAATGTCAATCATGATCAAGATGATATACGATAGATCAGCTATTATAACAGCAAAGCGAATCTAAATATCAAATAAATACAAAGTATATGTTAGAGTGACAGAGTAAAAATAAACAGGGTAACAGTAACATTTGCGTTGCAAGCAATGACATTAACTTTAAAGTTTTTCAACTCAATCAAACTTTCAAAACTAGGCAAATACCGATTTGCGGGTGACGTAGTATAGGCGTAGTAGCGACGTATTATAGACATATTATAAACGTATTATAGGCGTTTTTGGAGATGGTGGAGGCTGGTGGGGTAGTATCTCTTGGTTTCATTGTTCACACCAATGGTGTTGGCACTTGGCGGGTGTGACATGACATCGAAGACGCTCATTTAGACGTTTCGGCTGTACGGCCATTATCAACACCATTGGTGTGAACAATGAAACCAAGAAGTATTATAGGCGTATTACCGACAGACGTATTATCGACAGACGTAGTAAAGACGTATTAAAGACGGATCAGACGTACTATAGACGTACTATAGACGTAGTAAAGACGTATTAAAGACGGATCAGACGTACTATAGACGTTACGTCTCAATAAAAACCTTATTGCCCGAGACGCACTATCGACCAATTTACGTCTGTCGATAATACGTCTGTCGGTAATACGCCTATAATACGTCTATAATACGTCTATAATACGTCGCTACTACGTCTATACTACGTCCGCCGCGACGTATTTGCCTCAAATCAGTATTTCCCTCAAAACAAAATTGCAAAAAAGATAACACACGGACACATGCGACAAAACCAATGGCAACCTCTTAAAATGTCCCTTTACTTGTGTAGGGCGCAGTAGAGTACCTACACACCCACAGCTGTACCTACACTGTAGACACTAGACACGCGTGACACACCCACAAGCGAACTCCTGTTCTTAATCTTACTTCTGCTGCAGACTCCCTGTCGCCAAATTCTCCGTCTCTACTCTCTATGCTAGAGTGTATTTCTAAGTTACACACTTGCCGAGACAGAGACAGAGACAGAGACAGAGACAGAGACAGAGACAGAGACAGAGACAGAGACAGAGACAGAGACAGAGACAGAGACAGAGACAGAGACAGAGACAGAGACAGAGACAGAGACAGAGACAGAGACAGAGACAGAGACAGAGACAGAGACAGAGACAGAGACAGAGACAGAGACAGAGACAGAGACAGAGACAGAGACAGAGACAGAGACAGAGACAGAGACAGAGACAGAGACAGAGACAGAGACAGAGTCAGAGACAGAGACAGAGACAGAGACAGAGACAGAGACAGAGACGGAGACAGAGACAGAGACAGAGACAGAGACAGAGACAGAGACAGAGACAGAGACAGAGACAGAGACAGAGACAGAGACAGAGACAGAGACAGAGACAGAGACAGAGACAGAGACAGAGAGATAGTTGCAGTATTACTGTACGATTTTAATTATTTGGTAACTAATTACATACCAAATGATAATACTAAATCGATGCCTGCTAATTATAAATTTATTAATATCATTTTGTTTTGACTTTTGAGCAGCAGCAAATTATTTCAGATTGCGTTGCTTTGATGTGCCGCGCATTGTATTCTGGAGTTCACGTGCGCGGCGCATTTTTATATTTCAAAAATTTCAAAAATTTTTTCAAAAATTTTTTCAAAAATTTTTTTCAAAAATTTTTTGGAATGCGCTGCAGCCCCCTCATGCCCGCACCCCCTTATATTATATTATAAGGGGCCTGCAACGTATGCCAAAAAAATTTTTGAACTTTAAAAAAAGTTTTTAATTTTCAAAATTTGCCAAAAAAATCTTTAGCTTCTTAAACCAAGAGCTGAAAAGTCAAAAGTGCATCCTTTTCAGTTGTTAGAAATATAATTTACCCTTTTCTTATTCTTCTTAAATGGTTAAAATAAGTTTTTAGTTATGGCTTCTAACCCCTGGGGTTGCACCGAAGCAGCACCGGCAGCCAGTTTTAATGACATCGTCCGAGAAGAAGGTATGAATGACAGAACTATAAAGTTTGCCAATAATCTTCACCATTTTAACATACTGAAGAAAATTCTGCTGAAGTGCAGACTAAACATATATTTTCTCTTCGATAACAGGTGAGAACCAAGACTCCAAGCTGGCTGCAACGCTCCACCAGAAGCTGAACAGTGTCACAATGGACGGGGATGAGGAGCTGGCTCGTGCACTACACGAATCCCTGAACAGTGGAGACGACACCACAAATGATGCTCTCTTGGCTGCGATGTTACAACATGAGGTTGATAGCGGTCACATTGCAGAGGAGAAACATAGGAATGGGAACTGTAAGGTGTCCATGTCTTCATATTCTGAGGTGTACAAAGAGTATCACAGTTCTCCCAGTAAGGAGATTAGTGAGGATGAGGAACAGAAGTTCTTTGGTAATTTCAGAGGCCTCACAGTTAGTTAGTTAGTTAGACGTTAGTTGTTTGGTTCTGGAGTCCCTAGGGGCGCAGTTAGTTTGTTATATACCACATGAACTGGTATAGTTGTTTTTGTGATTTTTTTTCTGGCTAGAGCAACATGAAATGAGTGCTTTTTGTAACCACACTTTTTCTGCAGAGGGCGCCTCATCAGCTGTCGATAGTTCAAGAACAAAGCACGACAAAGAGGCCAACTGTGTAAAGAATCAGAACCGAATCTCAGATAAATTCCACCCTGAATTTAAAACAGGAGATTTTAATGGTCTGAGTGTCCCTCATAGGTAAGGATAAAACTGGGGCCGTGGTTGTCTTGTTCAACCCTCTCTCTCCGAGCGCCACAACGGCGGGAAAAAATTATTTCCATTTTCTTCAGGGTTTACAATGAACTACAGGTAGAAGCTCACAAATCCAAATTCAATGGAATCAGGGTGAAAGATCGACGGGATATCTCCACACATGTATGTAACCAACTAGAAAAGTTCTGGAATATTCTCTCTCGTATATGTACTGTTAACTGTATATTCTCGTATATTCTCGTATTATATCTCGTACATAAAAGTCACAGTTATTATCATCTGTTAACATCTGTTATCCTCCCCCTTGCAGGAGAAAGTTCTGGATAGAAAGACGAGGGTTGTTATCCTTAAGATGGTTAACAGTGGTATTATAGCGCAGGTTAACGGGGTCGTTAGCAGTGGCAAGGAGAGTGTTATCATTCACTGCAATGGCGGCAGGTCAGTGGTAACCATGACAACAGTTCGCTGTTTTGATTTGTATCATTCCCTGTGGTATTATTATTTAAAAGCAATTTTCCGTACTTTGGACGGGAATGATTTAGTAGTAACAATTATTCTCCTTTACAGTTTGCCAGCACACCAGTTTCCCAGTACACCAGTACCGGATGAGTGTGTGTTAAAGGTCCACAAGACGACACTAAACGAGTTCAGTAGACGGAAGGACTACATAGACAGACGGTACACAAAGCTCGTCAGCAACAACAAGAAGAAACTTATTGAGGTTGGAAATTTGCTAAATTTTATTTGAATTTTGAACCATTGAGCCCTGTCATTTGCCACTCCCGATCTCGCTCTCTTTCCCAGATTTGGTCGATGAAAGAGGTACACAATTTGAACCGACTAAGAAGACACGGTGTTCCATGTCCTGAGGTGGTGGCGTACCGAAAACAACTCCTTCTTCTTAGTTTTATAGGTTGGTTATTATAGGGTCTGTCAAAGGATTAGTTTCACTTTCACTTGGGCAAGAGGTAACATAATAAGGCGGCTTTCTATCAAAAGGGGCTATAGAGTTTTAGAACTCCCTACCTCTGTAATTGATGGTGTGTTTAGGTAGTAAGGGTGTGCCAGCCATGACCCTGAAGGAGGCCGTGTTCTCACGAGATCAACTCAGATCAGCTTACGAGCAAATGATGAGTGGAATGAAGGTACAGGGTGGTCAATTTGATTTGATCATAATATTTATTATTTATACCAATTACATAGTATTAATCAGTCCCGTATCTCTCATTTGTTGTGTTATAACCCTCCTTTACATTTGTAAGATAGAGGGTCAAGGAAGGCAACCCTGTCTCTCCCATTGGAATAACAAGATACAATGTTTTTTCAGACGATGTTTACGAAGTGTCAGCTAGTACACGGAGATCTGAGTGCGTATAATCTACTTTGGTTTAACGGTACCCTCTACTTCATAGACCTGGGACAAGGTGTCCTATCCAGTCACACAGCAGCACTAACCTATCTCTATCGGTGGGTTGAGAATTGTTAGAAATATCCAATTATTGTTCTAAACTATTGATAGATTTCGTGTATAGCTCCAGATATCAGAGCTCAGATTCCTCTTGCATCCTCTTCTATTCTTCGACCTGATCTAGTTTGCCACAGGGATTGCGAATCGATGCACGGATACTTTGATGCCCGAGGATTGAAAGGTCTCCCTGATGCGAGGAGAATGTTTGTAGAGATCACTGAATTCGAGGATCTCAATATGAAAGATGAAACTGCGTTCTTGACTCAGGTACTAGGCATGCCTCGTCAAACCTCGATTTACTGAACTCCGGTAAATCGAGGTCCGGTAAATCTAGGTCTGGTAAAATATATAAGTCCGGTTTACCGAGGTTTGACTTGAATCGTGTTGAATAATTTGGCCTGTTTCCACATCTCACGACTGATAATTTTAACTGCTGGATGACCTCACTGTATGTGAGGTAGCCAGCATGGTGATCTAATATGTGTTCTGACAAGCTGAAGACAGAGTTGGGAGATGTTAAAATTGAGAATCTCAATTTTAGATATTAGAAATAATTAATTACCCTGATATGGATATTGTTTGGAGATACCACACGTGGAATCCGCCCTAAGATGATTGCTGATCCTGTTTTTATAAATTCTCACAGTTCTCTCTTCCTCTCAGATTGAGCATCTGCAGCGACAGGAGGTAACAAACTTTAAACACGGTAAACAAAGCTCCGACTACGCTTTTGAGAGCTGCTTCAATGAGAGTCTGCTGCAAGATGTTTCATCGAGCGAAGAAGAAGAAGAAGATGAGGAAGAAGATGAAGAAGATGGGGGAGGAGAGTGAAAATGAGATGATAAAATGAAATATATAGCTGTTGTTGATGTGTCTGTGTTTTCATGTTGTTGGGTTTAGCTCTCTGAGATTGTTTACTTTTGATCTGTTCATAACTCACGCTCATTTTTAAAATTTGTGCAAAACTGCCTTTTCTCAGATCTACCCAAACACACAACCATCCCTTCACGATGTGCTATTGTACACAACCACAAGTCCTCAACCAACGTGTGTTTCCAATGTTCATACAGCATGGGTATCCTCCAGACGCAGCAATCACAAACAAACAAACAAACAACATGGGTCTAGGAAACTCCCAACGCTTGCATTCTAGTTTAACACCTTTACCTCTAACCCCACCTTGTTATGTTCTAACCCTCCCTTTACATTTGTTTCGGGGGCGGGGCGCCCGAAACACAGTCTAGCCAGGCAACTAACCCCACCTTGTTATGTAGTATGGCACCATTATGATATCCCAATAAACCATCATGCTAGCTGGTTTGTGGGCCCGATCCAAGATCTTCCTGGGATGTGGGTGTGCCTCTCTTTTATGGTACGACAACATTGGATACGTTCACACCGTCCGAGGCCAATCCATGAAACCCACCCTAAACCCGGGACCAACCCGCGCTCTACTGAGGGAGAGAGTGTGGGTTAGCAAGTTACCACACACACCCCAAAGAGGTGACATCGTGGTGTTCAGATCACCCAAACACGGTCAGAGGTTGGCGATGAAGAGGGTGTCAGGGGTGGAGGGTGATGTGGTGGTACCCTCTAAAACTGGTAAAACTGGTGAGACGAGTGTGGTTGTTAGACCAGGTCATGTCTGGGTTGAGGCTGATAATCATGAGACGGCAGGGAGGGATAGTAACGAGTATGGTCAGCTGCATACCAAGATGATTGTAGGGAGAGTGACGTGGCTGGTGTGGCCCTGGGAGAGGATCCATGATCTGAGGTGGACTGAGGCACCAGGACGGACTGAGGCACCAGGACGGACCGAGGCACCAGGACGGACTGAGGCACCAGGACGGACTGAGGCACCAGAACGGACTGAACAGGGGTAGTGTACGTGTGTGTGCTTTTTATATGAGGATGAGTGTTTCTGTAACTTATTAACTTTCTAGATTAACAGTAATAATAGATATTTTGAGTTTATTCAACCAACTAACCAACCAACTTACTAACTAACCAACCAACCAATATCAAGTGTCGATTAGTTATTTAACCAACTAACCAACAAATTAACCAACTAATTAACCAACCAATTAACTAGTAATGCTGGTATCAGACAGTAAAAAGATGAGATGTGTATTCCGTTCCATCGCCTGCAACAGGGGTACCTGCACAGCCGATATTGGGGGTAGTGATGACAGGATGGTGTATGGAGGGGGCAATACTGTTATTATATTGTCACGTACCGGCCAGTCCTATACTGCCACCAATCATCTCCAGACAACTTCTACTGTGAAATGTACTGTGTGGGTGCGGAATAAGGTGACTTTTTAGATAGTTAGATCTAACTATAGACTGATGATTTGTTTTATATCCTCCACAATTATAATCATGAAATAAAACATGAATAACTAGTGGGAAGATATATATCATAATTTAGGCGAGAGCCGTCCTCCTCTCTAAATTATTCATGTTTCCAGTGTGGTGCTGCTACTGCTGCAGTGGTGTTTGGTTGTGAAGATGGAACCGTGTTGCTATGGCGACCTGATCTTGATAAAACTCCAGTGACACTGTGTCAGCACGGGAAATCTATCATATACCTGTCATCAATAGAACATGAAGGTAATATAACGGTCAAGTTTGGACGCTTGAATCCTTGCTTCGCCCTGATCAGACGCACTACACAGATGTTCCAAAACTGCGAGGGCAATGGAAATAGTTGACCATTTCATTCTCTAGGGTAAATTTGTAAAAGTTTATCCCTCTCAATACTCTATTCAGGATCTGTTATTGTGATAAGTAGTGGAGGAGACTCAGTTGTTATCAGATTCAGTGCAGATGAAAAAGTGGAACCTTTGACATCTCTTACAATTCCCAAGTAACTTTCCTTTGTCCCTCCTCCCCTTGGTGCATCACACCTCAGTCCCCCTATATTTCTGAAATCAGTTCTGATCCGATCTCATCAGAACTCATGCTATTTCTCTACTTCAGGAACGGTTTCTGTTTGAGTCACTCTCTCACAACACTGGGTGGAGGGCTATTGGCTGCACTGGCTACTGACGACTCAGCGATCACCCTGTACTCCATCTCAAAAGATGGGGAGATTATCTCTCTTGCAAAACTCAAAGGTATGTTAAGACCACTTTGAATGGGATTCAAAATCCAAATTTCAATAGGTTGTGTAGATAAATTAAAACAAGTCGGTTTTACCAAACAAATGTTTCGATCCTAGATCTAGGATCGAAACATTTGTTTGGTAAAACCGACTTGTTTTAATTTGTTTGCTGCTCTCGATTCGTAATTGGACCGATTGAGCTCTCTCGTGCTGAATCGACAATCAACATAGGTTTTGAATATATAATACTTTATGCTTCTATTTCAGGTCATGAGAACTGGGTGAGAGGACTCGATTTCCGTGCCCCGTCTCCCGATACCCTTATCCTTGCAAGTGGTAGTCAGGACAACTATATTCGCCTCTGGAGGATTTCACCTCATGACCCGACTTCACCGGAGCCGGTCGTTGAACAACCAGCGGTAGAAGATCACACTGGCTTCAAATTGAAAGAAACACTTTTTGAGCTACCCACGGGGACACACAGGTAGTAACGCGCGGTGATTGAAAACAGCGCGTTAGAAAGTTGTTAGCACTTCACAAAGCCACCCTCCGCAGTTTTGTAGAATTGTGTGGGATAGCCGCTGTAAAATGGGGAGTTTCGTTCAGCTCCAGAGAACCAAGAGATGTAGACAATTTCACTGTCTGTTTCTCACTTCTTTCTTTTGATCAGAGTTTCAGTTGAGAGTGTGTTACTGGGACATGAAAACTGGGTGTCGAGTGTCCGATGGATGGGTAATGGGAAATTATTATCAGCCAGTATGGATAAGACGCTAATTATCTGGCAACAGGTCCGTACTGTGTTCATCTGTTAAATATATCTAGTCTGATCTGTTACCAGATATAACTCTCCAATTTGATATATTCCGTTCGTGTGGTTTTACTGCTTTCTTGTTTTACTCTACTATCTCTTCACTCTTGAATTGTTCGGAGCACACTGCACAGTGTCAGGCGACTCAAACTATCTTCCCCTTTCTTATTTCCCTCTTCTTACAACTTCACCCCGTTCCTTCTAGGACTCTGCTGGACTTTGGACGGAAGATGTCCATGTTGGTGAGGTGGGAGGTAACAACTTGGGACTGTTTGGAGCATTCCCCTCTCACTCTTCTGATATGGTCATTTCACATGGATTCCAGGTTTGGCATTTACAATATAAAGTTAGCTGTATCAGTTGTTGTATGATGCATTTTACGGGAGACTAGATCGATCCGGACCTAAACAAAACGGTGAATGTATTACAGGGTGCTTTTCAAGCTTGGATAAAACCTGATGGAAATGCTGCGGAAGCTGGTGATGGGAAATGGAGGGGTATACCTATGCCTGGGGGACACTTTGGACCAGTTAAGGATCTCTCATGGGCACCCTCAGGGGATTATCTTATTACTGCCAGCTGTGATCAAGTATAATTCCTTATCAACTTTGTAGCGTTGTTTCATCAGTTTCTTCCTTGTATTGTTCTCTTATGCGTAGAGAACAAGGATGAAGTATGTACATCAGTTTCTTCCCGGTGACATCACATCATGAGTCATGACCCTTGCTCGAACCTCTCTTACCGTGCCCTGTAAAGGAGATTTATAATATCCTCCATGTTGTTTTGCCCTACGGGACAGAGTTTGGCACCACCACCACCACATAACATCTCTCCCTCCCCAGAGTGTCAGAGTATTGAGTATCTGGAGGGGCAACCAGTGGTACGAGATGGCCCGTTCCCAGGTCCATGGACATGACATGAGCTGTATTAGTACCCTCTCTGACAACATGTATGTTAGTGGGAGTGAGGAAAAGGTTCTCCGAGTCTTCCAGGTATTTTTTAATCTACTGAACCCTCACAGAGCGTGGTGAGTTTTATTTAATTCCATTTTTAATTTGTCTGGAAGTTATCCCTCATTCCTTTCAAGACATGACAAGTTCCAGACTGAGCTATTTTAATCAAAATATTATAGTTCTTTCGTTTTTTATTAAAACTGTACTACTAAATGGAACTTCTCCTAGGCCACATCAACTTTCTTCAAGAATCTCTCCACCATAACGGGGAGGGATATGGTGGGTGCTGCTGCTAGTGAGCATATCTTGGGGGCACACGTTCCTGCTCTAGGTAGGTAGACAATTAAGTAGGTAAATCGGGAAGTTCTAAAAGACATGATTTAGGCACTAACACGATTGCTTAATGCTTATTGAGACCTACCAGGTTTATAGGTGTATAAATCAGGAGATTCAGACAGACTGTCCAATCATCACTAGTTAGTAACTACATAACCTGAGCGGGCTGTAACTAGTAGTTACAGTCCGCTCATGTTATGTATTATAACGGTTCTCCTATCCAGGATTATCAAATAAGGTGCTGACACCCCAAGATCTGGAGGGTGGAGGGAGGGTGGATCATGGGGGTACTGCTACCTCAAAAGACTATGATATCCCGTATCAGGTGGCATTTGCCCCGGTATCCCTGACTGAACCGCCTCTAGAGGAAGTCCTTTTACAGGTTTGTAGTAACAGAATTGACTCATTTTAATGCTGAAGACTTGGCCTTTTTTCACGAAAATCCCCTTACTCCTCTGAAATCTGCCACTTGCACTGGCTTAGCTAAACATGTTTTCACACACTCTAAGAACTTGTCTCCAAAAGAATTCTAAGAACTACCATTTCTCAACGACTCTAAGAACTTTGTTTCCCACAGAACACACTATGGCCGGAGGTACACAAGTTGTATGGGCACGGGTACGAGGTATACCAGTGTACCGCCTCTCATGATGGAGCTCTTATTGCTAGGTAGGTGTGCATGTGTTACGTATACTTCTGAACAGTGTTTGTATTTATGGTAGTGTTTTTATTTATGTACACACAACACGTCACAACTCTCTCTCTCTCTCTCTCTCTCTCTCCCCAGCTCGTGTAAGGCCAGCAAGCAGAAGTATGCTGCAGTATTGCTATGGGAAACAGGGAAGTGGGGCAAGGTTGCAGAACTGGTACATCATAACCTTACAGTAACCAGGTATGTCACCACCCCTCCCTCTAACTTGAAATATTCATAGCGCCGACACAGTGTCCAGCGACTCAACCCTCTGCATCAATCTGCTTGATCCAAATTAATTCCACCCCTAATAATAAGCAGCTTTAGCAAGGGTCTTCGTGACTTTGTAATTGATTTGTCACATTTTCCAGGATGAAGTTCTCGCCCGATGACCGTTACTTGCTGACTGTATCCCGTGACCGTGATTGGGTAGTTTGGGATGTTCCTTCTCGATCCCTCCTCGCTGTTTCACCCCCAAAATCACACGCCCGGATCATCTGGGATTGTGCCTGGCTCACTGATCTCTCCTTCGTAACCGTTGCTAGGGATAAGAAACTCAGGTTTTGGAACACTACTGCCGGGAAAACCAGCTGGACAGCCGGGGTAGAGAAGGTGTTTGAGCAGAGTGTAACTGCTGTGGATGTGTGTCCTGTCACGGGGATGGTGGGGGTGGGGTTGGAGAGCGGGGATGTTTGTGTTTGTGAAGGAGCAGAGGAGAGGGATCGAGTGGTGGGGTGTGTGGTGGGGAGTGTGAATACAGTTCAATGGAGACCTGGTGGTAGGGGACAGTTAGCTGCTGCTGGAGAGGATGGGAGTGTCGTTATTGTGGAGATGTGAGTGGGGGGGAGAGAGAGAGAGAGAGAGAGAGAGAGAGAGAGAGAGAGAGAGAGAGAGAGAGAGAGAGAGATAGAGAGATGTTGGGTAATTTATTTGTTTTTAATGCACTGACATTATCATTTTTAGGATCGTTTAATTTTGCATATAGCTCCTGTCTAGCCTACTTAGCTTCATGCTATCTAATCTCCCATCTTTCACTGGTAGCAAGACACGATATGTCAGGAAGGAGAGATGATGACGATGAAAATCAGGAGAACTTAATGTTACTACGTCTACCTGAGAAATATGCCCAGGTACTTCTATATGCCGGCTATCTCATTAATACTTTATGTCACTGCCTTCCTTTATCTCAACCTTTTCTCCCACAACCCTCTCTTAGACCATGAAAAGTTTCATATAATATTCATATCTTGCCCTTCTCTCGACCCTCTCCCACAAGACGCGTTAGACCATATTATTTAACAACCTTCATATAATGTTCAGATAGTACGACAAGCAGTCCACAAGGGAAACTTGAGGGAACGTCTCGAAGTTGATATCAAGGATGATTGCAGGTAACTCCCGTCATTCATCACACAAAAACTTGCCATGCTACGCAGTCTGTCTGTTCTGCATGTTAAGCGCACGTTAAGCGCCTCGGTTACGCTCGCCCTTCGGGCTCGCGTAAGCTCACACCGGGCCGAAGGCCCGGTGTGAGAGCCGACAGACTGGGAACATGTCAAACAAAAACCATGCCTTGCTGTAGTTTCTTTTTCATTCTCTCGACTCTACTCACCACAGAACATGTCACCACTTACTTCCAACCTACTTTGTAACCCGTACTTCCCAGTTACCAACCTACCGTGTACGTACGCCTCACTTTCAACCCTACCTTGTAAACCTTTACTTACCAGCATAACTTACCACCATTCCCTCCTTACCACCTACCTACCATCCCCAGGCACGCCCTAGTTAAGGTTGAGAATGTGGTCCTCCCTGCTAAGATAGTCGATCTGCCCTGTATTGTAGAGTGCCAGAAAACTATTGACAAGAAGACACTTTACAAGAGTGGTGATATCTGCCAAATGCTACTGGTGAGTTGATATTATATAGGCCTTGTTCGACCATATCTCTCACCACGCCCCGCGGGTTTGAACAAACCAAGATGGTAAATATTATATGCCAACTCTGGTTAGGTGACCCCTCTCTGAACCTTGTAGAGCTACCAAATCCCTGCTAGTACTTTACAAGCTACCAATTAATTTATAGGATGTAATTCCACGACTCAAATATAAAAAGATAATAAGAAGATAATCACACTTTGATTTACACAAAATTGAAACACACCTAATTGTGAAAACAGGCCGGGGGGATATACGGTCTACCTATGAATACTGTAATACATAACGAGATCAACGCAAAGAGGGTCGCAATTCTGATCAAATGGTTTATTTCCTTTCCTTGGATAAGTGTAACGTTCTCCGAAAATGTTCTGAAACCATTGCCAGTTACCAGGCCACCAGCTTAGAGGAATCAGCAAAGACGAATCTGTCACCGAACTGTTCTTTCGGTCATTTATAAACCTTGTCTCCAAATAGAAATGAACCCTATCCAGATCATTGTAATGGTAATGACCTGATGGCTGCAGTTTTTTAGCAGTCGACTGATTATCGATAAATGTAACGGTTAAGGGAGTATCTTCTGCCGGTATAAAGTGAGCCCCGATCCAACAAGCACCTGGGCCGAGTTTGCAATCATTGTTTTGGTTGGTTGACATTAGAAAGTTATATGTCCTTTCTTTTGTTAAATGTGTAACAATGTCTTCCTTCCCGACTTCAAATGGATATAATGAATTCGTTTTGATATTGTCAGCTGCCTCAAAAGAGCCTGAGACGGTAGTTGAAAATTTTTGTAAGTTCTTTGAAAATTTTGGAAGTATATGTGGTCTTCCTAACTTATCCGCTGCTTTTCTAAGCAGGGAGGTAATTCGTAGATTAGGGGAGATATACTGGTTGACTATCCAATGATTATTTTGTGTCCCAACATACGCAACATTGTTTCCACTTGGGTCATTAACATGATTATAAGAAACTTCGTATTTCTTTCTGGAGTTGAAGAATTCGTTGAACGCGATCGCATCAAGAAAAATGTTATAGTTTCTAACTCTATCATCTGCCAGCAATTTCACAATGAGATTTTCTGCTTCGTTCGGTTCGTGGATTTTTTTAACATTTACGAACTTTTGTCCATCCAAGAAGACAGAGTGTAGAACAAGATCTCCTCCAATATACTGCTGCCCCTTTGACAAAGCGAGATTTTTATTTCGGTAGACCTTCCACAAATTCATCATAATTTGTTCATCTCCTGAGTCGTCCAGCAAGTTTACCAGGGTCTCAAACCCTGCCGGATCTGAGGTTCGATAAGCCACTAAGTTATCACTGGTTAGAATACTTCTATCGGTCACAGTGATGTGCAGATTTTCAGCTTCTGTCCTACGTCCTTTCAACGATTCTACTAGCGCAGCAAAAGTATCAGTTAGAGAGATATTGAGGCAGGTAGTCGCAGATGAAACTGAAGAATTGCTTATGGAGAGTGGGGCAAAATTTTTCATAAGAACACTCCTTGTTTCACTTGACAAACTGCTGCTTAGCGCTTCTGCCAAGGAACAATAATTCGCCTCTCTAACTACATATTCTGCTTCCAGGAACAGCCACTGAAGGTCAGCTTCAGTCTTAGCAGCCTTACACATTCCCCGGAAAAACTTCAAACAACACTTTCTCAACCACTCGATCTTCAGAGCTATAGCAATCTTGTTAATTTCCCTAAAATTCTCCTTGGTGATGGTAGCAGTGCCGGTGTAGCAGGAGAGAAGAACAGCTCTCACGGTGTCCTCACCAAATTCCTCAAAATCTACAGCCATACACCCTTGCTGACTGACCAAGTCCATGATGACTGGGCTGTTGAAGGAGAGAATCATGGAATTTCCCTTCAATTCCACACCTCCACTAGCCGTCAGAACGAAGTCGTTAAACCGGGACAATTTGAGAAGATGCCAGCCAAAATTCAGCGGTACTGGAACTTCGGAAGCCATGCTATTACTCTGTAAAATGATGAGATGCTTTATTAAAAAGTAAAACAAGCAGCTATATAGAGTCACATATTGCACATGCGGTTGTAGAATAGGCAGGCAGATGGGGAAGGCAGTCATATTAGGGTGATTCATAATGATTTTCAATCGCTCTTTTTGAGTGCACATAGACACTGGGGACCAAAAATTTTTACAGGAGCGATTAGTTTGGCCAATTTTGGAACCCGTCGACCATGTTTGAAGTTCAGGATGGTTTTACGTAACCGGTGACAGACAATTTCTGAAGTTAAACTTTTTTGCGGTCTACGTGCAAAAAATTCAGGTCTCGATGTTAGCCTTGTAGAAGCCGTAAACAGATACAGATCGACTCAGGGCTCCTTGTAGGGCTAGAATAACCTCTTTTGGGGATATTTGAGGGAAATCAAGTTCATCCGATTTTCACCCTTGATTTTGTGGGCTATTTTTAGAATTTAGTCAAAAAGCCCTTTTTTCACTTTGAATTGCTGTGGCTCGGGACCTAGTCGGTCTTTTGTCAAGATTTAGCGCTTAAAATATCAATTAAACCATGTTCTATATGACCCTGAAGTTATTTGGTGGTTTTGAGTGTCTTAGAAGGTCTAAAATTGAAGTTGAAAAAAGTCGCGCAAAAACGGGCAAATTTTTCTGGCTTTTGGGGCCATATTTCGAGCAATTATTAGCCCCCTACTCCAATCCCGCAACTTTTTCGTCTCAAAATCGGTTGTTTGCGATGACAACTGATAGAATGGACTACTTCATGAGCAAAATAGGTCGTTTTCCAAAATTTTTGCTTGTATTTTGACGATTTTTTGGAAAGTGAGACGGTAGTATGATCAAACACTAGAAAATGGGGTGTAGCCTTGGAAAAAAGTTCGTCAGCTCTTTACCAAGGATGTTAGGAGACCAAAATTGTGTCAGGAACAAGGTCCTATAAAAATTTTATTGCCCCGATGAACATGAAGCAAAAAAATCGCAATTGAAAATCATTATGAATCACTCTAATATAATATACCCAAGTCTAACCCCGTGATTTGCTACCTTATCACTTCAACAACGTGGCCAGTTCTAGAGAATTGGAGGAGCTGTTTGTTCTAGAGAGGGACATGTTCAAATTGATATACAAGATAACATAGATAAACTAGTGTGTCTTGCTCAACTCTCTCTCTCACCGCGTAAGAGAAGAATAACAAATAAAAGCAGCATATTATATGCAAAGTTGAGATAAATGTAGGAGTTGCAGAAAGTGGAAAGAAAAGGCAGCATGGGTGTTACTGGTGAGTTGATATTATTAATTAGGCCTTGTTCGACCATCTCTCTCCGTGCATCGCGGGTTTGAACAAAACAAGATGTTATTTAACATTTAAATGGTATATGCCCGCTCTGGTCATGTATAGCCCCTCTTCGGACCCTGTACCACGCTACCAAAGCCCCGCCCTGGTACTACAACTTCAACTTCATGTTGGATCTTGTCAGTTTATAAGATGTAAATCCACAAGTCAAATATAAACAAGAAAATGATTATATTAGAAGATATTTTGTTACACTAAACTGTTATTATAAAGTTTCACAGATTTCATCCAACTACCCTCTACCCCAAAGTACTATAATGCATAACAAGGTCAACTTTACGAACAGTATTATATCCATCTATTGGTTTATTCTCCTTCCTTGGTTGGGTGTAATGTGCTCCAAAAATGTCCTGAAACAATTGCCAGTTACCAGGCCACCAGCTTAGAGAAATCAGCAAAGGCGAATCTTTAACCTTACCATTATCTCGGTCAACTATAAACCTTGGCCTCAAGTAGAAATGAACCCTATCCAGATCATTGTAATGGTAATGACCTGATGGCTGTAGCTTTTTAGCAGTCGACTGATTATCAATAAATGTAACAGCTGAAGGAGCTTCTTCCGATGGCATGAAGTGAGCCCCGATCCAGCAAGCACCTGGACCGAGTTTGCAATCACTGTTTTCATTAGTTGACATTAGAAAGTTATATGTCCTTTCTCTTGTAAAGTGTTTAACAAATGCTTTTTGCCCGACTTCAAATGGATATAATGAATTCCTTTTGATATTGTCAGCTGCCTCAAAAGAGCCTGAGACGGTAGTTGAAAAGTTTTGCAAGTTCTGTGTAAATTGTGGTATGAAATGCGGTCTACCTAACTTGTCCGCTGCTTTTCTAAGCAGGGAGTTAATTCGTTGATTAGGGGTGGTAGGGTGGTTGATTAGCCAATGTTCACTACATTGTGTCCCAACATACGCAACATTGTTTCCACTCCGGGTCCGATCGTATAATTTTCTGGAGTTGAAGAATTCGCAGAACGCTATCGCATCAATGAAAATGTTATAGTTTCTAACTCTATCATCAGCCAGCAATTTCTCAATGAGATTTTCTGCTTCGTTCGGTTGATGGATTTCTTTGTTACTTACGTACTTTTCTCCATCCAAGAATATCGAGTTTAGAACAAGGTCTCCTCCGATATACTGTTGTCCTCTTGTAAAAGGAAGATTTTTATTTCGGTAGACCCTCCACAAATTCATCATAATTTGTTCATCTCCTGACTCCTCCAGCAAGTTTACCAGGGTCTCAAACCCTGCCGGATCTGAAGTTCGATAAGCCACTAAGTTATCACTGGTTAGAATCCTTCTATCGGTTGCAGTGATGTGCAGATTTCCAGCTTCTGTCACACGTTCTTGCAGCGATTCTACTAGCGCAGCAAAGGTATCAGTTAGAGAGATAGTAAGGCAGATAGTCATAGAGGAAACTGAAGAATTCCTTATGGAGAGTGGGGCAAACTTTTTCATGAGAACACTCTTTGCTACACTAGACAAACTGCTGCTTAGCGCTTCTGCCAAGAAACAATCATTCGCCTCTCTAACTACATATTCTGCTTCCAAAAACAGCCACTGTAGGTCAGCTTCAGTCTTAACAGCCTTACACATTTCCCGGAGAAACTTTAAACAACACTTTCTCAACCACTCAATCTTCAGAGCTATAGCAATCTTGTTAATTTCCCTAAAATTCTCCTTGGTGATGGTAGCAGTGCCGGTGTAGCAGGAGAGAAGAACAGCTCTCACGGTATCCTCTCCAAATTCCTCAAAATCAACAGCCATACACCCTTGTTGACTGACCAAGTCCATGATGACTGGGCTGTTGAAGGAGAGAATCATGGAATTTCCCTTCAATTCCACACCTCCACTCGCCGTCAGAACGAAGTCGTTAAACCGGGACAATTTGAGAAGGTGCCGGCCAAAATTCAGCGGTACTGGAACTTCGGAAACCATGTTATTACTCTGTAAAATGGGGAGATGCCTTATTAAAAAGTAAAACAAGCAGCAACATATAAGACATTCAAATATAGAATATGCGGTGGCAAAATAGGCAGACAGGTGGGAAGGCAGTCATATAATACTAGGCTGTCCAGTAAATAATTTCGTTGGGCTTTTCTGGGAAAATGGTTTAAGATAGAGCAAAATGGACTTCACCACTGTTTTTAGCACTCGATTTTGAATCGGAATACAATGCCTGATATCGGTATGTGGTTGTTCTCGGTTCCCAGCAGGCTATTTTCTCTACCCCACTTTTGTTGCTGCTGCACGGGGTTACCAAAGTTTTCTAAACGCTGCCCTATGAAAACTGGTTCAGTCTTTTTAGCTCCTATGGTGCTTAATCGATAGCAAATTGTCTAAGGATGAGCTATGTTTGCGATTTTAGGCTCTAGGTGTTGACTTATAACCTCTAGAACAGTTAATGTAACATTAAAAAGCGTCAAAGTGCAAAAAAATTGGGCCTGTTTTACGGGTATTTTTGAAAACATCAATAACTCACTTTTTAAGTCAGCCAATCACATAATTGGGTTCACTACGTCTTAGAACTGACTTAGAACTAACTTTTACTGCAGAGTTTTTTTTATTATAAGCCAATCCTAATGAGACCCGGAAGTGAAAGTTTCTAACTTTGACCAAAAATTTTCAGAAGCCCATTGCTCAGTGAAAAATAAAGATAGGATCTTTTATTACATCTCAAACGAAAGATAATTGTCTAATGAACAAGCTTGATGCAACAAAACATCACTCATGTACAATTTTCAAGAAGTACAGCAGGTTTAGTACTAAAACTTGAAAATCGTGATTTTCCATATATATGCAGCAGCAACGAGAGTGGGGTATAGAAAGAGGCCTCGTGGGAACCGAGAACAACCACATTCCAATATCAGGCATTATATTCCGATACAAAATCGAGTGCTAAAAACAGTGGTGAAGTCCATTTTTCTCTATCTTAAACCATTTTCCCAGAAAAGCCCAACGAAATTATTTACTGGACAGCCTAATATACCCAAGTTTAACCTATATAAATGCTATCACTACAACAACGTGGCATGTTCTAGAGAATGGGAGGAGCTGTTTGTTCTAGAGAGGGAGATTCTTCCGACCTGCCGAGCGGGAGAGAAGGAGAGAGGGGAGGGAGAGAGAGAGCTAGAGACTATCTGTAAAAAGCGTCAAATGCATAAATTGGGACGTTAGGTATTTGAAAACATCAATAAGTCACTTTTCTAGGTCAGTCAATATTGAAATGGGTTGCAAATAGGGGCGGTTGGGAAAGCTTAGAATAATTTACCAAGTTTTAATCCATCTATGATATTTCCTTACATTTAGAGCCCCCCCACAGATGATACTCCAATAAGGAGGTTATAATCTAACACTGATCACAGCTCAATGTCCCAACATAACTTAGCCAACACTGTACCCTTGGGAAATACTGTCTTGTCTTAAGCATGGAGAATATTCACGAAAGAAGCAAGAGAGTTCAACTGATCGCGGGACAGTTTATTGGACAGATTGTTAGTGTTTGTAGAGTCAGCTTTCACAGGGTCATAAAAACATTAAGGAAGTGGAGTCGGGTGTAGTTTCGCTTTCAACACGCATGTTTGCAAGTAGGCAATTTGTGTACAAAGGCTACAAGGTAAACGGGGAGAGACACAACGAAACCGAATTGAACTTCCTAAAAGAGTGGGAGAGAAGGAGAGAGGGGAGGGAGAGAGAGAGAGAGAGAGCTAGAGAGAATTATCTGAATCCAGCGACCAGCTCTTACAAAGAACGACACGCATTGATCAGATGACTGCACATTATTCCTCATAAGGAATAATGTGCAGTCATTTGCATACCTTTTGTCACACACAGCGCCTCGCGTAGCCGCGCCGGGCCTTCGGCCCGGTGCGAAGAGGACGGTCTTATATGAGACAACATACCTTCGATCAATGCGTGTCGCATTATATATATATATAGGTGGAAATTATTACCTTATAAGGCCTTATAAGGTAATAATTTCCACCATCATACTACTTACTAAGCAAATTGTGTGACAGAGATCACCTAGCAACTACACTTGCACGTGCAATTATTAGAGTGAGCTGGAGACCTCTCTCCCATGCCAGTTGAAGTTGGGTACCAAGGGGAAATTCAATTCTGCACGTGCATTCTTCTGTCCTGATGTATAGCTCTTCCACCCCAAGCGCTATTGCGGATTAGGCAACGTTTATCTAGGTCCAGGAGAACTGCTGCTGTCAGGGAGCAGGCTAGAGAATATGACAGATTACGCCACGACCACGTGTTCAAGCGAGCCAATCAACGACTACTGATAGCTTTACCCAACTTCGCCCAAGGGTGATTACTCCAGTCGAATATAGAAATCTCCGAATCGGCTACATACTACATAGCGGCCAAGTTTTCACGTGATGAGTTTATGGAACAGCACTGCACCTCCCTGACATTGATCTCTTAAATTCGCACCTTGACATTGTCAGGAAGCCCAGAGCGTACAGCAACATGGGTAGGGAGAAAGTGAGATATAGGCTAGGAACGGATGGTGCAGGTGATGTCAGCGTTCCAGGTTCCTTAATCAAGCGATCATTTCCCCGAAATTCGCCCGTAGGGCGAACGGGCCTACTAGTGTTTCAATACAAATTGTATTTCATCAGAACTGAATCACACTTGTCCCGTTCCAGGTTTCTTGCTTGCTCCTTCATAAAGCCATCCAGTTAGAGATTGTATTTCTTGTGATTTCTGCAACTACCCATGATCTCGCTTCTCCGGTTTAGGAGTTGGTGGTTCCTGGACTCCATCAAAATCTCCATCTTTTCGGTAGTGCACAGGTCACAGAACCGATCCCCAATTCTGTACGGTCTTCCCTTTTTCCTCACTTTCCAAGTGATCCCGAATGTGATCCCCTTGTATATATAATGCAAAGTTGAGACAAATTTAGGGGTTGCAGAAAGTGGAAGGATAAAGGCAGCATGGGTGTTTATTTAGCGTCTTCGAGACAAGAGAAACACAGCTGATGCGGTTAATATAAATATTATATCCACGTCTATTTTGCTCCAGGTGAGTGACGCCCCCATACCGGAGGACGAGATATCTAAAAACCAGGAGTTAAGAAAAGAGAAGATAGAGCACAAGAAATATGTGCACCAGCACGGTGTCTGCCCTCCCTTCAAGAATGTGAGGAAGAAAAGATTTAGGAAGACAGCTCCCAAGAAAATTATTGATGATCCCGAAGTTGAAAAAGAGGTAAGTAGCATACCAGCTATTCGAACCCTACCTTCGAAGGCCTTCACGGGAAAAAAAAATACATCGTCTATCAGCACTCACCCACATGAATTATCGTATAAACTTATCAATTTCTGAAATTTGTAAAAAAGGTTCGACGGTTGCTAAGGGCAGATATTAGTGCAATATCAGTTACTACGGAGATAATATACGATAACCAGAAACCAAGTGCGGCACCTGCTGATGCACCTGGTGGTGAGATGGGAGGTGCAGGACCTGCCAACACAACTCAACAATCAGGTATAATAATGGGCATTGTTAATTTATTGAAGAGAGCATGGGATTGAATTTTAGTGGACGGAGTTACTACAAAAATTGTCATCAAAACAAATTTGAAATTTAATTTTGTTTCAGATCCAAATAAGAGCAGCTGTGATATCTCTAAGATTCTAGAGACACCCCAAGAATTCCTTGACAAACCTGCTGCGGAGGTAAGATATATTTGTCTCTCTAGTTTACAAAACTTTATAAAGGAGCACGGAATATTTTATGAAGGAGTAACTAAATTTCCCCCTTTTCCAGGATGTTGATGCAGATGATCCCGATGGGGGTATATCGAAGGAGCTGTTTGATATGTTCCAGGATCTTAGTAGTGATGATGGTGATAGCAGTGCTGATGAGGAGGTAGGTGGAATACTTTCACTTTCACTTTCCCTTACTTTACTTTACTTTCACTTTCGTGTACTTTACTTTCACTTTCATGTACTTTACTTTCACTTTCACTTTCACTAACATTTTGCTGTTTCCTAGGAAAGTACCCTAACTGCACAGAGCCTTGAGAACAGGCCGGTTAGCACGATTAAATCCTCGGACCTGCTAATCAACACGGGTAGTCAGGAGGCACACTTTGAACTAGAGGTACGTGGTATGAAGCCGTACAGGGTGGGCCTAAAACACCTGCCATCCTATGCCAAATTGAGTTGCACTAACACTCTTCCTCTTGTTTTCAGACTCTCGATAGAAAAATAAAGGGTTTGGAGGTTGAAGTGGAGAGGACGTCCAACTCTTTCCTAAAGCAGCGGCTACAGGACGACTTAGTAAAACTGAAACGGGAACGAGACAAGAAACAAATGGATATCGACTGAAAGATGGGATGTCTCCCCTATCAATAATACCAGAGACAGCTTCAGAATTCAGACCCTTATGAACTAAAAAAATGAAAAAAGAAATCATCACTAAATACCCGAATTCATATGTGTGATAATGCAAGACATTATTGTTTGTGTTTTAACTCCATCGTTTACCGTTACTCTTGAGTACTCACTAACCGGCCCAAATCCCAGGTCCTCCCTCTCTCTCCATTTCACTAGGCCCTCTCTGTAACCCCCTCTCTCCACTTTGCTAGATCCCATCTTTAACCCCCTCTCTCCACTTTGCTAGATCCCATCTCAAACCCCCTCTCTCCACTTTGCTAGATCCCATCTCAAACCCCCTCTCTCTCTCCCTCTACAAATGCCCTCTCTAACCCCCTCTCTCTCCCTCTACAAATGCCCTCTCTAACCCCCTCTCTCCCTCTCTCTAACCCCCTCTCTCCACTTTGCTAGGATGTTTCATCTATCAGCTGTCCTTGCAGGCCACTCAGCCGACATCCGGGCCATCTGCCTCGATTCACAGGTTCGATTCAACTTTCAAGTCAATGTAATGTTATCCCTGCTGTTGGTAACTCTTCTTTGTTTCCTATAAATCAAGTCAATGTTGTATTCTAAGCTACCAACTAACTCTCAAGTCAATTTTGTATTCTCCCACCTAACTCTCAAGTCAATTTTGTATTCTCCCACCTAACTCTCAAGTCAATTTTGTATTCTCCCAACTAACTCTCAAGTCAATGTGATATATACACCTCAGCTGCTAACAACTCTCCTATATTATCTCAGGGGCATATTGTCACGGCAAGTAGAGACAGAACGGCTATAGTATGGGAGCACGTTGATAACAGTCCCAGTACACCCGCCGCTAACAGGTTATATAGCCCCCCCCCCCCCCCAGAATAGTACCCCCCTCCCCAATAGTCTCCCCCAAATTCACACCCATGAACCACCCTCAATAGTTCCCCACTCCCAAATAGTCGCCCTAACCCCAAATAGTTGCTGCTAGATTGTAGGGCGAGATGTTACTAATCCTTGAGTCCAACAATATTAAGTTAATCTGACTTTAGAATCTATATCAACTCATTTTTATAGACGTTTTATTATAAAATTGCCGCTTCTAATCGCCTCTTTCCAACAGATGGAGAAAGGCCTGTCAGTTGAAGGGGCACACCGGATTTGTCAATGCAGTTGCGGCACTAAAAGCCACCCCCGAGTTCCCTGAGGGTTTGATTGTTACGGGCAGTCAGGATAAAACCATCAATATCTACTTCCCAAGTAAATTAATTTCGATTTGACAAGTTTCAGCTCCCATGATATGCCTTTTAGCTCAGCGTTGGGGCGTAAAATATTCCAACCAATTTACTACTGATTAGTCTCCGTTTTCTCTAAATATCCCATTGAATGAGATTCTACAATACACACATCTTTTGAATTATCATATTGAATTCTACACACCTCACACCAGGTGATTGATACTCAATACACCCCAGGTGACCCGGAGCCCATCCAGCGAATGGAGGGACACGAGGGTGATGTGACGTGCATTTCCACGGGTTGGAACGGCACCATTCTCTCTGGGTCCGCGGACACCACTGTCCGGGTCTGGGAGGGATTCAGAGAGAAGGAAGTGTTGAAGGGACACTCTGCACCTGTCTGGGATGTTGCCGTCTTCCCTGGACAGGGAACATTCCTCAGTGCCGGTGGAGATAAGAGTATCATCTTGTGGAACAATGGTATGTGAACAGGGTGGGGAGTAATCAGTAAGTGGGGGCTGGGAGGGGTAATGGGTGAACAAGGCGGGGTGAAGTGGTAGGTGAACAGTGTTCACTGAACACTGAACAGGGTGGGGAGGAATGTGAGGTGGATTTGATCATTCAGATCATTTATAAAAGCATGATATTTCAGTTGACCAATTCCAAAAGTATATTAACCAAGGTTCCCCCGTGTCAAGGTAAAAAGGAGCGAGTTTTCAAGGGTCACAGTAGTGCAGTTAGGAAGCTGGTGGTCCTTCCTGAGCCCCAGTCTTTTGTATCAGTTGGTAATGACGGACAAGTGTGTGAGTGGAGTTCGGAGAAAGAGCAGGCTGTGGCCAAGAAAACTGTTTCCAGTAACTTCCTTTACTCGGTGTGCCTCCTGTCTACTAGTAAGTAGACAGAAACTTATTTTTCTTAACTTTTTCTTAGCGTCGACGTACCATTGCTGTGACCATTCCTCAGACCCGCTTTCACTCTGACCCGCTTCTAACACCAGTCTCCCCTAGAATCAGGGCCCCCTTCCCGGTTTCCACTACGCCCTCCCCCTCCCACTCTAACACCACCCACCCTCCCTCAGAGTCAGGGTTCACTCCCCCTCCGCACTCTAACCACCCCACTCTCCCCCAGAATCAGGGTTCACGGCGGTTGGTGAGGATGGTTCTGTTCTAATGGTATCCAGGAAGGGGGATGTGGAGCAGAGTATACAGGTCCCGGCAGTTAGCGTGTGGAGCTGTGCTGCCCTCCCTGATTCAGCTGTCATTGTTGGGAGTAAGTGGGGGAGGGGGCAAATGAATTGTAACGGGGGGGGGGGGGGGGGGGGGGGGGCAGCCGTTATTGTGGGGAGTAAGTGGGGATACAGACATACAGAGAATGAGTTGTATTGTTCATCGGCTAGAATATGGTCAGAGACACAGAAATGTGATGGATTTGAAACTGAAAACAACCCCTTTCCATCTCCAACCCCCTGCCACTCGATCCACCTCTACCCCCTCCCCCCTCTCCCCCTACAACCACCCCACCCCTCGAACCACCTCTCCTCCCTCCAACCTCCTCTGAAACCCCCCCTTCCCCCTCCAATCACTCCCATGCCACCACCCCCCCCCCCCCTCATTCAGGTAGTGATGGTGTGGGACGGATATTCACCCCTCACAGTGAACTAGCTGCCCCTGTAGCCGACATTGAAAGGATGAACCAGGAGGTAGCATCACAGAAACGCAGCAAGCAGGCAATAGGAGATCTACAAGTTGATAAACTCCCTGGGGTATGTTACATAAATTTCACAAGATCAAAACAGTTGTGATCTTGTGAAATGTTTTGGGTGAAAATCTACCTGGGGTATGTTGCTATTAATGTAAAGGGCAAACCTTTATGATTGGTGTAGTTGGTAGGTTCTTGTTCACTCAGCACTCTGTAGTTTAAGAGTGGACAACAGAATTGTATCACGCACCACCACATCTGTATCACTGTGTTCTTTTGCCTTCCTCGATCCTTTCACCAAATTGTGTTAATTTTCTCCTGTAGGTTGAAGCTCTGAACAGGCCCGGAAAGGAGGGCCAGACCCTGATGGTAAAGAATGAGGGGATAGTGGAACTATACAGTTATACTAGTGGAAACTGGCAGAAAGTTGGTAGGTGATTTAAAGACAGAGTACCACACTATCGCGTGCCGCGTGGTACTATCGTCCATTATATGACAAGATAATTATATGTAGAGTTTTATAGATTTACATGCAGAAAGTCGGTAGGTGTTTAGTTCAACTCGACTCCCCTCCCACTCCAGGTCAAGTAGAGGATGCCTATGACAAGGAGAAACACGAGCTGGACGGGGTAAAGTATGATCACGTGATAGATGTTGATGTAGAGGATGGGAAACCTGCCCTGAAGTTGGGCGTGAACAAGGACGATGACCCGTGGGTGGTGGCACAGAACTTCATCAGCACTCACATGCTACCACAGGTACTGCTGCAGGCATTTGTAAAACTCATTAGTTCATGATATTAAAATTGTAGAAAAGTGGGCACTCGACCAAGGGGTGTCTATAACCTTCTACATCTAGAGTGCTTGCCTTGTTCGACCCTCCCTCCCCGCGCCCCGGTTTGAACAAAACAATTGAGTGCTACATTTTAAATTCGTTCATCTCCCTGCAGGCCTACCTGGAGCAGATAGCCAACTACATCACTCAAAACACGGGGGTCGGACCTAAACCCATGGAACTTGATTCTGAGTATTGTGATCCACTAACTGGAGGAAGCCGATATATACCACCATCTGTCTCTTCAGGTAGGCTGTTTATAATGTGTCTGAAGCGGCGCCAGAACCTATTTTGAGTTTTTAAACCTGGGCTCTAGTTAGATTTAGAAGTTTGTATCCTGGTAGAGTGCTCGATCCGGGGATGCGGAGAGCTGAACTATTGTGACAAGTTTGCTCAGTTTTATTGTATTGGATTTGGTGTCTGGAGACAGGTTTTGATTGCGTTGTTTAAATGTTACTCGGGTATATTTTCAAATTTAATAATCATAACATATCTCGACCAAGTTCAAGTAACCTAGCTCATGCTTCTTTGCCTCTTTGTGGTCAGTGGCATCCAGCCACATGTGTATCTGATTATTTGTCAAATTATTGTCCTTCTCCTGGTTCTTTGCTGATAGCCCAGCTTCTGCAGTATTCTCACCACGGTGCCCCTGAAGGACGTTCCACCTCGACCGAGCCCCCCAAAAAAACGAACGGTTGTGTGACCTAAAGGGGACCTCTGGGAACTACGCAGGACCGTGGGGGAAAATATATCATAGTAGCCTAAGGAGAAAATCGCATTTTCCCTCACACTGGCCAAATTCTACATTCCACACTTTCAAATCTTATTTTTTCGGCCAAAATCAAGTCACCCTAGGGTTTTTTGACACGCCGAATCGATTGCCGCTGGAATTGGAACTCTAAATCCACGGCAACATTGTTAAAATGGCGTTTTTTGGGGTTTTTTTGCGCTTTTTTGCCCTGAACTGCATTTATATGACGAGTGAGACTTCTGACTATATTTTTAAAGTGTTCCTCGGTCGATTTTCTTCCCGATTCCAAATTTTTGTGAAAATCGGTTACCAAGTAGATAAACTGTTAAAAATACAGCACTAATGAAAAATGACTGTTTCAGATGAGAACAATGTGACGCTCATACCTTTCCAAGTAGATCTCTTCCCAGGCAAGAAACAGTGCTACTGGTCGATCAAAACATGACTTCTACATTCCCTAGAGGATAGGAGGGAGTGGAACATGGTGAGTACAAAATTAAAATTGATTGCCAAGTTACATTAATTGTTAGACAGGATTAAATGTACGCAACCGGGTATAAAAAATTAAAAGTGTAAATGGTATAGTCATAAATAGTTTGTAATGCTGTGAGTCTATACATGAGAAGCGTTATAAGCTAGCCCCGCTCTTCCCAGCTGCAGTTTGTAGTGGGGCGAGGTCATGTTGTTCACTTTGTAGTTGGACCACAGTGCATTCCAACTAGAATGTGCGTTCTCCAGCTCCTGCTCGGAGAACATCCCTAGAGGCCTACCCAAGTTATAATCTATGAACTCCTCCAAATGTTCCTCAATGATGTGGAACTTGGTGGTGGTGGATGTTCCATAGTAGGCCCTAAGTGTGGAGAGGCAATCCCTGAACTCCTGTATTGCCGACCTGTATCCTGATTGGAGAGAGGGTGGTAGATGCTACATTCGGACATCCTTGCGGGAAAGGGTTTTGACCACTAAATCGGGATGCCACTAAATTGGGGTGCCACTAAATCATGGTCCGAATGTAGCATCTACCACCCTCTCTCCAATCAGGATACAGGTCGGCAATACAGGAGTTCATGGATTGCCTCTCCACACTTAGGGCCTACTATGGAACATCCACCACCACCAAGTTCCACATCATTGAGGAACATTTGGAGGAGTTCATAGATTATAACTTGGGTAGGCCTCTAGGGATGTTCTCCGAGCAGGAGCTGGAGAACGCACATTCTAGTTGGAATGCACTGTGGTCCAACTACAAAGTGAACAACATGACCTCGCCCCACTACAAACTGCAGCTGGGAAGAGCGGGGCTAGCTTATAACGCTTCTCATGTATAGACTCACAGCATTACAAACTATTTATGACTATACCATTTACACTTTTAATTTTTTATACCCGGTTGCGTACATTTAATCCTGTCTAACAATTAATGTAACTTGGCAATCAATTTTAATTTTGTACTCACCATGTTCCACTCCCTCCTATCCTCTAGGGAATGTAGAAGTCATGTTTTGATCGACCAGTAGCACTGTTTCTTGCCTGGGAAGAGATCTACTTGGAAAGGTATGAGCGTCACATTGTTCTCATCTGAAACAGTCATTTTTCATTAGTGCTGTATTTTTAACAGTTTATCTACTTGGTAACCGATTTTCACAAAAATTTGGAATCGGGAAGAAAATCGACCGAGGAACACTTTAAAAATATAGTCAGAAGTCTCACTCGTCATATAAATGCAGTTCAGGGCAAAAAAGCGCAAAAAAACCCCAAAAAACGCCATTTTAACAATGTTGCCGTGGATTTAGAGTTCCAATTCCAGCGGCAATCGATTCGGCGTGTCAAAAAACCCTAGGGTGACTTGATTTTGGCCGAAAAAATAAGATTTGAAAGTGTGGAATGTAGAATTTGGCCAGTGTGAGGGAAAATGCGATTTTCTCCTTAGGCTACTATGATATATTTTCCCCCACGGTCCTGCGTAGTTCCCAGAGGTCCCCTTTAGGTCACACAACCGTTCGTTTTTTTGGGGGGCTCGGTCGAGGTGGAACGTCCTTCAGGGGCACCGTGTCACATCCTACTAGTATTGTCACATCCCGCTGCGCTCACTTGTTCCCGCTGCCCTCACTTGTTCCCGTCCTTGGTTCGATAAGGAAGGGGAACCAGGGTGCTCTGGCCACCCTTCTCAACCACAGTCTGGAGCTGCGTCCCAACACACGGATACAGCAACAAAGCCACCAGGAAATCCTCAAATTTACTCCCATGGATCCCCAGATAATCTCGAACCATACCCCGGACAGCTGCTAAACACCCCGCAAAACCGAGGAATGAGACCCAGGCGGCTGCCCAGGCCCCTTCTACCAGGATGTTAACAATCAACAGGGCTATCCAAGATCCCCATAGCACAAACCCAGCCACAGAGAAAAGGAAGCCGTGGGATTTAGCGGCCCCAATTTTCTGTACCACCCTGTACATGATGTAAGGAGTGAGGAAGAGGTTTTTCAGGGTTAAACACCACAGAGTGGGTCTCCAGGATGCTATAGGATCGAGAACACTCACTTTAAAGTCCCCTCCATAAGGGTCCACTGCCCCCAACTCCATGCTCAGCCCCCTCCACAGAGACAGACACATGACAGTCAGCAGGACAGTGTAGGGTAGTGCGGTTATCATGCAGGCAGTCTGGACCGCTTTGAGAGAATCCTCTCCCCCTGATACTAGGAGTGCTACACACACCCCTCCTAGGAGACACCCCCAGAATATCCTCTGGACTCTTGGGGGAGATTTGTCACCGTTGGCTGTGAGTGTATCCAAGGTGATGATAGCGCTATACACACTGGTTGCTATGTAGAGAACTATGGTTGCTATGGATACGATGTTTAGAATCCACCGGAGTGGTCCAAGGGTGTCCGTTAGGGTGAACCACATGTAATTGAGATCTATACAGGAGAGACGGGCTGTGGACTTGTCATCTGAGATGGCCATCTTGTACCTGAAAATAAGAGGAGGGTGTTAGTGCATTGTGATTCCTGGGTCGATGATTGTATAATCAAGTTCCCAACTATCATGACACATGGTTGACTGCTCAAATAACTTGATCATAATACACGGTACAACTGTAAGTGGCAGCACAATGACACATGGTTGACAACACAGTTTACCTGTTGGTGGTAACGTTGTAAAAGGTTCCAAAGTTGGCCAGTGTGGCATCAGTCACATCACTATCCCTCCAATCATCAACCCACTTAGTAATAAACTGTGTGAGACACTCCCCCTCCCCTACCTCACTCTTCCACTCACTCTCATCATCTGGTTTACTTGTTACCCATGATAGTTCCTCTGGGTCAGGGAGGCAGCAGTACAGATGGGTGGAATTAATTGCAGCGGCTGCAGTTCGTTCAGTTTGCAACCCGGCACCCCCAAACACTGTAAACCATAGGAAACATGTTACAGATGGAGCAATTAGGGCAGCATTAATTACCTCCCGTATAGTCCGACCTTTAGATATCCGTGCCATGAAGACACCAACAAATGGTGCCCAGGTGACCCACCATGACCAGTAGAACACAGTCCACTTATCCAGCCAATCAGCGGGTCCGTCTGTAGCACCATCAGTGTAGACCCTGCCTCTAGCGGCCCCTTCCTCGGACCCCACCCCACTGTTCTCCCACGCGTCAGTTGTTAGGGAGAGACGTGGTAGGGAGGTGATGTAGTAACCAAGGGACTGGACTAGGAGGTCAAGTAGAAACCACGGTCCCTCAAGCAGGATAGTTATTAGTAGTAAAGCTGATGAGAGAGTGAATGCTAACTCACTGAATCTCCGGACCCCCTTTTCAATTCCTGTTACAACACTAAAGATAGCCAGACCCATGACACCGAGGATGAGGAAGAATTGGATCTGGGTGGAGACCCCGATCCCCATTACCTCCTCTAGCCCCGCATTAATCTGCTGGACTCCCAGGCCCAGGGTGTTAGCCATCCCACAGAGAGTCACCACGACGGACAGAGTGTCGATTCCATCCCCAAACCAACCAAATACCCGATCTCCTAAAAGTGGGTAAAAACACGATTTGATGGTCAGAGGAAGTCCCTTTTTGTGCCCCACAAACCCAACCGTAACCGCCACAACCACGTAACCACACCACGCGTGCAGACCCCAGTGGTAGAGAGATGTGGTTAGGGCTTCTTGGGCTAGTTCCATATCCGGGCTATATCCGTTAGCCGTTAGACGGTTAGTTTGAGTGTAATGATACACTGGTTCTGCTACACCATAGTAAAATAAACCAATCCCCACACCACACACGAACATCATGACGAACCAACTACTGTCAGTTAGCTCAGGTTTACTGTTGCTCCGTCCTAACCTGACACCTCCAAACCGTGTGCAGTAGACCCCCGCTATAACCACTAACCACACAGTGTGAGAGGCTATGTGGAACCAATCGAACCTGTCACCCAACCACTCGCTTACGTCATTTAGTGTATCACCCGCGGTATCACGTGCTATGATACACCACAGGACAAAACCAGCTGATAGGATGACACTGAAGAATGTGACACCAGGGTTAAATCTGAGTTCCGCGGAGTGGTGTTCCGTGCCAAACCTCCATCTAACCCACAGACTGTCATCTTTTATTAGCGCTCCCCTCCATGTGTTACCTCCTTCGTTGCTAGGGGCAGCGTTGCTAGGGACTGCGTTGCTAGGGGCAGCGTTGCTAGGGGCAGCGTTGCTAGGGGCAGCGTTGTTAGGGGCAGCGTTTCCAGGAGTTATTGGAACAGCGTTGCTACGCGGGGTGGCAGACATAACTGTGTACGGAACTAATAGGTTGGGCTTGCACTTAAAGCTGTTAGTCTACTCAGACCAATAACCCGGCTTACACTATCAGCAGGACAACATTTGGCAATGGCAGGCAGCATCTGATCCGTAAAAACATGTTTCATAACATTTCCATCATCTAAATTTAACAAAGGAGATGTCCATTCCATATGTCTTGTTGAGACTTGGGACATTGTGTACCACAAGACAATCTAAACCATTTCTCTCCCTCATTGTCAGGTGGTACTAGCAGCATGCCCCAAACCCGGTTCTTCCCCAACTCTACCCTTGTATCTGAAGTAGTACCTGAAGCTGGGAAACTAACTGAAAAACTCCGGGATCACAACTCAAAGGTACATGTTCCAGTTGATCTAGTTGTAGATTGTGTGTGTCAGAGAGATGAGGGGTCACAGGAATGTGTCGGTGATACAACTCAAAATATCGGATATTCCTTGTTCCGTGTTCGTATAGATTTAGCCAAGACAAAAACAAGAGAGTTGTGGTTTTATAAGAAAGTTTACTCGCAGGTTAACCTCACAACACACTATCGCAGGTTAATGATAATCAGAGGCTTGGTGATACAGAATGGCAAAAACTGGAGAAAATCATCAAATCAGTGAGTTATTTTTCCAGCAATTTTCTAAGATTTCCCAAGAATTTCCAGTGACCGGCTCTCAGTTCAATAAATAATGTTCCTGTCTCTCTCTCTCTCTCTCTTGTCCTTCATTCATATATCTTATAGCTCAAATAACTTTTCACAGCTTGACTTCCCCCACTATCTCACAACTTCAAGCACTCTACAGTTGTATGCCATGAGTTCACACTATTACAAGTCAGGGTTGTATCCCCTATCTGGGTATACCCACTATCACAATACACCCCAATCAGATCTCCAGTCACATAGGGAACCTTCCCTGTAGTCAACTTTTTAGTGCTGTTCGTCACCGCGTTATCGATCTCGTCTTCCAGGTTCTTACAGCCTGGGGAAGGGTGGTGTAAGAGGTTGTAATTGTTATGCGCCTGGGGAGTGGGGAGGGGTCGTGTAAGCAGTAAGAGGACATATTTAATCAAAAAGTCTATCATACACTTTCTGATGTATGAACTGTTGTTTTTTATTTCTTCTAATCCGCACGTTTTACCTTGCTGTCATAGCTAAACGAGAGAAACCTCATTACATTTTGTGTTACCAACCTCTTTCACATGTAATAAATGAAGATTCCTTGTTACTCCATCCTGCACTGGTGCACTTGCTCTTCGTCTTCTTCGTATCATCCTCCCCGTGGATCTATAACGGAGAGAATGAGATACTATGTAGGCCCTTGTGACACTGAGAACCTTCATTGATTGTCGATTGAGGGAAAGGATGGGTGATCAAGAGACACAGGATGAAGAAAACAAGGAGTTATATATTAGCAGAGTTATTGTACCTGAGCAAATCCCTCTGCACATTTGACAGTTATACTGTATTCGTCACTGATTAGAACCGGTGCTGAGTTTGGTTCCCGTGATATGATCTCATCAGGATAGGTCACATCCCATTGTTCCCCTGAGATCAGATTACATCCCGGCCTAATCAAGGGATATCTCGGTAAATATTATATCATAACGATATTAACGATGAAACGGAATGAATTTTAACTGTTCAAGCATGGCCCGTTTGTAGTAGCAAGGGGTTATCCAGCTCGTGTTGAATTGTTCAAACGCGTAGCGCGGACACAGTGTCAGGCGATTCAAAGCTCGAGAAAGGGTTCATGTAATGGTCCATGTAGGTCGAATGACATAGCGGCACTCACCTGCAGAACCAGTTGCGAGTATATCCAAGAAAAGAGAAGACATTAGGAGTACCACCGTTACACTGACTTATCTTGATCCCATTCCCCGAGTCTATCTGGGTCAAATTGACATCATTCGTGGAGCGGACACTGTACGGAGAAAACAATTGTTACTTAGGATTGAACTACAAAACAATAATCATGAATGTATGTCATCACTACTCTGTAGTTTTATCGGCCCCTCCAGACAATACTGTTATAGTACCATGGTACCTGTTGGAGAAGACATTGTACCCGCCCGTCCCTGAATTACCTGTTGGAGAAGACATTGTACCCGCCCGTCCCGGTACAGGTTAGGTACCCATTAGACTGCTGAATCCCCTTCTTATCATCACAACACCAGGCAGTATAGTTGAGAAGCAGGAGGAGGAGGACAGTCAACAGCAACATAATACAAATACCGAGTAGTGAGGGGGTCGAGGAAGTACAAGGATCGGACCTCTCTTTTCTGATTTCTCTCTCTCTCTCTCTCTCTCTCTCTCTCTCTCTCTCTCTCTCTCTCTCTCTCTCTCTCCTCTCTCTCTCTCTCTCTCTCTCTCTCTCTCATGCTTCCTCTTCCTCTTTTCCGGTTCATGTGGTGATAGCCAGCTCTGCAGTATTCTCACATCTTACTAGTATTCTCACATCCCGCTGCGCTCATTTGTTCCCGCTGTGTTCACTTGTTCCCGCTGCCCTCACTTGTTCCCGTCCTTGGTTCGATAAGGAAGGGGAACCAGAGTGCTCTGGCCACCCTTCTCAACCACAGTCTGGAGCTGTGTTCCAACACACGGATACAGCAACAAAGCCACCAGGAAATCCTCAACTTTACTCCCATGAATCCCCAGATAATCTCGAACCATGCCCCGGACAGCGGCTAAACACCCCGCAAAACCGAGGAAGGAAACCCAGGCGGCTGCCCAGGCCCCATCTACCAGGATATTAACAATCAACAGGGCTATCCAAGATCCCCATAGCACAAACCCAGCTACAGAGAAAAGGAAGCCGTGGGATTTAGCGGCCCCAATTTTCTGTACCACCCTGTACATGATGTAAGGTGTCAGGAAGATGTTTTTCAGTGTTAAACACCACAGAGTGGGTCTCCAGGATGCTATAGGATCGAGAACACTCACTTTAAAGTCCCCTCCATAAGGGTCCACTGCCCCCAACTCCATACTCAGCCCCCTCCACAGAGACAGACACATGACAGTCAGTAGGACAGTGTAGGGTAGTGCGGTTATCATGCAAGCAGTCTGGACCGCCTTGAGAGAGTCCTCTCCCCCCGATACTAGGAGTGCCACACACACCCCTCCTAGGAGGCACCCCCAGAATATCCTCTGGACTCTTGGGGGAGATTTGTCTCCGTTTGCTGTGAGTGTATCCAAGGTGATGATAGCGCTGTACACACTGGTTGCTATGTAGAGAACTATGGTTGCTATGGATACGATGTTGAGAATCCAACGGAGTGGTCCAAGGGTGTCCGTTAGGGTGAACCACATGTAATTGAGATCTATACAGGAGAGACGGGCTGTGGACTTGTCATCTGAGATGGCCATCTTGTACCTGTGAAAGAGAGGATGGTATATTAGTTGATCTACCGAACCCTCACCGAGCGCGGTGTGAGCCACACAAGATGTTATTATGCATTATGATTCCTGCAAGAGATTATCGTTCCCGATTTCTGAATAACTTCATTATGAAGCGAAAGATATCAAGAGAGGTAATCAGTACTGGAAATGTCAAATAACTTGATCATAACACACGGTACCTAAGTAAGTGGCAGCACATACCTGTTGGTGGTTACGTTGTAGAAGGTTCCAAAGTTGGCCAGGGTAGCATCAGTCACATCACTATCCCTCCAATCATCAACCCACTTAGTAATAAACTGTGTGAGACACTCCCCCTCCCCTACCTCACTCTTCCACTCACTCTCATCATCTGGTTTATCTGTTACCCATGATAGTTCCTCTGGGTCAGGGAGACAGCAATACAGATGGGTGGAGTTAATTGCAGCGGCTGCAGTCCGTTCAGTTTGTAACCCAGCGCCCCCAAATACTGTAAACCATAGGAAACATGTTACAGATGGAGCTATTAGGGCAGCATTAATTACCTCTCTTATAGTCCGGCCTTTAGATATCCGTGCCATGAAGACACCAACAAATGGTGCCCAGGTGACCCACCATGACCAGTAGAACACAGTCCATTTATCCAACCAATCAGCGGGTCCGTCTGTAGCACCATCAGTGTAGACCCTGCCCCTAGCGGCCCCTTCCTCAGACCCCACCCCACTATTCTCCCACGCATCTGTTGTTAGGGAGAGACGTGGTAGAGAGGTGATGTAGTAACCAAGGGACTGGACTAGGAGGTCTAACAGAAACCACGGTCCCTCAAGCAGGATGGTTATTAGTAGTAGAGCTGATGAGAGAGTGAATGCTAACTCACTGAACCTCCGGACACCCTTTTCAATTCCAGTTAGAGCACTAAAGATAGCCAGACCCATGACCCCCAGTATGAGGAAGAATTGGATCTGAGTGGAGACCCCGATCCCCATTACCTCCTCTAACCCCGCATTAATCTGTTGGACTCCCAGGCCCAGGGTGTTAGCCATCCCACAGAGAGTCACTACTACGGACAGAGTATCAATTCCATCCCCAAACCAACCAAATACCCGGTCTCCTAAAAGTGGGTAAAAGCACGATTTGATGGTCAGAGGGAGCCCCTTTTTGTGCCCCACAAACCCAACTGTAACCGCCACAACCACGTAACCACACCACGCGTGCAGACCCCAGTGGTAGAGAGATGTGGTTAGGGCTTCTTGGGCTAGTTCCATATCCGGAGTGTATCCATTAGCCGTTAGACGGTTAGTCTGAGTGTAGTGATACACTGGCTCTGCAACACCATAGTAGAACAAACCAATCCCCACACCACACACGAACATCATGACGAACCAACTACTGTCAGTTAGCTCAGGTTTACTGCTGCTCCGTCCTAGTCGGACACCTCCAAACCGTGTGCAGTAGACCCCGGCTATAACCACTAACCACACAGTGTGGGAGACAATGTGGAACCAATCAAACCTGTCTCCTAACCACTCACTGACATCATTTAGTGTATCACCCGCAGTATCACGTGCTATGATACACCAAAGGACAAAACCAGCTGATAGGACGACACTGAAGAATGTGACACCAGGGTTAAATCTGAGTTCTGCAGAGTGATGTTCCGTGCCAAACCTCCATCTAACCCATAGACTGTCATCTTTTATTAGCGCTCCCCTCCATGTGTTACCACCTTCGTTACTAGGAGCAGCGTTGCTAGGGGCAGCGTTGTTAGGGGCAGCGTTGTTGGGGGCAGCGTTGCTAGGAGTTATTGGAGCAGCGTTGCTACGCGGGGTGGCAGACATAGTTGTGTACGGAACTAATAGGTTGGGCTTGCACTTAAAGCTGTTAGTCTACTCAGACCAATAACCCGGCTTACACTATCAGCAGGACAACATTTGGCAATGGCAGGCAGCATCTGATCCGTATAAACATGTTTCATAACATTTCCATCATCTAAATTTGACAAAGGAGATGTCCATGCCATATGCCTTGTTGAGACTTGGGACACTGTGTACCACACAACAATTTAATCTAAACCCGTAATCCCTATCGTCAGGTGGTACTAGCAGCATGCCCCAAACCCGGTTCTTCCCCAACTCTACCCTTGTATCTGAAGTAGTACCTGAAGCTGGGAAACTAACTGAAAAACTCAGGGATCACAACTCAAAGGTAATGTTGTTATGTTCTAACCCTCCTTTACCTAAAGAGGGTCGAGCTATGCAAAGGTGATGTCGACCACTTCTAAGTTTGACTTCACTGTTTTGGTTTTACCACGATAAGAATAGGAGGAAAACAAGTCTTGGATTTCATTAGAAACTTCATTGTGTCTCCAGGTTAACGATAATCAGAGGCTTGGTGATACAGAATGGCAAAAACTGGAGAAAATTATCAAATCAGTAAGTTATTTTTCCAGCAATTTTCTAAGATTTCCCAAGAATTTCCAGGGACCGGCATTCACATATTTTATAGCTCAAATAACTTTTCACAGCTCGACTTCCCCCACTTTCTCACAACTTCAAACACTCAACAGTTGTATGCCATGAGTTCACACTATTGCACGTGAGGGTTGTATCCCCTATCTGAGTATACCCACTATCACAATATACTCCAATCAGATCTCCAGTAACATACGGAACCTTCCCTGTAGTCAACTTTTTGGTGCTGTTCGTTACCGCGTTATCAATCTCGTCCTCCAGGTTCTTGCAGCCTGGGGAGGGGAGTAGGGTCGTGTAAGAGGGTATGAACATGAACAAGTCTATCATACACTTTCTGACTTCGGAGCCGGGTTTTTTTGGATTTCTTCTAATCCGCACGTTTTATCTTGCTGTCCTTGTCATAGCTAAACGAGAGAAACTTCATTACATTTTGTTTGACCAACCTCTTTCGCATGTAATAAATGAAGATTCCTTGTTACTCCATCCTGCACTGGTGCACTTGCTCTTTGTCTTCTTCGTATCATCCTCCCCGTGAATCTATAATGGAGAGAAAGAGATACTATCTAGGGCCCGTGTGACACTGGGAACCTTCATTTAGGGAAAGGATGGGTGATCAAGAGATACTGGATGGAGAGAACAAGGAGTAATATATTAGCAGAGTTGTTGTACCTGAGCAAATCCCTCTGCACATTTGACAGTAATACTGTATTCGTCACTGATTAGAACAGGTGCTGAGTTTGGTTCCCGTGAGATGATCTCGTCAGGGTAGGTCACATCCCATTGTTCCCCCGAGATCAGATTACATCCCGGCCTAATCAAGGGATATCTCGGTAAATATTATATCATAACGATATTAACGATGAAACGGAATGAATTTTAACTGTTCAAGCATGGCCCGTTTGTAGTAGCAAGGGGTTATCCAGCTCGTGTTGAATTGTTCAAACGCGTAGCGCGGACACAGTATCAGGCGACTCAAAGCTCGAGAAAGGGTTCAAGAAAGGGTCCATGTAGGTCGAATGGCATAGCGGCACTCACCTGCAAAACCAGTTGCGAGTATATCCAAGAAAAGAGAAGACGTTAGGAGTACCCCCGTTACACTGGCTTATCTTGATCCCATTCCCCGAGTCTATCTGGGTCAAGTTAACATCATTCGTGGAGCGGACACTGCACGGAGAAAACAATTGTTACTGAGGATTGAACTACAAAACAATAATCATGAATGTATGTCATCACTACTCTGTAGTTTTATCGGGTCGCCCCTCCAGACAGTACAGTACTGTTATAGTACCATGGTACCTGTTGGAGAAGACATTGTACCCGCCCGTCCCTGAATTACCTGTTGGAGAAGATATTGTACCCGCCCGTCCCTGAATTACCTGTTTGAGAAGACATTGTACCCGCCCGTCCCGGTACAGGTTAGGTACCCATTAGACTGCTGAATTCCCTTCTTATCATCACAACACCAGGCAGTATAGTTGAGAAGCAGGAGGAGGACAGTCAACAGCAACATGATACAAATACCGAGTAGTGAGGGGGTCGAGGAAGTACAGGGATCGGACCTCTTTCTTTTCTGATTTCTTCCTCCCTCTCTCTCTCTCTCTCTCTCTCTCTCTCTCTCTCTCTCTCTCTCTCTCTCTCTCTCTCTCTCTCTCTCTCTCTCTCTCTCTCTCTCTCTCTCTCTCTCTCTCTCTCTCTCCCTCTATCACTGTTACCCTTTCTCATGACTGGATAAAGACATACTCTAAAATCCTCCTTTTAACCTCTCTCTCCTCCAGGTTGGTGCCCAAGAACCTCTGGAAGAGGGAGACAACCAGATTATCCTAAAACTCCTAACCTGGCCCTCTGAGCTCCTCTTCCCCTGTTTGGATCTCTTCAGGACCATTAACAAGTCACTCAAGGGAACCTTTACACTGCAGGAGAAAATACGGTAATTATACCACCAAACATTTGAAAATCAAATTATTAGGTGGCTAGCCATGGCTCCACTCCACTTCACTTGCACTGATCTCAGTTTTTGTTACTCAACAACTGATCAGGTTATCTCGACAGTACAGTAAAATAGAGCTGGAGCTCTTACCTAAAACCCAAACCTGTAACTATTATCTAGTATCAAACCCCCTTCTCTCTCGCTCTAGGGTAGCCAAAGCTAACAGTCACAGTCCTGGTATAGACGAGAAGGCAGTTAGGGTAGCACTAAAGTTATGGGTTGATATAACAACTGAACACAATGATCACTGCACAATGAACTTTGTGGAACTTATCTACCCTCTCCTTGATTGTGTCAATACTTCACCCGCCAACATGGTTAGTTGTTAGTTGTCAATTCGTTACATGGTTAGTTGTTATCTAAAACACCCTTGATATATGGGAAGATTTTCATGTATCTGAGGCAAAACTCTGACCTGACGAGGCACAATTATGCCTAAAATTCTACCCATTACATTGCCATGAACTTGTGATATCTCTCTATTCTGTTTCGTCCGTATTTTGACACTTTGGAAATCAAATATCGGTTTCCACTGACACTGAATCTTTGTTTACAGAAGTTTGTGTGTAACTCGTTGAGCAAGGCCCTCCATAATGTCAGCTGCTCCTCTGAAACTGATGAGGAGACTGGGAGGATAATAATGGACTCTGCTCTTAGGGTAAGAAGGAAGGGGAGTTGTTATAGGAGAAAGGGAAAGGGGGAGTTGTAGGTAAGGGATGGTTTTGAAACTGTTTCTAACTCTTTCATGTCCATGTGAATCTCATGAATGTCCTTGTGAATCTAACTCGAGACCATCTTCTCCGCAATCCGGAACAATTGCAATCCAACCATGTGTACCTGACACATCCACCCTTTCAGCTGTTAGAGTTTGTAGCAGCTAATATCCCGGAAGAGAAGTCCAAATCAAACCCCCAGTCACTCCTTCTTGTAGCTATAGGTGAGTGCCCAAGCATTGTGGGTTTGAACAAAACAAGTCACCACTAAATATCCCAAAACATTTAAAAACCCACGTCTCCCAGGTAACCTGATAACACGACACCAGAACCTCCGAAGGGTGCTTTCCACAGATAAGATCTCCAAGTTCCGATCTGTTCCACTGGAGAAAAGCAGGCAGACAGCAGAAGAGATTATCGCTGTGTGTAAGGCGTAAAAAGGGACCGTTACTGGAACTGTTACTTTGACGTGTATCATGTGACCACGGGGTTTTGTTCAGATTGTTATAGTATTAAGGGTGCACCTGGCGTTTTTCATCATCGAGTGCCCAACCAAATGACTTCACCAGGGTTTAGGCCATACAAAATGGACCTCAAATATGCAATTTTAGCCCTAAAGTCGAATTCATATTTTTGCTACAGCCTATTTTCAAAGTGGCGTTTTTTCAATTTTTGTTGGAATTTTTAACCTCGGGACCACTTTTTTTGAGATAGAAACATTAAATTCTTGGAATTTGAAGAGAATATAAAGGAGAATAAGCCCAAAGAAGGATTTTTGAAATGGAGCTTATTTCTGGCCATGAGAACGGTTTAATTGTTTGCGTCTTTGACACGCTGGCTGAGAATGTTCCCATGCTTCATTAGAGATGAAAATCTGGACATAGTTGCTCAAAACGATTATCTATGTGGCCCAAAAATTTTGGAACTTTTCCGCCAAAGATGTGGTGTACAGAGTTTGTTTTGTGAAACCCGTCTTTTTGAAAAAGAGGGAAATTCCCTGTATATCAAAAACGGATGATCGTAGAGACCTGCGACCAAGCTTAATCGATTCAGAAGGTCCGATTTTGGGGGGGTCTTCTGAGAGACATTTTGCTCCTACTCCAACCGTTTTTGCTGTAACTGCAAAAAACCAATTCTATGAAAAGGGGGAACAACCCTATTCCAGTAGCCTGCTTCGGGCTGATTTCCCCCTTACTTGCTGATACCTTTTTCGCAGTTACAGCAAAAACGGTTGGAGTAGGAGCAAAATGTCTCTCAGAAGACCCCCCAAAATCGGACCTTCTGAATCGATTAAGCTTGGTCGCAGGTCTCTACGATCATCCGTTTTTGATATACAGGGAATTTCCCTCTTTTTCAAAAAGACGGGTTTCACAAAACAAGCTCTGTACACCACATCTTTGGCGGAAAAGTTCTAAAATTTTTGGGCCACATAGATAATCGTTTTGAGCAACTATTTCCACTGCTGTCCCAACCCTGACGGGCTGGTGACACCGACCGCGGTATAGTAGTGCTTGGAGTGGGGGCCCACCTCTCACCCTCCCTCTCCCCCACCCCAACCCCCCTCCCCTAACCCTGCGCCGGACCCCAAGTTCGTTCTCAAAATACCCTACGTCAACGAGGCATTGACCCGCAAGTTCAAGTCCAGTGTAGCCAGAACCGGCATACCCATCCGGGTAGTCACCACATCTGGAAGGACGGTGAAAAGCGAGGTAAAAGCCGCCCTCTGCCGGAAGCTCGCCCCGGAACCACCTTGCAACTGCAACCTTCACCAGTCCGACATCCCCTGCAACACGAGGAACGTGGTTTACCAAGCCACCTGCCGCAGGTGCTCACAACAGTACATTGGTGCCACAGCAAGACCACTGAGAGAGAGGGTTAACGAACATGAGAGCAGTCAGCGCCTCGGCAATGACCGGAGTTCCCTCGGCAAGCACCTAATGAACGACCACCCAGAGGCAGTAACAGGACAGAGGAACGCGAGAGATTACGAGAATTTTCTGAACAATTTTGATTTTAGAGTACATAGTAGAGGAAAAGATGCTCTAGAGACATTTTTGAAAGAGAATATTACAATTCAGAGGGTGCGCCCGAGCCTGAATGAATGCCAACAGAACGGGTTCATGTTCTGATCAGTTTCTGACTAGTTTAGTCTTACACGGGTCCACCCAGACTTACAAACTATCAGAACACGGACCCGTCTGCGATCATATTTCGGACCGGGTAAACCCACTAATTGACCGGTTATGTGTTATGTTTATGAAGGAGCACCGTTTAAATTAGTGCATTTTGTTTACAGACGTTAGCTTAACACTGAAGAGGACATTCTTATGTCGAAACGTTTGTTATAATAGCTATTTGATTTTGAACAACTGAATCAACGTCTTTTTTCCTGAATGCCTGATTACACGCTAACATACGCGAGACCAGTTCGGAGGTCCAACAGTGGCCCCCACTCCAAGCACTACTATACCGCGGTCGGTGTCACCAGCCCGTCAGGGTTGGGACAGCAGATGCAACCGGGAAATTCCCGAGTCCACCGGAACATTGTTAGAGTGCAGGGACTCAGTGAAAAGGTAGACAGCACCATAGCACAGATCGCCTACCTCAAATCGCTCCGCAAAGAGAAACTCCTCCCAGCCCACCTGGCAAACATGTGGCTCCCTTCAATTTTCCCTGACAACCACCCATGCTCTAACTTCGCAGCCCCTCTCAACACTGTGGATCCTGAGGCAACCAAGCGATACCTGAGAGGAAGAGGAAAATATGGCCGGAAAGTCCACAGCTTCAAGCAATACCTGCTCAAAGCGGAGATAGGAGATAAATATCTCACACTCCGGTTACAAAGTGTAAGATTAAAATCCGCAACATCAGACCTGGCGGCAACTCTCACAGCTACTGAGTTCCAAACCATCATGACGAGCATCGATAAAGAGAGAGCAGCCCACACGGAATTCCTGAACCGCAAACACCAGAGCAAGCTTGAGAACGCTAAGGTACGTGCCAGGGTACCCCCAACCCCCAAACCCAAAACCCCCACCCCTCCCCCACCCCTCCCCAACCCTACTCCACCTACCCCAACCCCAGCCCCACCCAACGCCCCATCCCTTACACCCACCACCACCTCCTTGGTACTGGAACATGCCGCCACACCGCTCCCACCCGCATGCAAGAAACTACTTACCAACTCACCTGGTTTCATGCTCAACCCCACATCACCCCCTCACCAACTAGCAACCACAGCCACCATTGCACTCGAACGCACAATCTGTGCGATCAGATATGCAGCCGCAGCTGAAGCAGGATCACGGCGACAGAACGAACCCTCCACCCCGCCAGGAAACAACCAACACCAACAACAAGAGGCACCACCATCCCTCCTCAGAGTAGCGGGAAAGTTCGAACACCTCGGCATCCAACCCCCGAGACCAGCTGATGAAGCCACCGAATCATCGATCCGTCAGCTCAGAGAACACCTCTCACCGATCCTCAAAACCAAGAGCAGTTGGAAGGTTCCCAGAAACCACAACAAAGCAGATCTGGAGAGCCTCAGGACCACAGCAGAGCTAAACGATGTTACCATCCTCCCAACGGACAAAACAAACCGTTTCTGCACACTCCCCACAACCACATGTGAGGAAAAGCTGAAACAACACTTCTCCAATGGATGGATCCAGCTCTCGGAAGACCCCTCACAGGCTTTCCAAACTGCGGCCAACTCCCTAATCAAGACCTGCCTACACGAATCGGGGATACACAACAGCTACCTGCAAACACGGCTCACATCAAGACACTGCACAGCCCCTATTGTCTACCCTTTAGCTAAAGACCATAAACCTGCTTTCCCAAATACAAAGGTGCGTGTGGTACAGCCGGTAGCAGGCAGTGCGGTCGAGAAGCTGGATGTAATTGTTGCTGAGGTCCTAGCTCAACTCCTCCCTCACCTGCGGTACAGGGTAGACTCAAGCAAAACATTCATCAAGAACTGCCTGAGCCCCTGGGTGGAGCAGCACAACCAACCCTCCCCATCCCCATCCCCATCCCCATCCCCATCCCCATCCCCAACCCCACCCCTACCCCACACCCCAGCCCTTGGCCCAGATCACACAATAGTATCCATGGACATCGAGTCGATGTACCCCTCGATACCCACAGACAACACCGCGATGGAAATTGTCAGAGGCTACCTCGAGGAATACCAAACCACCATCGACCTCCTTGGCTTCACCCCTGCTCACATCACACAATTCATCAAGTTCATCACCTCCCACACATATGCTCGAGCCTGCGGACAGTACTTCCTCCAAACTACGGGTGTAGGAACAGGCTATCACTCATCAGGGGCATACGCTGAGATAATAGTAGACTTCACCTACCGTCGAGCTGTCCTGAATATGGACGATCACCGTAAACCCCTCTACATCGGAACATACGTTGATGATTCGAACTCACTATGGAAGACCCCTGAAGACGCACAGATGTTCCTCCAAAAGCTGAACAACGTATGGGGAGAAGGACAACTCTCCTTCACAATAGAGGAACCAAGGAACCGCACCATCTCGTTTCTGGACCTCTCAATCACCATCACCAAGGAGGGAAACATTACCCACCAAATGTTCCAGAAGGAGACACACTCAGGTGCATACCTCCCCTTCTCTTCCCATTGTGAGATGAAAACGAAGCTCAATATCATCTCCACAGAAACCAGGAGAGTGCTTAGTCTTTGTTCCAGCATCGACTTGGCATGGCCACATTTGGAGACACTCCGTAAAAACCTGGTGAACTCAGGCTACCCCCTCACCCGTGTCACCACCTCCATCAGCGAGGAAGTGAGCAAGCACAAGCACACCACCATACACTCAACCCCACCCACACAGCTATCACCGTCCACCCCTACCCCCACCCCCACCCCCACCTCTCACCCTCCCTCTCCCCCACCCCAACCCCCCTCCCCTAACCCTGCGCCGGACCCCAAGTTCGTTCTCAAAATACCCTACGTCAACGAGGCATTGACCCGCAAGTTCAAGTCCAGTGTAGCCAGAACCGGCATACCCATCCGGGTAGTCACCACATCTGGAAGGACGGTGAAAAGCGAGGTAAAAGCCGCCCTCTGCCGGAAGCTCGCCCCGGAACCACCTTGCAACTGCAACCTTCACCAGTCCGACATCCCCTGCAACACGAGGAACGTGGTTTACCAAGCCACCTGCCGCAGGTGCTCACAACAGTACATTGGTGCCACAGCAAGACCACTGAGAGAGAGGGTTAACGAACATGAGAGCAGTCAGCGCCTCGGCAATGACCGGAGTTCCCTCGGCAAGCACCTAATGAACGACCACCCAGAGGCAGTAACAGGACAGAGGAACGCGAGAGATTACGAGAATTTTCTGAACAATTTTGATTTTAGAGTACATAGTAGAGGAAAAGATGCTCTAGAGACATTTTTGAAAGAGAATATTACAATTCAGAGGGTGCGCCCGAGCCTGAATGAATGCCAACAGAACGGGTTCATGTTCTGATCAGTTTCTGACTAGTTTAGTCTTACACGGGTCCACCCAGACTTACAAACTATCAGAACACGGACCCGTCTGCGATCATATTTCGGACCGGGTAAACCCACTAATTGACCGGTTATGTGTTATGTTTATGAAGGAGCACCGTTTAAATTAGTGCATTTTGTTTACAGACGTTAGCTTAACACTGAAGAGGACATTCTTATGTCGAAACGTTTGTTATAATAGCTATTTGATTTTGAACAACTGAATCAACGTCTTTTTTCCTGAATGCCTGATTACACGCTAACATACGCGAGACCAGTTCGGAGGTCCAACAGTGGCCCCCACTCCAAGCACAACTATTTCCAGATTTTCATCTCTAATGAAGCATGGGAACATTCTCAGCCAGCGTGTCAAAGACGCAAAAAAGTAAACCGTTCTCATGGCCAGAAATAAGCTCCATTTCAAAAATCCTTCTTTGGGCTTATTTACCTTTATATTCTCTTCAAATTCCAAGAATTTAATGTTTCTATCTCAAAAAAAGTGGTCCCGAGGTTAAAAATTCCAACAAAAATTGAAAAAACGCCACTTTGAAAATCTGTCAGGCCAATGCTCTGACCACAGTTCTCGTGCGCTCCGCGTGAAAGAAATGAGAATAGGGTCAGGCCAATGCTCTGACAGTTGAAAATAGGCTGTAGCAAAAATACGAATTCGACTTTAGGGCTAAAATTGCATATTTGAGGTCCATTTTGTATGGCCTAAACCCTGGTGAAGTCATTTGGTTGGGCAAACTATGTTGAAAAACGCCAGGTGTACCCTTAAGAGTTTATGTAATCCTAATCTCCCAACTATTATATCTTATTCTTTGGGAAATTGGCCATTGTCTGAAGGTAAGCACTTAAATTGTTTGTGCGAGAGTTTGACTGTTTATATGAACTTTTTTAGGGATCCCTATACCAACACCCAATCCTTCATAATGAAGGATTGGGTGTTGGTATAGGGATCCCTAAAAAAGTTCAGTATTTACATATACACAGCGTTTACACCAGTTAAGCCATTTCAGTTTTTCCCACGGTAGCGTGGGAAGAAAAATTTTGAAATCTGCGCTGTGATTGGCTTAAATTTTCCATCGTCAGAAATTTCAGCCAATCACAGCGCTCTGGTGTAAACGCTGTGTAAATACTGAACTTTTTTAGGGATCCCTATTACTCTTATCCCTAGCTATAGGTTTGGAGATATTATGAGATCGGAGTCTTTAGACTAAAAAGTACTGGTACTGGTAGCTGTTTGTTGAATAACTTCAAATTAAAGAGTATTTGAAGTTGGTTGTAAAAGTTCTCTATGATATTTTGTTGGAATTTGTTATAAACCTTTGTTTTTCCTTGCCTTATTCGACCCTAAAAGGTTTGAACAAAACAATTTTTTCCTTGTTAACAAAAAAGCGAGAGAATGTGGTGTCTTTATTTATTTCTGTGACGTAAAGCGCATGAAAAGTCTTACTGCGGTGCATTGATGTACCGCGCAATTCTTATCCGCCGCGCGCGGCCGTTCTATTCTTATATTTTTTTTTCCTAACACAAAGTTTCCAGATTTTAAAGTTTCAAAAATTTCTGAAACGCGAAATTTAACAAACAGGAGTTCTGGGACTCCATGTCCCTCCGCTACTGCTTGGAACTTGAGGGCAGACCACCAAACTGTCCGTGTGGAAAACCTAACACCACTGAACACAGCCTCTCTTGTCATCTTGGTGGTTACGTGCAGCTGCGGCATAATGAGATCCGGGACCTTACTGCAAACCTGCTGAAAGAGGCGGGATGCCGTGATGTTTCAAGAGAACCCCATCTTCTCCCAATCACTGGCGAAACCTTCCGGCTAAAATCAGCAAACACTGCAAATGATGCTCGCCTTGATGTTGCTGCCAGGGATTTTTGGCTTCCCATGGACAAAATTTACACAGATGTGCGCATCTTCAATCCATTGGCTCCCACAAACAGTGCCATTCCTCTTGATACAGCTCTGAAACGACACGAGGACGAGAAAAAACGCTGCTATAACGAACGTGTCCTTGAGGTTGAACAGAGTTGTTTTTGCCCACTCGTGTTTTCAGTAACTGGTGCCCTGGGCAACGAGGCAGAAAAATTCTACAGGCGCCTTGCCAAGCTGCTTGCTGACAAAACACACCAGGCTTACTCTGACACCATCCGTTACATTAGGCAGCGGTTGTCTTTCACCCTGCTCAGAACAACTGTCATTAGCTTGAGAGGGCATAGAGGCAATAAGTTCACTAAAACGAGGCAGTATAAGAGCGAACTCAATGACATTAACTTATTATATAACACTTTTAATTCTACCAAATTTAATCAATTTTAATCAATGCAGTAATTTATTAATCTTCTCCCCCATGGGAGACCGGTATTTTCATATTGATATTGTTATCTAATCCCATTTTAACCCCCTTTTAGAAAAAAAATTTAAGTTTCCACGAGGACTTTTGTGGTTTACCTTATCAAATCCTGGTTATTACGCCAATAATCACACAAACACTTCCAGTTTTACAGCTTGCCATGGCTGACACAGTAGGAAAACCAATCAAGTGTAGGGCGGCTGTTGCCTGGGAGCCCAAGAAGCCCCTCTCCATTGAGGAGATCGAGGTTGCTCCTCCCCGAGCTGGTGAAGTAAGGATCAAGATCACCCACACTGGGGTCTGTCATACTGATGCTTATACCCTGGGAGGTCATGATTCTGAGGGAATCTTCCCCTGTGTCTTGGGTCATGAGGGTGCTGGAATCGTCGAGAGTGTTGGTAAATAAATATGAAATAACACCTAACATTCAAGGTATTGTTGTTACCATATATGTTTCCACTCATTAAAAAGGGGAAAGAAATTAGTTTTATCGACTCATTTTATCGTTATTTATTGACTGATTTTTCCTACAGGTGAGGGAGTAACATCAGTTGCGCCCGGTGACCATGTCATCCCCTGTTACATTCCCCAGTGCTACAACTGTGAATTCTGTGCCAGGAAAGATACAAATGTGTGCTCGAAAATCCGACTTACTCAGGGTAAGTCAATGGTCAACAAGAAATTTTAAGTATTCATAGTCTGTAACTCCTCATTTATGTATGCCTATCAGTAAGATGACCATTTAGATGATCAATTTCCCCCCTCTCCCAGGCAAGGGCCAGATGCCTGATGGAACTACCCGGTTCACCTGTAAGGGACAATCTCTAGCTCACTTCATGGGAACTAGCACATTCTCTGAATACGTTGTGGTAGCTGAGATTAGTGAGTAAAAGTTCATTATGTTCATTTGTACTGTGCTGTTTGAGAGGTGATAAGTGTTAAATTTAGTTAGGTGGACACACTATGGGAAGACTTATATTGTTAACTTTTGTCTCCGAGACTGTCTTCACACTAGTTTTGATTTTCAACCACTTTGCACAACTTTAATTCATCTAACTACTCCTATCCTCAGGTTGTGCTAAGATCAACCCCTCTGCTGCCCTCGAGAGTGTGTGCCTGCTGGGATGTGGTATTTCCACAGGGTACGGTGCTGCACTCAACACTGCCAAGGTCGATGCTGGTAAGTGAACCTTTCTTCCTGTCTTTTATTGTTTTTTATTGGAAGAAGTTTCAAACGGTAACGGAAACAATTCGCATTTTTTTAAAGATCAAATAATATCACATGCCGTGCGTCTGAGGGCTTCACGCAGGAATCCCGCCCCTGTTGAGACAACACTAGAACATAACAGTTCCAAGATGTGACAGTGACTGCAATTGGGAGTTGAGAGAATTCAGGAGCCCTTCTTCCGTGTGTACTTTCACTGTCACTTCCATAGTTACAATACCTCACATGATACTTCCTGCAGAATTATATACTTTTAAATATATCTTTGTCTGAACTCTGAATTCCCTTCTTACCATCTCAAATTACATTATTACAGGTAGTACGTGTGCTGTTTGGGGTCTGGGAGCCGTTGGTCTTGCTGTCATTATGGGATGCAAGGTGGCTGGGGCCAAGAACATCATTGCAATTGATCTCAACCCTGACAAGTTTGATGTAAGACCCGTACCCAACTTCCTGTAGTTTTTGAAATAGAGACGAGCTCTGTTATACCCGATCACTATCTGTAATCAGTTGTGTATGTCTGTGCAGTAGGGACAAGAGGGTTCTACTTTCAAATTATATCCCCCTCCCCAGGTTGCCAAGGACTTTGGTGCCACCCACTTTATCAACCCCAAGGATCTTGGAGAGAAGAGCATTGTAGCTCATCTTCAGGTATGTAGAAATAACAACCCCTACTTTTCTCCTAAACCTCACCCAACCACCATGAATATCATCTATTGTGGAAGCATGACCCTTCATCTTCTAACTTGGTAGTATATTTATATTTTCTATCAACCCCCCCCCCCCCTCTATAGGAGGAGTTTAACGGTGGACCCTGTTACACCTTTGAGTGTGTTGGAAATGTACATGTCATGAGGGCTGCTCTGGAATCAGCACACAAAGGTAGGAACATGCTTTATCAAGCTGTAGGTTGTACTTTACCGGAACCTAAATATTATAAACCCCCTCCCCCCGTAAATGTACCTTGCTATTACCCGATGGACTACATCAGTGTATCTCCTTGATAAGCTAGCGTATATATTTCTTACCTGAGTTTTACTCATCAGTGTGTACCGGAAGAACTTTGACACACTAGTATAATATGCTGCATAAAATATATTGCCTTGGACAATACACACTCCAATGCGTTCGCACTAAACATGTCATGTATTCAGCCACTTCCCCTCCTCCATCAACGCCCACCCACTTATTACAAGTTACAACCTCCTCCTAACTTCCCTTCATCCACCACTAACACCATCCCCTCTCTCCCAGGTTGGGGTAAGAGTGTGATTGTCGGTGTAGCTGCTGCTGGCCAGGAGATCTCAACCCGACCCTTCCAACTCGTCACCGGTAGAACCTGGATGGGAACTGCCTTTGGAGGATGGAAGAGCAGGGATGATGTGCCCAAGCTGGTCGAGAGCTACATGGCCGGAACTATGAAGGTAGGATGACCAAATATGGTAGTGAGGTTGTTGTTGGAAGCTAAGAAGGAGCATGACAACAGATAACCAACGACCCCCCCTCCCCCGGTCAGGTTGATGAGTTCATTACCCAGCGACTCCCTCTCACTGAGATCAACGAGGCATTCGACCTGATGCACGCTGGAAAGTCCCTCCGACCTGTCATCAACTACAAGTCCTAATCTGCATATTTTATCTAGAAGTGAAAGATGGAATGGTGTACTCTAGCAGATCATGCTTTAGAGTGAGAGATACTATTCTCAATTTCACACACCTGTTTTCACATCTCCTTACTATTTTACGTTTTAGTTTGATTTATTGCGAAGTTGTTTTTGAAGTGGTGGTGTATTTGAGGAACGTGTAAGATGTTGTAAAGTTTTTGATGATGATGCTGTTGACCGGATTATGGATTTTTAGAAAGTCTTTTTTTGATAAAATCATGATTTCCAGTGTTTTTTCAGCCCTTCCTTCCCACATTCAACCTCTAACTCCCACTCTACCTCTACTTCCTACTACAGCTACCTCCCCTGTAATTTTACAAAGGGAGATAGTTCATCCCTTCTCCCACAGCTCCACTAACTTTCCGTCTTCAATATATATTCCAAATTCCAACTTCCCCCTGTATTATAGCGAGATGGTGGTGGAGGAGGCGACGTATGTGTTCGACGCCATCGTCACCCACATCCTCTCACTCGAACAGTAAGTGTTGCAGTAGTGGGTGGGGGTATTCACTATTCAGTATCCTGGTTCAATGGTAGTGTGTTGAGTGTTCCATTGTGTCAGCTACCTGCTACCCCCCTTTTCCCTTGGTTACGAAGTTACCCCTTGCCAGCGCGCGGTGTGAGGTGTTGGGGGGGGGGTCCAGCCCTAAAAAAAGCTAAAGGTACCCTGATTTTGGTCGATAGCGTTTTTTATTTTAGCTTTTTTTAGCTTTTTTTTAGCTTTTTTTAGCTTTTTTAGCCCTACTTTTTATGTTTTTTCAGCATTCATCTTGACACTTTTCCATTAAATTTTCATCCTTCCGGACGTCTATTGACTGCATTTGTTCATTTCCTGCACATTTTTTTACCATAATCTACCGTTTATGTCCATACATAGCAATTTCTGTATCCACCCCTACTGCCATTTTCTGGAGACATTTTTTCGATAAAAATATTATTCAAATTTGATAAAAATAGTTTTAAAAAAGTTCAAAAAACGTTATAAAACGTTATAATAAAAGTTAAAAAAATTTGGCGTCAGCGGGATTCGAACCTATATGAATCCACTAAAAACTCAATTTTAGCTTTTTTTAGCTTTTTTTAGCCTAAAAAAAGCTAAAAAAAGCTAAAAAATGCTAAAAAAGGCTAAAAAAAAGCTAAAAAAAGCTAAAAAAAGCTAAAAAAAAGCTAAAAAAAGCTAAAAAAGCTAAAGGTACCCTGATTTTGGCCGTTAGTTTAGCTTTTTTAGGGCTGGACCCCCCCAGATGTTTTCGATACCAACCTTTTCCCCTTGCTGCTGGTTCGGTTAAAGCCCCCACCTCTCCATTATCAACCCCTCCCCTTCCCCAGGTTCTGGGTATGTCCAGCTAATAACCAGGAAGACAGAAAGAAGCTGCTGCAGATCGAGGAGATACTGATACAGAACCCCAAACACTTGGTGGATGTGGCACCCAAAATGCATGATTATGTGGCTGTATTGCTACAAAACGGTAATTAGCTAATTAATTAACGGGAATTAACGGGGGAAAAGTTGACTGCACCCTCTGATCTCAAGCTTGCCTGTCCAGTTTTTAGGCGCCGTCTCAGCTCCAATTTGAGTCCTTCTCTTGTTACAGTAGCAGGAAATTCCATTATAAGTTCTTGACAGCCAATTAACTAACTGATCAACTAATTGATATGACACACATCTGCTTGATTGGATTGATACCCAAGCCAGGTTTCCGGTACTACTGATCTGATCAGCCTCTATCAGTTATAAGTACTGCGATATTTCCTGGCAGTCAAGTTGCTTTGAAATTTATTATCTGTTCTCATCTCATAATTAGTTTGTTTTATCTCTTTTATCTTTGGTTTGAAAAGCAGTTGCTGATGTTGTGGGAAGATCTTGCTTGCAATAGTTTAACTGCCGATTCGGATATGTGCCTTCTTTTTGTACTTCTTATCTAGGAAACTGTCGTTACTACCATGAACTAACAATACAGTTATATCCTCTAGCTTACCATTCGACAAAACTTACCTTCTCTTCAGGTGGGTGTAAGCGGGCCAGATTGGTATCAGACGTTCAGAACGGTATTGCTCATGTCCAGTTTATAGACAGTGGAAGGGACGAGAGGGTACCTCAATCAGCCCTTTGTATTTTACCTCCTGAGTTGGGTAAGAAAGAGAATAGTAGTTCATTTCTTAATTATTAATCTGACTTCCCTGCCACGCAGAATACAGATGTAAATAATCTACCAGCCATCTCTAGCTCTTGTTCCCATTCCCAGGTCTCAATAATCGACCCTCTATCTCCCATCCCCAGGTCTAGATGGTCTCACTGAACAAGCTATTCCATGCTGCCTGGCCGGCTCCAAAACAGTTAACCCCCAAGCTAAAGACATGTTTCATTCCCTCGTAATGGGTCGACCTGTGACCGTCAGCTCCTTTTCCATCTCACAGACAGCCCCTCAACTTCTGGTGGATATCTCGACACCAGATATAGCTAGCATCAGGCAGAATCTTGTATTACAACAGGTTAGTGTGATGTTCGAATATTTTGACATTATTTAACACTCATTTTAAGTAGGTCGTAAGTCACAACTCCAATCCGTAGATTTGGTTTTTTTTACTGTCTTCATTAAAAAACCCAATCTACGGATTGGAGTTGTGATTTGGTTAATATTCCTGAAAATTAACTCCTCTCCCCCATCAGTTTTGTATGCCTCTCCCTATTCCCTGTGCCAAGAGGACCAAGGACCCCGGTATGGTGGGTTTCAAATGGGGCCCAACAGAAAAGATCCCCGTGGTTGTATCTCAAGTTGCTGAGCTGTCCGAGTTTTATATTCAGTACAAACACACCCTGAAAGATGTCTCCACGTAAGTAGACAGCTGTTTTGAGCCGTGAGGATGTTTTCGAAATAAAATTCCATACCAATTCTGTATCCAATTCTCCCACTTCCCGTCCTACAACCATCCATTCTTCTTCCAACAACCAACTCTATTCGTTCCCCCTTTAAACCATCCCTTCTCCCAGGTTGATGACTGCAATGAAGAGCATGTACCCTAATGTACACTCCCCCGCCTTCCCAGTAAACATTGGAACACTGTGTGCTGTTCAGACTGGTGCTGATTGGTTCCGAGGAGAAATTAAACAGGTTCGTAGCTACCTTTTGTTCAATTTGTCACCCTCGTTCAATTTTGTACACTTGTCTTGTTCAATTTTAGGATGATATCGCTTCTCTTGTCCATGATTAGATTTTGTCACTGACCTTGTCACTTCACATTTCCTTCCTAGGTGCTCAGTACTGGTGCGATCCTGGTGTGGCTGAGAGATTTTGGGAACGAGCAGACAGTCACCCTGAAGCAGATCTACCCTCTGGAGGGCACCCTAGCAGATCAGCCTTTCTACGCAGTACGGTGTGGGCTGAACAACGTAGCACCTTGTAATGCCAGACCCCTGGGGAAGTTCCCTAAGAAACTTGTTGCATGGTATGTAGGGAGGATCGTATTGCAAAAATATGCAGCCTAGCGAATTGAATTTTACAGCCTTGCAAAGGGCCGAGAAAAATGTTTTCTCAGATTTCTGAATTTCGGGGCACAGGCCTGCCAGTCACTGACTGGGTGGTACAGTACCACTGGTACTGAAATGTTTTTAATTCCTGTCCAATCAATCTAATAACCCCTCCTCCCCCACCCAATCCTAGGTTTACTAAGTACGTTGACAACGGCACCCTCACAGCACAATTCCTCCGGCAAGCTGACGATCGGTTTTATGTGGAACTATTTGCAGGTACTTTACAGTTTCATCTCCCTGTATTATAGTGGGTCTGTATTATAATAGTGGGGGCCGGGGGGGGGGGGGGGGTTACATATATGAATTGTTCATATTCTATGCGGAGCGCGGTGTCAAATTACCCTCATTTACATAACCATCTGCCCCCTCTCTAGATAACTCGGCCGATGGAGTCACTGATCTGATGGTGAAGAACAACTGTGCCCAGAGGACCCCCTCCTATGCAGGCTACCAGGGAATGCAGAATCAACTGGAACAAATGGCCATCATGGGTAAGTTGAAATCATTCTCTGCCAATTATAATTTACTGATCTGTGGAATCATCTTGGTAGACACAGCGGGTTAGAACTTGATGAGGAAACCAACGCTGACGAAAAATAATGACAATTTTTAATTGGTTTTTAATTTTTTTCAATCTATTTTTTTTGAATATTTTACTTCGTATTTATGCGTGTGTGTTTGTTGTTGTACCGATTTTTATAATTCCTATCGTCGTCTTGATTTATATTTGCTTCCCTTTACTTCAGTTTGATTCGATTCGTGCCCCACCCTCTCCAGATTTTTCACCCTCTCCTCAATCCTTCCCCCTCTCTCTACCACTCCACCCACGGGCCCCTACCACCCCTGGCCCTATTTCTCCCCCTCCCCCACCCCCTATCCGAGAGAGAAGTCCACTCACGCGTGTTGCTTCTCTTTGTAGCGCATGTTCTCCTATACAGGTGGAGGCGGTGGTGGTAGCTCCGGTGGAGGTGGAGTTCCATCCCGCAGTGATCTAATGAGCGCAGCAGCTAATGCAGCTGGACATCAACTTGGCAGCAACTTCTCTACCACTGGTGAGTGTCATGTGATATGAATTAAGTAGTCAGTTACTGACTGTCAGTACAATAAATAGCATCTTATTTGATACGAGCAGTTGCCATGTGGGCGTGAACCCCGGATCATCACACTAATTCCCATCCCTAACCCCTTCTCCCTCTCCAGGAATGTCAGCGGGTGGTTACAGTGCTGGAAGTGCTGGAGGTGGTTCTAACTACTTCAACCCCTCCTCTGGAACATCTTCCAACTACAACACCAACTCTTACACAGCAGCAGCTTCACAAGGGGGTGGCGGTGCCCCAGCAGGATACCCATCCCAACAACAACAGAGTGCCTACACAGCATTCAGCACATTCACAATACAACCCATCCCCCAGTAATACCGGTCTAGGTTATACCATCAGCTGGGGGATCAGGTGCTGGGTACGCATCATCTCAAAGTGGATATCCCTCTCAGTCAGCAGGAGCAGGGTGGATACTCCGCTAGTTACACAGAGTGCATCAGCTTATAACACCGCTGCAGCTACAACAGCCTCAGCAGCAGGGTATGACAGTGCCGGACCCCAGTTTGGTGCTGGATCAGCTAGTTACGGAGCGACAAGTGGCAGGATCCACCGCAGCCTTCCACAGCAGCAGCAGCAGCGGCTGGAGTGGCTGGATATCCGCAGCATCTACAAATGCAGATGTTACAGATGCAAATGTTACAAATGCAGCAGCAACAACAGCAGGTCACCACTAACTAGTAGTAAGAGCAGCACTAGGGGAGGTGGTGGTGGAAGTGATAGGAAGGACGTCTATGAGAAGGGATATATACCGGCCCGTGTAGAGGTAAGAAATACCAGCCTGCCTTACTGCCTTTTTAACTAAGTTCGATTCACTCCTACTCCCTTAATTATATCCACCCCCGATCCACCACTAGGCCCTAAGTTACCTGAATCCACCTTTCTAATCCCTCCCCCCCGCGCAGGATGTAGAGGAAGTGCTAGTAGAGAGTATAGTAGATCCCTCCAACATTGCGTGCCTCCTAAAGAAGTACTTTGCTGATGTTGACAAGATTAATGTTGATCTTGCTAAGCTTATCCGAAGTCAGTCCTACCGGATCCCAGCCGGATATGAGATATTCCAGAGTATGGCTTGTGTTGCCCCGTATGAGGAGAATGGGCAAATTATGTATTACAGAGCTAAGGTATGATAATTTCACACGTCCCCCGATAAACACAACTCAGAAGTAATATTTGCTCCTTGCCTGCAACACTGTGAAATCTTGAATTAGATTTTGTGATTCATTTTCAACCATTTTCTATTCTCCTTCAGGTCGTTACCAGTGATGATTTGAAGACAGACGTGTTCTTTGTGGACTATGGCAATTATGAGTCAATTAAAACAACCGACCTACACTTCCTACCCACTGTAAGTCACATACCCTCTGAGCGGTCCGGTTAGTGATAGTATTCTCCTCTTTCTTATCCCCTCTAACCCATCTCTCTCTCTAATCTCAGGCATGCAGTCACCTACCAGAGACATACATCAAGTGCCAGATGGCTGACATTGAACCTCCTAATGGAGCTGCCTACACCCGAGAAGAGAGGAAGAAGTGTGAAGAATATATCAAGTAAGATTCATTCTAACTCTCCCAAAGCCATTTGACTTTTGATTGTTTAGGCCAAGAAAATAGTGCCAATTAACGGCCGTTTTGGTTAGTTCACTTTTGAATAACTCATTGATGGGTCTTTATTTTCTACACCAGCTCCAATAAAACTTCCCCATTCTCCCCCCAGATCAAAGGATTTCTTCTGCGCTATACGAAGCCACAACAGAAAGAACGGAACTTACACGGTGGACCTTTACACCGATCATTCTATGACTAACAATGTCCGAGACAAGCTGATAAAAGCCAATGTTGCAGTTGGAGCTTCTGGTGGTAGCGGTGGTGGTGGTGGTAGGGGCAGGTCAAGGAGAGGTGGAACTAACAGGGTGAGTAGATGTTGTGAGGTGTTTTATCTCTTGGATATTATGATGAAAAATATAACAAACAAAACCATTTTGTGAGCATTACTAATTACTTTTTGAATTATCCTAAAACAGTATTGACTGTTTATCAGGCACACATAACTATTCTCAAACCACCCTCCCCTCACCAGGAGGATGAAGTACAGCGAAGAAGATCTCCCTCTCCAGTTGTTGCCCGATCCAGGGGACGAGATGCCAGTGGGAGGGGTAGTAGTGCCAGGTCCAGTTCCCCAGCCAGCAGTGCCGCTGCAACAGAGCTCATTCGGTCTGGGTTCAAACCACCCAAAGTGGTAAGAAGCTGTTTTATCTCTGAAATAGAGACCTTTTTATCTCTTCTGCTTCCTGTTTTTATCTTTCCAAGTTGCAACTTGACCCTACCGTATAACAAGACGTCTTGATTACAAAACTGATAGTACCCCGTACCCGGTATTATACCCCCTTGGCCTTTTAAACTAACTTTCTTCTCCCTAGAAAACTGGCCAGATGGTAGATGTCAAGATTTGTCACGTAGCAACCCCCGGACGCTTCTCTGTCCAACTCCTAAATGACAAGGAGGGTTTGAGGAGACTAGATCAAGAGATGGAGCATCAATATGGGGATGGAGATGGAGATCCGTTGGATGAGATCCTTCCCTTCACACCGTGAGTTGGGAACTGTTTATCTAGCTGGTGTTTCCACTGTCTAGGAAATTAATTACTCCTCTCCTCTAAATTATAAAACTAATTGCCTCAACTCCTCCAGATGTGCTGTGTTTGTTGACAAGTGGAAGAGGGGCTACGTTCTATCCACCAACCACCACGGCAGTCAGGTCATGCTGGTCGATACCCAGACCATTGTAGCAGTAGAGGCAGACAATATGCAGGTGCTGAAACCAGCCTTCACTAAACTACCTGCACAAGGTAACATATTGGGAGAGGAGTAGTTGAAACTACTTCTAATTACTTACTCCGGTTTTACATGGCACATCGAAATAACGCGATTAGCTTACCCCCGTGGCTCGTTTAGTCGAGTCTGGTTTAAGCGATGAAGATTATTTCGCGAATTAATCCCTCCTCTTCCTGTACAGGATTAACTTGTACTCTGGGAGGTGTAAAAACACCCAAATGGAGGGCTGAGGCGTGTAAATTCTTCAAAGATAACTTCCTTGATGTTGATACGGTGGCTGAGTTCAAGGGAGAAAGTAACGGGCTAATGAGTATAATCCTCCGATACCAAGAGTAGGTGTAATTTAGATAGGTTCTGATTGGGATTTAGGTTAGGTTAGCTTCTATTCGTAAACACCCCTGAATCATCCCGAAACAATTATTGAAAAGAGCTGCTCTATGCAACAGCTAACATCTCCTCCCAAACAGTGAGAATGTTAATGCACGTATGGTGGCCAAGAAATGGGCAACAGCCACGGACCCTCTGATAGTCAAAGAAGCAGAGGAGCTGACAACCAAATCAACAACTTTCGGAGATTACCCTGTAACGATTGGAAAGAATTATACGGTATGTGTGTGGATTAGAATGAAACTTTACCCCTCTCCTGGCTCCCCTGTTTAAGTTGAACCTTGGCCAACTATTTGTGAACACCAAATCCCCTCCCTGTACTGATCTGTATGATAACAGACAACAGTCTCTGCGAAAGAAGGCCATCTATTCGTGAACACCAAATCACAAATCCCCCGATGATCCCCTCGTTCCAACATCTCTATTAGAGATTCTCTAATCTCTGTATTTCAGGTATCTCCGTCCCACGTTGAGAGCCTGGGTGAGTTCTATCTCCAGCTGTATCTCTGTGAGAAAGATATCGACAACCTGTCTACCTCCCTCTTCAACTACTACGATGGCAACACTACAGATAGGTATTATATTAGTGGGAGTTTTGGGGGTCGCTTACCACTGGCATGGTACTAGTTACAAGGTGGATGAGAGCTACCAAATAGTTAACGCGAGTTGTGAAGTTAATTTTTCCGAACAACCCACTTTATTTATAATTGTCTCACACGCCACTTGGTTCCCTATTGCATAAAATAGGACTTCAACTTAAGTTGGAAGAATGGAACTCGTTACTGAGCTATAGGGCTTTCTAGTTTCTGCATATTATGTGTAACCTGACACCGTACATTCTCTTATGGACAATCTAATTTTCCGATCCTTTTCTGCAGAGAGTTTAAGACATAGAGAGCTTTCCCATTTTCGTGTTCCCCTCCTAATATTATTAATTGTTACCACCATGCCTCCCTGGCCCTCTCCAAACCCAGAAAAGTTGTAACACCCCTTCCCCCTCTCAGACTCCCTGGTTTCCAAGTGGACTCCTACTGTGCAGCACTATGGGATGAGGCATGGTTCAGAGGTCGTATTGTGTCAGTCTCCCGAGATAGTTGTAACATCTACTACGTGGATTACGGGAACACAGACAGTGTCAGCAGAGATGATATCAGGTACAGATCACGTGACACACCATATTTGGGCATTAGAGATCACGTGACACAAAAACACCATATTGAGGCATCACGTGACACACCATTGTTACACTTCCTTCCTCCAGGTCCCTGGTAAAGAAGTTCAAACAGCAGCCCATGTACGCCATCAAGTGTGTACTAGAGGGGATTACTGAGGACATGTACGAACCAATGAAGGACATCTTCAGTGAGTTTATAGACCTAGAATCAGTTATTTAAGTTTAATTTTTGTCCCACTACGTGCCATGCTGTGTGCTGCTGTCCTCCAAGCCACTAACAACCCATTGTATTTCAGCTAACTTACTGGATTCCAACACGGAGCTCCATGCTACATTCATCAGAAAGGAACATGATGCGTACAGGGTGTCACTTTACACTGCTAACTCTAAACCCATTGTGGCCCTGCTCTACCAGAGTCTGGTTAGCGGTGCTGGTGGTGCCTCACCACAGGCCATTACTAATGGACACGGCAGCAGACAGAACGTAAGTTTGGTGACAATAACACAACGAAATAATACAACTGTATTTAATAACTGATTTTAATAACAGCTTATATTTTGTAACCCGTGCTAAACTGTAAACCCGGTTTAGCATTTCTAGATTGGGTTTGTCTGACCCATTTCCCTATTCTAACCCCATTCATCCCCCTCAGTCCCAGACCCAGTCAGCCCTCTCCCGCATCAAGAGAGTGGACGTTACCCACCAGGATATCTGCAATATATCCACAGCCATCAACCCTCACCTGATGTATGTGCACTGTCAGAGGGGAGGGGATACAGAGAGGAATATAGCTGGTATCTCACAGCAGCTGACACAGATGTATGCCAATAGGAGGTCGAACCCAGCACGGAAACAGGTAATTTATCAGATGTCAGAGATAAGATTGATCACCCCATTCTACTCTACCTCGTAGATTCATCTTGTGGGAGTGTCGAGTGATCTGATTTCTTATTATATATCCACCTCCCTTCTTTTCACACCCTCACATTATAATTCCTCCACTCGGCCCCATCCAGTCCACGTATACCTCCCCGGCCCCATGACACTCCTCCCCAGCCCACACCCTTTGCATTCTCCCCTCTCCACCCCTCCACCATCCCCTCCCCCCAGGTTGGTGAGATGTGTGCGGCCCAGTTTAGCGAGGATGATGAATGGTACAGAGCTGTTATAACCGCTGTATCAGGGGATCAGGTTCAGGTCCAATACATTGACTACGGTAACGAGGAGAACAAACGGGCCTCAGAGGTAAGAGCAGGAAACTGCAATTAGTTCTACTAGTAGTAGAAGAGGAGAGATCTCCCTTTAAAAAAGTAGTAGAGGCTGAGGAGTAGAATTGAAACTGCCTTATCCCAGAGAGACAGAAAATAAATAACTACCACCCCTCTCCCTAGGTGTATGAGTTGGCTGACTCCCTGAAGGGACTCCCAGCCCAGGCTTCTCTAGTCCAGCTGAACGGAATTGCTATTCCCCCTGAGAACTGGGGAGACGTAGCACACGAGCTGAACGCCATCACAGGTTAGTGTCTAGTTAGGATCTGGCGGGTACCGATTTGGGTTCAGACCCTCTGAATAAAACCCTCTGAATAAATCCCCCCCCATCCCCCAGAAATGGATTTCACCCTTTTTCTCACCCTCTCAGAAATGGATTTCACCCTTTTCTCTCCCTCCCAGAGATGGATTTCACCCTTTTCTCACCCTCCCAGAGATGGATTTCACTCTGTATGTGGCTGATGAGAGCAGTACCCCAGTCAAAGTTGACATGTTCCGAGTGAGCGATGGGAAATGTCTGATGAAGCAGCTAATTAGTATGGGATATGGTATTCAGAGTGGAGAGATTAGCATTCCCAATGCTCAGGTAATAATGTAGGGGTGGATGTGGTCTGTTTCATCGGCCCGGAGAAGGCAGTCTCTTCAAGAGAATCTCTTGTGAAACAATGTGGATGGTGGTCTCTGGTCTCATGTTGTACTTCTATTATATTAAGGGGAATATTGATTTATTGAGTTATAATTTTATTTCCGCTCTAACACAATCTTTCTCTCAGGTCCCCCAAATCGGTGGAGGATCATTCCAAGTCAAGGTCTGCTACGCCGACTACCCCGGACGAATCTTTGTCCAGAAACTCTCAGAAGCAGCCCGATTGGAGCAACTCATGGAGGATATTGAGAATGAATACAAAGAGAAACCTCAGAACCGTCTACCCAAACAACTACCTCGAGTTGGTGATGCTTGTTGTACCACATTCCAGGATGATGAAATGTACTATCGTGCTACCGTGTTTGCAGTCACCAGGAGTAATATCAAGATTCAGTTTGTGGATTTCGGTAAGAAAATTCTCGAATTGACCATCTTTCCCGCTTTAATTCTGTTTACTCCGGTTGACTGTCGGGCGCGGGATCTGTAGACCCCCTTCTCTGCAAGTCACATGTTATACTGCGCGCGCGCATGGAAAGCAAACAACTGTCATTTAAAATCTTAAATTTTAGCGCGCGATCTGTTACAAATCGTATGTCACACCCATTGCCCCCCTGTTACAAACCTTGTTACAGGTAACTGCGAAGATAAGTTGGCCCAGGATCTCCTGGAGCTGAAACCTCAGTTCGCTAGTCTGAGTGCCCAAGCTATTGAGGTCTCTCTTACTGGATGCAGCAACATCGCTTCCGAATCGTAAGCAAACCACGTGCATACCCCCCTCTACTTCCCTGTCTCATGATACCCCCACGTGACTAGTGCTGCATGTCCCCCTGCTGCCCATGTTCATCACGTGACAAGTGCATGTGATTGTCCCCTACTTCCCCCACAACCATGTGACTAACACACGTGCTGTCCCCCGCTCCCCCCTTTATGATTACCCGGGTGCATATGCATGTGTGCCCCACTTTTGGATTAAAGCCAATGGAAATAAATGTCACTTCGGAGAATGTTCTCGTGACAGTGAAAGGGAGTCTACATCCGGGAGAGCCTACTGAAACAATGGCTGCCCCACCACTCTTCTTTCATTTCCTGTCCACCAGAAATGCCCCATCCCCTTCCAATAACCCCATCTCCTCTTCTGTAACCCCATCTCCCTCACGTCTCCACTATTTATAATCCCATCTCCCCTCCGTCAGATGGACAGCCCAGATGCAGGCGAGGCTAGAGGAGATAGTTGAAGATAGGCAGTATAACTGTACTATTGAGGGACGAGTAGGTGACAGTTATCATGTTACCCTAGTTGATGTAGCCAGCGGGGCTAACCTGGCTCAGGTTTTAAACAGGTAACTGCAGTGGGGGGCTGCAGTGTGAAGCATTAACGGGTTTAGAATGCTGAGGGTTTAACACTATCTCAGTGTTTGGGGTAACAACTTCAAAAAATCCGGCTTACCATCCGACTAACCATCCCTTCCTTCCAGTGTCCACCAGTCAGGGGGAGCACAACCCATGGCCTCCTCAGCAGCACCCACCTCAAACAGCAACATGTCAGGAGGAGGGTTCGGTAACAACAACAACAACGTCTGGGGAGCTGCCTCTGAACCAGCAGCAGCTAACCCAACCCAACAATCAGCTCCTAAAGTAGAGGAGAAGATCCAGATAGACTTCCCTCCAAGACTGGACAGGAGGGCCCATCTGGCAGCTGTTGTGAGCTATGGAGAGGGACCTGATGAGTTCTTTGTGAACCTTGTTGACTCTGATAACAAGTTGGATCAGCTTCAGGCGAGAATGCAGCAGGTGTATGGGAAGGGAGGCACTGGGGTACCTCGAGTATTCAGGTAATATTTCGACCGGAATATCTTCCCCACAGAGCTGGAAATCCCCGTCACACTTATCTAACACCATTCAGTATCTCCACCACCCACAGGGTTTGTATACCTATTCTAATCCCCTCTCTCCCAGGTACATGTATGTTGCAGTGAAGTGTGTTGAAGACGAAGAGGTTTACCGAGCTAAGACCATCACCAATGATAGGGATAACCCTGAGGTGCTCTATGTGGACTACGGCAACTCTGTAAGTAGAAGCTGCTGCAGCTGATCATGGCGTGGGAACCCTATAATTCTCCAAATAACCCATGGCCCATATCTATCCACTATTAAAACCCCACCCCATCCCTCCAGGAAGTAGTACCGAGGGATAACGTCTACCAACTGGAGAACTACCTTGCCAAGGTCCTGCCCTGTCAAGCCATCAGATGTGCTCTAGACAATGTTGATAGTATCAAAGACGACATGGGGGAGATCAAGCAGGAGTTAGTGGACAAGTTCGCCGAACTAATCTGTGAGAAGGTACGTGTTTTTGAAGGTGCTGCGGGGGGGCCGTCACCTTTTTTTTTGTCTACAGGAACATTGCACCAGATTTTGAAAATGAAAGTGTAGACAAAAGTAGACAAAAGTAGACAAATGTAGACAAAAGTAGACAAAAGTAGACAAAACTTTTTTTCAAGTTAAGAAATTTTTTTAAACATTTTCTGCACTTGTTAAGTATTCTCATATACTTTATCTACGTTTCTCTTAGTAATTTCGATTTCAATTGCCCCCTTTTATCCATAAACACTCTTAGAACACTTTAGGAACACCTGTAGACAAAAGTAGACAAAAGTAGACAAAAAAAATTCAATTTTAGAAAACGATTTCTATCCTTGATATATGTTTCCATGTTCTCTAATTATGTGTGTATGGGTGTTTGTGACTTCAATTGCCCCCTCTTTACCCCCAAACACTCTTAGAACACTTTAGGAACACCTGTAGACAAAAGTAGACAAAAGTAGACAAAAAAAATTCAATTTTAGAAAACGATTTCTATCCTTGATATGTGTTTCCATGTTCTTTATTTATGTGTGTATGGGTGTTTGTGACTTCCATTGCCCCCTCTTTACCCCCAAACACTCTTAGAACACTTTAGGAACACTTTAGGAACACCTGTAGACAAAAGTAGACAAAAGTAGACACAAAATTTCAATTTTAAAAAACGATTTCTATCCTTGATATGTGTTTCCATGTTCTTTATTTATGTATGTATGGGTGTTTGTGACTTCCATTGCCCCCTCTTTACCCCCAAACACTCTTAGAACACTTTAGGAACACTTTAGGAACACCTGTAGACAAAAGTAGACAAAAGTAGACAAAAAATTTCAATTTAAAAAAACGATTTCTATCCTTGATATGTGTTTCCATGTTCTTTATTTATGTGTGTATGGGTGTTTGTGACTTCCATTGCCCCCTCTTTACCCCCAAACACTCTTAGAACACTTTAGGAACACTTTAGGAACACCTGTAGACAAAAGTAGACAAAAGTAGACAAAAAATTTCAATTTAAAAAAACGATTTCTATCCTTGATATGTGTTTCCATGTTCTTTATTTATGTGTGTATGGGTGTTTGTGACTTCCATTGCCCCCTCTTTACCCCCAAACACTCTTAGAACACTTTAGGAACACTTTAGGAACACCTGTAGACAAAAGTAGACAAAAGTAGACAAAAAATTTCAATTAAAAAAAACGATTTCTATCCTTGATATGTGTTTCCATGTTCTTTATTTATGTGTGTATGGGTGTCTGTGACTTCCATTGCCCCCTCTTTACCCCCAAACACTCTTAGAACACTTTAGGAACACCTGTAGACAAAAGTAGACAAAAGTAGACAAAAATTTCAATTTAAAAAAACGATTTCTATCCTTGATATGTGTTTCCATGTTCTTTATTTATGTGTGTATGGGTGTTTGTGACTTCCATTGCCCCCTCTTTACCCCCAAACACTCTTAGAACACTTTAGGAACACTTTAGGAACACCTGTAGACAAAAGTAGACAAAAGTAGACAAAAAATTTCAAATTTCAAAAACGATTTCTATCCTTGATATGTGTTTCCATGTTCTTTATTTATGTGTGTATGGGTGTTTGTGACTTCCATTGCCCCCTCTTTACCCCCAAACACTCTTAGAACACTTTAGGAACACTTTAGGAACACCTGTAGACAAAAGTAGACAAAAAATTTCAAATTTCAAAAACGATTTCTATCCTTGATATGTGTTTCCATGTTCTTTATTTATGTGTGTATGGGTGTCTGTGACTTCCATTGCCCCCTCTTTACCCCCAAACACTCTTAGAACACTTTAGGAACACTTTAGGAACACCTGTAGACAAAAGTAGACAAAAAATTTTCAAGTTTAGAAAACAACTTCTATCCTTGATATGAATTTCCATGTTCTCTATTGGGACTATATTTATGTGTGTATGCGTGTTTGTGACTTCAATTGCCCCCTCTTTACCCCCAAACACTCTTAGAACACTTTTAGTTAGGAACACTATTGGTGCGCGGTCGTGCCCACGGAAGGAGTGCTTGGATCATCTTGAAACCGGTTTTAAGTTAACTAATGCATATCCAAAAGTGTCTGTAGCTATTTGGGTGATGTTCTGACAATCCAATCACGAGTTATGACCAAAAAACAGTCCAAAAAGACGTTTTAAAGTGACAAAAAGGAGGACCTGAACACAGCCCTTATATGAAGGGTTGGGGCTATGAAACTTCTTGAGTGGACAGAGAATCGTCCAAATTTGCAGTGTCAACTTTGGAATAGTTTCTATCTTTTGTAGTTATCTAATTAGAGCCGTTCAAACATGTGAGACGATCTGCAAAACAGGGTTATTTGGTACTGTTTCCACCCCATATTGCTTGCTCTCACCGCTTGTATGCTTTAATCTGCTCTCTAATTGGGTAAATCTCGTCAAGTGATCACTTCACAAGCAAAAATACACAGTATTAGAGGCCCCTACAGCATCTTCTCACATGTTTAAACAGCTCTAATTAGATAACTACAAAAGATAGAAACTATTCCAAAGTTGACACTGCAAATTTGGACGATTCTCTGTCCACTCAAGAAGTTTCATAGCCCCAACCCTTCATATAAGGGCTGTGTTCAGGTCCTCCTTTTTGTCACTTTAAAACGTCTTTTTTGACTGTTTTTTGGTCATAACTCGTGATTGGATTGTCAGAACATCACCCAAATAGCTACAGACACTTTTGGATATGCATTAGTTAACTTAAAACCGGTTTCAAGATGATCCAAGCACTCCTTCCGTGGGCACGACCGCGCACCAATAGTGTTCCTAACTATTTAGGAACACCTGTAGACAAAAGTAGACAAAAGTAGACAAAAAATTTCAATTTTAAAAAACGATTTCTATCCTTGATATGTGTTTCCATGTTCTTTATTTATGTGTGTATGGGTGTTTGTGACTTCAATTGCCCCCTCTTTACCCCTAAACACTCTTAGAACGCTTTAGGAACACCTGTAGACAAAAGTAGTAGACAAAAGTAGACAAAAAATTTCAATTTTAGAAAACGATTTCTATCCTTGATATGTGTTTCCATGTTCTTTATTTATGTGTGTATGGGTGTTTGTGACTTCCATTGCCCCCTCTTTACCCCCAAACACTCTTAGAACACTTTAGGAACACTTTAGGAACACCTGTAGACAAAAGTAGACAAAAAATTTCAATTTAAAAAACGATTTCTATCCTTGATATGTGTTTCCATGTTCTTTATTTATGTGTGTATGGGTGTCTGTGACTTCCATTGCCCCCTCTTTACCCCCAAACACTCTTAGAACACTTTAGGAACACCTGTAGACAAAAGTAGACAAAAGTAGACAAAAAATTTCAATTTTAAAAAACGATTTGAACTATCCTTGATATGTGTTTCCATGTTCTTTATTTATGTGTGTATGGGTGTTTGTGACTTCAATGGCCCCCACTTTACCCCCAAACACTTTTAGAACACTTTAGGAACACCTGTAGACAAAAGTAGACAAAATTAGACAGACAATTTTTTAAGTTAAGAAATTCTTTTACATTTTCTGCACTTGTTAAGTATTCTCATATACTTAATCTACGTTTCTATTAGTAGTTTCGTTTTCAATTGCCCCCTCTTTACTCCCAAACACCCCCCAAACTACGCTTGTCTACACCCGTTTACAGTAATTGTTCTTAAAGTTTTATAATTTAGGAATAAAGAAGGGGCCATTGGAATATGAATAATTAATAAAAATATATCCAAAGTATAATATGAAAATACATAACAATTACAGAAAATGCAGAAATTGTTTTCTGTACTTGAAAATTTTTTGTCTACTTTTGTCTACTTTTGTCTACTTTTGTCTACTTTTGTCTACTTTGCACTGAAATTTTCAAAGTGCTGTAGACAAAAGTAGACAAAAGTAGACAAAAAAAAAGGTGACGGCCCCCCCGGTGCTGCGTCTAGAGGAGAAGGTATGTTATCATGTAGACCCCCCCCTTGGTATCCATGGTAACAATTGTACGGTGTGTTACCCACTCTTGTTGCTATGGTCCCGTTACATGGTACATGTTTTACAGTCCCATCATGTGACAATGTGAACCATTCTCTAACAATCCCCCTCTTCTAATCTGGATACAAATAACAATCCCCCTCTTCTAATCTGGATCACAACTAACAATCCCCCTCTTCTAATCTGGATACAAATAACAATCCCCCTCTTCTAATCTGGATCACAACTAACAATCCCCCTCTTCTAATCTGGATCACAACTAACAATCCCCCTCTTCTAATCTGGATCACAACTAACAATCCCCCTCTTCTAATCTGGATCACAACTAACAATCCCCCTCTTCTAATCTGGATCACAACTAACAATCCCCCTCTTCTAATCTGGATCACAACTAACAATCCCCCTCTCCTCGTCCAGGAAGTCCAGGTGATGAACATCACACAAGCTAGCCGTGACGACCCCCACAACAAAGTCGAGATGCTAGTAGAGGGCGAGAACGTCCTCTCTCTACTACAACAGGAGTTCGCCTCCCTAAACGGACCCCCAGAGATTGCATCCTGCCCGGTTACCATGGGAACCGTTGTCAAGGGTGTCCTAGTTGGAGAGTTCCCAGGAAGTGGGGAGACATTCTGGGTACAGATGGCGGGGAAGATTGGAGCCGTGGATAGTAAACTGAAGGCGTGTAATAGTGATAAGTTGGATGATGCACCTGAAGTTGAACAACACTACGGAATGACCTTGGGTGAGTGTACTGTCTCTGAATGTTCTTGTCTGAACAAGAATTATTGCATTATGTATTCATAATGCGGTGTTTCCCTGCCCCAGATGGGTGTAAAATTGATGACTAAGCTTCAAATCCAGATTTTCCGATGAATTTTGCACTCTAAGAGCAATTTTTGGCTGATACGATGTTAGTTGCTATGGTAACCAGGGTGGTTGCTATGGTAACCAAGGCAGTTGCTATGATAACCAAGACAGTTGCTTAGGAGACCCTAGTTGGTGACCAAGCGCTTCACCTTTACCCTCAGGCCTCAGTAATCTTAACTCCAGTAACTTGCAATTATTGTGTGATAGTAGTTTCATGCTTGGAAGACTTGCTACCACGTCATGGTACGGCTGTAGGGTACCCAAAGTGATTTCAGGTGAAAATAGGAAGTGATACGAGTGAGTAATTGCGCGCCACAATGCGTGTTAATCATTTCCTTTGTTGCATCAACAAAGTGTGAGTTGAAAGATTTATGAAGGAGCAGACTTTGTTGCTATGTGTAACGGTGGACAGACGGACGGACATTTTAGTTAACTACACAATCTGCTGATTTCTAAACCCTGAATGATCTTTTTAGCACGTGCGTGCTAAAAACATCATCCCGGGTGATTGCCTTCGGCAATCACCCGGGCAGGGAAAAAATATTTACGTGAAAATATCCCCCCCCATTATCGCGTCTCCTGGATGAGTCACGTTTCCCTGTTGTAGTAGTTCCATGCACGTTTCCTAGCTTGTGGTGTTATCACACAAATGACCTCAACCAACTGTTATCGATGACATCACCACCAAGTCTGGATAATGTGTCTGATTTTATCATCTGATTTCCTAACCACTTCCCCCTATTGACATACATTCCCCTCCCCCACTTTCTCTAACCCCTCCCCCAGATACTCTAACTCCACTTCCACCCCCAGATACTCCACTTCCTCCCCCAGATACTCTAACTTCACTCCCTCTCCCCCAGATGGTAAGAAGTACAGGGTCCGTGTAACAGCTGGTGAGACTGATGGACAAGTGGCCGTCACGTGTATTGACTTTGGAACCACTCACACCGTTCCTCGATCCCAACTGTTCAAACTAAAACAGGTTAGAAAACAGGAAGTTAATCTGTGGCTGCTGGACTCTTAGTGATGCCATTCGGTGTTGGGGTAGTTTAGTTATTCACAGAAACTCTCCCTGCAGAACTGTGGAGATGAACCAGCTCTTGCCTTCCCCTGCTCAATCAAGGAAACCACAACCACAACCCTGCCCACGGAGACCCTAACCGTCAAACTCTACACCAAATCTGACGAGGGAGTCTTCTCAGTCGGAATTGATGGAGTTGATAGTGTCATGGTAACGCCTGAGAGTGTTGAGGGAGTTTGGAAGTTTGACGAGGCTGATCCTGAGGTGCAGTACTATATCTCACACACTGTCGGGCTAAAGGAGTTCTATGTTCAGAAGAGCGATCTTGATCTCAGTGAGTTTTGGGCAAGGATGGGGGTTTTTTGATTCCTTTTTACACCCCAGTACGGGGTGAGGATTTGTCTAGCAATCCGTCCACTTTCTAGCGTCCAGCTCTCTCCAAACATTAGTTGCTAATACAGCTCTCCCTCCTCAGGTCTGATGAACTTGAAAGTGACCCAAGAGTGTTCCTCCACCGCTGCCCACCCATGTCCCACCTACGGGTCTGTTGGTGTAGCCAGAGATAGTGTTAGTAAAGCCTGGAACAGAGCCCTTGTACTAGATCTAGTCGAGGGAGATAAGGTCAACGTCCTATTTGTTGATTACGGTAAGTTGACAAAATGAGAGAATTTAAAGCAGACACAAAGCAAACTCATTACTCAACTTCGTCGGACTATCTACAGACTGACCTGCTGATCACCCTTTTCTCTCCCATTGCAGGTTCCCAAGAGGCTGTCAAGAGGAGTGACTTCAAGACCCTACCTGAAGCCCTGAAGGGAGACAAGCCCGCTGCTATTAGGTGCTCTCTCAGTGAGCTACCTGAGGATACCACGGGATTGTTGGAGCTGTTCAACTCCATCACCGCCGACAGAGAGGTACTGCTTGTGCTCCATAAGAGAACCTATGGGGGAGGGTGTTACCTTTTATTGCTGTGGGTTTCGAACTTTTTAGTCCGGTGTAGCGGGCCTGAAACAGTGACATTGTAGCTCTTTCCTAACTCTCCCTCCCTCTCATCAGTTGACTATTGCCCCTGCGACGGAAGGCTTCGTTTCTGTTACAGTTGACGGCAGCTCCATCTCCGATCTGTTTACTATGGCAACCCACTACGCCACACTGCGATACACTCCTGCTGAGATTACCAAGGAGACGTGTAATGTTACTTGTCCCTGTCCCACCGATCCCTTTAATATCTGGGTTCAACTTGGTATGTTGAGATCAGGGGCTTGATCTCCCACACAATCATCTCGCCCTCACTGAGACCAGAATCACACTGGCCCGCACTGGCACCATGGCCGGGATTCAGGAGTTATATTTCCCCAAGATCCCACCTCACACAGTTCACTAATAACACCCTCTCTCCCTCATCACTAAAAACACCCTCTCTCCCCTCAGAGGAGCACGCTGACAAACTGGGCGAGATCATGGCATCTCTAACTGAGACAGCCCCCACTGCCCCTGTCCTGTACACCTTTGCACCTGACATGGTGTGTTCAGCGCTCTTCCCTGACGATGAGCAGTGGTACCGGGCACAAATTGTCAAGGTAAGGGCAGTCACACACATAATCAGGTTAAATTCCTGTTTTTGTTGTTGTCCTAGCAACCATTCTAGCTCCACAAAACAAATACATCATCCACAAAACAAATACATCATGATTCATGATATTTCTGTGTTATAGGTCGGGCCAGTTAACTGTACGGTTCACTTCATTGACTTTGGAAATGATAGTGATATCGCAAGGGCTAACCTGAGAATATTACCAGAGGAACACCTTAGTCTACCTGTAACATGCATCTCAGTCAGGTAGTTACCAATTAATTGGCTAATTACTGATTAATTGGTCAACTTATTATACAATTCCCGTACAAGCACGGTCATCGTCTCTATTTATCGGGCAGTATGATAACCAACTTTCCCCTCTAGGTTGGCCAATGTCCGACCTAAAGCTGGCGCCCAGTGGAGTGCTGAAGTTCTCGACAAACTATACGAACTGATTGGAGAACCTGTCTGTGAGGTAAGTGTTCAACATATTTTAGATCTGCACCAAACATTTCTCCGGGTTGGAGAGTTAGACATGCCCCATGCCATGGCCAAGTCCAAGAGCTGATAATTTCCGAACTCTAACCCCCTCCCCTATTCCTCCCAGATGAAGCTGACCAGTAAGCGGGCAGTCCAGCACGTCTCCCTCTCAGTAGAAGGTGTTGATGTAGCCACCTCTCTTGGTGAGCTAGTGGACCAGATCCCAGACCCTGAGATTCTACCCATCCCCGCCCTGTCCGTGCCTGTATCGGAGGAGGCCACCTCCCTCTTTGTCAGTCATGTTGAGAGTGTGGACCAGATCTATACCCAGCTGAATGATGTAAGTTGGTTACCATGGTGACACCTAATATCACCATGGCAACCCCCTCCTATCCCCAGTTTATCCATCCTCGAACCCGCCCTCTTATCTAATCCCGCGTAACGTTTATTTTGCTGAGGACCTATAACTAAAACTTCCCTCCTATCCACAGAACGCTGACCTTATCACAGAGCTAGCAGGAGTAACCCCAGAAGGGCTAGTTACCGTTGACCAGATATTTACACCCCTCCAATGCTGGGCTCTCTGGAGTGATGCTCTTTACCGTGCTAACGTCATCAGTCACGAGTTAGTAGATCTAGATATTAGGGGGGGGGGGGCGGCTGAAGTTTTTGAAGTTTGAAGTTTTCCACCCTACTTTTTGAGTTTTTGAAGTTTTTGAAGTTGACTTCAAAAACTTCAAAAACTCTAAACTACTTTTATATGCTATCAGTGACTATTATTACACTTGTTTAGGTTAGTTTCATGCTTAATACATAGTGTGGCAAAGTTATCCGTCCTTGTCTGCCCTTTTTCCACCGCAAATTAGGATATTTACAATGATTCCTAGCCGTGAAATCCATGGCACAATTTGGTGTAAAAAGTTTAAAATTTTTGTAAAAACTGATTTTATTTTCATTCTATAACTCAAAAAATTGCCTAGAAAATGCTAAGAAAGTGTTAAAAAAATTATAAAGTAAATTTTCAAAATTTTTTTTGGGGCCACACCCTTTTTGCCAGTTTCACAAAATGCAAATTTTTTATGAAGGGAGTAGTGAAAAAAATATGGACACTAAAATCATCAGCGGCCTCGAGTTAGTGGGGGTACGTGCCAAAATGAAGTCTCCACCTCATCTAATTCGAGGGATAATGGGATATTTTCATAATTTTGTGTGTGCGCATGACTTTTTTGGGCTAGACCAGTTTTAATGGTTTATGAGTGACTATAGGCTTTTTAAAGGGGTGCATCTTGTTCGGAATATGCAACTTTATATAAGAGTTATGAAGCAACATAGGGCTTATCTCCAACGGTTTAGGAGATATGAGTTTTTGAAGTTTTTGAAGTTTTCCACCCTAAGTTTCTCTTTGAAGTTTTTGAAGTTGACTTCAAAAACTTCAGCCGGCCCCCCTCCGATATTAGTCAATTTGTTTTTCGTTGTTCACAATCCGCCCTCAATCTTGTGCGGTATGAAATTTAATTGCTCCCTGGCTAGGCCCCAGGCATCTTTCTCTAACGACTATTCTCCCTCCTCACAGTGGCAAGACAGCCGAGGTAGTGTTTGCCGACTATGGTAACAAAGACAGGATTCCCCTGAATAAACTGTGGTACATGACTGCTGATCACGTGACAGCACCTGCACAGGCCATGCCCCTCAAGGTACGTGGTATTGTTGGAGGGGGTCTAGTTTGGTGATGGAGCGACCCCATTTCTAGATGAGATAACCGGGAGATAACCGACCAAACTGAAAGTTACAATTCACGAAACCAAAACTCACCTTCTTCCCTTCCACAGTTGGCAGGAGTTAAACCGGTCCGAGGTGAGGAGTGGAGTCCCGCTGCTGTGACCACCCTCCAAGGAATGCTGAATGAACAGAGCATCAATGTTACCCTTCCCGCACTAAGTGACGTCACTGTTGATAGCGATGCTGTTGCTGTTACCATGGAGACAGAGGAGGGAGCTAATGTGGCTGAGAAACTCAAAGCTGCCAAGGTATGTTGCCCAATCCCATCACGGCATCACTCCTTTTTTGTGTCATTATGAGACATAGTCTAGTGATTTACATCCCCTCCACACCAACCCTCTCTTTTCAGGTAGCCCGAAGTGAGGTACAGCCCCCCGTTCTAACCACCTACCCAGAGCAAGAAGTGGTACCCGGTACCACGGTATACTGTACCAGTGTGGTGATCAATGAAGAGGAGGGTAGTGTTGAGTTGGAGTGCCAGTTAGCTGATAGTTTGGATGAGATCAGTGAGAAGTTGGAGGTAAGACATAGCTCCGTTCCAGACCCTCATTTCAGTTTTCATCTTCCTTAGACTCAACACATATGTCCCCACGAGAGCCCCTAATTGTTCCCAATCATGCATTCTAATGAGTCTCCTGTTGCTATGACTCCCAATCAATCTCCCGATTACTACACATTTCCCCACTGCAGGCCGAGATCAGTGAGGGACACCCTGACTACATTCCCGGTGAGCCCTTGACTGAGGGTATGGTATGTGTCACTAAGTTCTCAGAGGATAAGAGATGGTACAGAGGCGAAATAAAGGCCGTTCTTGATGATAAAACTGTTGATGTTCTCTTCGTGGACTATGGAAACAGGTATGCGAACCACCCTTCCTTACCCTCAATTCAAGATGTCTTCTGAGAAGAGATCACATGTCAAGCCACAATTCGATAGTCGACATTTGTTCTCAGAAGGGATCGCATGCACTTTAAAATGTGACATATTTTCGTAGAAATGAAGCAAGTCACGTTTCACAGCACAGGACAGGTGATAAGTAGTCGACTATCATCTCATTGTTTTCCTGGAATATTTCACCTGCCTGCATACCTTTCATTACACAATGACTAACCCCCTCCCCTCTCCCACCACAGTGAGAAGAAGCCCGCGTCCTCCATCCAGCTCCTACCAGCGGCCCATGCCCACCCTAAACAACTCCTCAAATGTACCCTTGCTACAACCCTGACCCCAACAGAACAACTATTCGTCTCCAAAATAGCTACCCCCGAAGCAGAACTGAGCGTCACAATGGACACTACCGGAGCAGTGTTCGAGGTTGTTACCCGAGACCCGGATAGCGGGGAGGAGAGTGGAAGATCCGCCCTAGTGGATTTGGTGAAGGAGTTATCAGCTGCGGTTGGGCAATACCCTGAACAACCTGTACTGGAGGCTGGATCAGCACTCTACACCTCTCATTTGGAGAACGCTAATGAGTTCTATCTCCAACCAGGTAGGGAGGGATTCGAGAACTTAGCAGTTTGTGCCCCAGTTTGTCAGAAAATTATCCATTTTCCCGGGCTTTTTCCCTGACTAAACTTTCAATGTTGTTGTTCTAACCCCCACCCCCTTAGCAACCTGTGAAGAGAAGCTGGGTGAGATTGGTGAGGCTCTGGTAGCACACACAGCCCGAACACCCAACATCACCCCCTTTCTGGGACAACCAGTGTTGGCAGAATTCCAAGGTGCCCTCTACCGAGCCACCGTTACCAAGGCAACCAGCCCCTACACTGTCCTGTTTGTGGATTATGGGAACAGTTCTTCAGTGCAGCAAGTGTTTGATATCACACCTGAGATTGTTGCACTGGGACCTGCTCAGGCTTACAAGTCATCTATTGCTGATGTGAGTTCTGCACGATTGTTTAGATATTTCTCTGAAAAGCCCTTACGGCTTGCCCCTTTTCTTGACTCTTGACTCTTTACTCTTTGGAAATGAGGAACAATGGTGTCTTAGTTTGAGTTTTAATCCTCCTCTATCCCAGGTGAGTGCAGGAGAGAAGTCCAAGTTGGCCACCATCCTGACCGGAGAGACAGAGTTGACCCTTGTCAGCGCTGGTGATAATGGAGCAGTCTCAGTCACTCTGGAGAGTGGAGAGAACGTGAGGATGAAACTGATCCGGGAGGAAATCGTCAAGGATACCGGTATGTCGTGACGTCACAAATTATGACGTCATAGATAGTCAAGTATTATACCGGTACCGGTAAATTAGTGCTCCGTTTGTCGTGGAACTTGAAACATGTCAAACCATTCACTTATCAACTTCTTTCTCTCCCAGTTTCTGAAGTGATCGGAGGCTACACCCGAGTAACCCCTCCCTCTGATAAGTCCTACGAGGTGATCTCTACCCATACTGACAGTGATGGTCTGTGGTTTGGGGCCAGGACCGGGGGAGAGAAGGTGGAGGCAGATGAGGATGATGATGTAGTGGAAGAGGAGGAAGTTGTAAAGGATGTGAATGTGTGGGTAGAGGAGATGCAGGTATACAGATGTGAATGTGATCTCTATCTCTCTCTCTCTCTCTCTCTCTCTCTCTCTCTCTCTCTCTCTCTCTCTCTCTCTCTCTCTCTCTCTCTCTCTTCCCCCTCATCTCTCACTCCAACCTACTCTCTCTCCACAGACCGTTCTAGAGGATGCCATCCCACCTGCTATGGAGACAGTAACTGAAGGAGCCATGTGTATCACCAGATGGCAGGAAGCACTTTACAGGGCATCTGTTATCTACATTAGAGATGACTATGCAAAGGTAAGTGATAAGGGAGGCAAACAAGGGGCATTGGGAGTTTCGTAGTTTCACAAAGGGCCCCAACACAGCCTTCGGTGACACTAAGGACGCGGAGAGGTCGCGAGAAAATAAGCTATTACCACCACCGTTCAGGTTCGATTTGTGGACTATGGAAACGTCTGGTACGCACCCCTCTCTGAACTGTTGGTGTGCCCGGAACCTTACAACTCCGAACCCGCCTTTGCCATTGCTTTCTCCACTACACAGGGACAGGTAAGATTACCAATGGCAACGCCAAATATGGTAATTTACCATATTTGGTGTTGCCTGGTTTCCATGGAAACACTGTTCACTTCCGTATCTCCAATGCCCAGCCCCATGCCAGTGCCCCACACATGGGGCCCAGAAGTGACGAGCTGCCGGCCCAATAAACTACTTATCACACCTCCCCCGCCCTCATACAGCTGTCCTGCACTCGTGCAACACTGTGCACACAAACAAACAAACAAACAAACAGTACGTTGGTTGTACAAATAGATATTTCATCCTCTCCCCCGTCCAGGTTGCTGCTGATACTGAGTACCTGGTCACCCCATCATCAGAGGACACTACCACTATTGATGGTGTGGTCTGTGTTACTGTAGCTAAACCAGAACCCAAACTAGCCAAGTACAAATACACCAAGCTGGAAATAGGTGCTCCCGTTATCGTAAGTATATGGGATGTTTCAGTGGTTCCAAACTTGGTTTCTGCTATTATTGGCTCCCTCACGTGAATGAATCTCCGACCTGGTTCGTACAGGACAGTCTTTAGAAAAACAACTCCCTTCCTCCAGGCGTACTTTGTTGACAACCTCTCCCACGGGAAGTTCATGGTCCAACTGGAGGAGAATGAGCTAGAGAATGTAGGAACGCTTGTAGCTGCTGCCCCTGCCACCAAACCTGAACTGGTGGTACCCGGTGCACCTGTCCTAGGATTCTGGGATGGAGCCTTCTATCGTGGCATTGTGAAGGGTATCACTGGTAACACTGCTGAGGTAAGTGAGCTGTCAAGACTCCGAACATTATTGGTCTTGGTGGGGAGGGGGGGGGGGTCATGTTAGTTTTGTTAATTAACATCGCAAAACTTTGTATTGCTACACATCATTAACATGACCACACCCCGGTCTTAGTTGTTTCTGCACAGTAGTAGGAGGTGGAGTTAGTTTTAGATTTTCAGATTTCAGCCATTCTGAATGACGGTGTTTTCTGTCCTCAGTCCTGTCTACTAACACCTAACACAACCCCATCACCCCCGGTCCCTGTCAACCTCACAACCCATTCCTCCCAGGTATTCTTTGTTGACTATGGTAACACAGCCAGCTGTACCAACCTAAGAGCAGTTACCCCTGAGATCATGGCCATCAGAGCCCAGACTGTTCTCTGTCAGATGGAGGGTGTGGAGTTTGTTGGAATTGAGGGAGAGGAACTGGTAAGTGGTTAAAATTCCAAACATAATAACTTCTTTTTCTCCCCTCTTCCCTTGCTCATTGCAGTAGATACCGTGTGAGACTTGGTACCTAGCTACCACAAGTAGACCACATGGGTGAATAGGGTTAATCCACGGCAAATCATGAAAGCAACCACTAACAAAGTACCTCTCTTTCCACAGATGACAGAACACGCCGAGAGTGAGCTACTCCTAACTGCAGTCTCCTACGACAAGACAACCAAACAGTACACAGTAAAGGTGACTACTGGGGATGTGGACCTGGTTGCCGGGGTAACGAGTGACGTCATCAAAGAGTTCAGTGGAGAGAGGAGAGAGTTCCCTGCTA
>CM035360.1:5140249-5245249 GCA_020137815.1 Hormiphora californensis | reverse complement strand
TGCGGGTGTTAGGTTGTGCAGGGCGTGGAGCGGGATCTAAACTGCATGGATCTAAAGAGTCGGTACTATCACCCCCAGTTTGATTTGGAGGATTGTGTGCCTCAGTAGGTGTAGTGGTGAACTCTGTAATGATGAGGGAATCTCACCTGTTAGTAGTAGTGGAGAGAGAACAGTGACACTTGTTATGGGTGTGATGGTGTTGGTGATGATGACACTTTAGAGTTATTTTTGTTGCGTTTTTAATTTTCTTTGCTACCCTGTATTTTTGAAGAAATATAGGTTGTGGTGTGAATTTGTGATACAGCACCTCCCACCACTCATTTGTATGTTTCTCTCTCTCTCTCTCTCTCTCTCTCTCTCTCTCTCTCTCTCTCTCTCTCTCTCTCTCTCTCTCTCTCTCTCTCTCTCTCTCTCTCTCTCTCTCTCTCTCTCTCTCTCTCTCTCTCTCTCTCTCTCTCTCCTTCACACGGTTCACAAGGAACCGGAGTATATGTTTCAATTACTGCTGTGGAAAATGATAGAGAGATAGAATGATAGAGTTAAATTCACACTCTCTGTATGTTTTATGTACACATGTGGCGCGTTAATTTACTATACAATTACCTCTCTCCGGTTCGCTTACAATGTTTCCTCCTCTCTCTCTCTCTCTCTCTCTCTCTCTCTCTCTCTCTCTCTCTCTCTCTCTCTCTCTCTCTCTCTCTCTCTCTCTCCTCTCTCTCTCTAACTCTCCCTCTCTCTCTCTCTCTCTCACACTCTTTTATCTCTCTATCTTCTCTGTATTTCTGCTTGGTGGTGTGGTGGGTGCTTCTGAGCTGCTAGAAAGAGAGAGAGAGAGAGAGAGAGAGAGAGAGATGTTTGAGCGCTAAAAATATTTTACACTCTCTGAACATGCCTGTGTTCGTTGTTGTTTCTGGGCTCCTTATCCCCCTTCTCCTCCTCTTCCTCCCTACCACCACCACTGCTTTATCCTGTGCCACCTGCTGGGAACATATCAACAGAAAGGGTCAGATCAACACCACCTCACCATGCCGCTCCCCAACCAAGAGGACTTGTGATGATAGTTTCACTGGTTGCTACGATCTAACCGTGGAGTATAGAGCGAGAAAGAAGGGGAACGAAACGGTTAGGGAGATGGGGTGTGGGGATATTAGTTGTGATGTGTATGCGGAACAGAGGAGTCTCCTGAGATGCACCATTGCCAAGTGTAACTACGCAACGTCAGACGATGACCCCATATGTGAGAGTGAGGTTATTAGTGGTGGACTAGGAGCTACTACTTCAGCGGTACTGCAGCTTCATGCTATTGGGAGTCTGTTGTGTGTCCTGCTGCCTTGGATATGAGAGAGAGATATGGACTATCATTATTACTAGATCTATGGTCTGAGATGGAAACTAAAAGACTGTGAGAGAGACTGACAGAGAAGGATGGACTGGATAAATATAAAATGAAGAAGAAAGAATTTTGTACACATTTGTTTCAGAGAATTGTTTTGCGAACCAAACTTTAAAATATCTGTCTCTGTTTTTCTAGTTTGTACCAGACACTTTCTCTTTCCGCTCAAAATGCAGGGTCTGATTCAAACAATATTTACTGGGGGGGGGGGGGGGGGGCCGGCTGAAGTTTTTGAAGTTTGAAGTTTTCCACCCTACTTTTTGAGTTTTTGAAGTTTTTGAAGTTGACTTCAAAAACTTCAAAAACTTCAAAAACTCTAAACTACTTTTATGAGCTATCAGTAACTATTATTACACTTGTTTAGGTTAGTTTCATGCTTAATACATATTGTGGCAAAGTTATCCGTCCTTGTCTGCCCTTTTTCTACCACAAATTAGGATATTTACAATGATTCCTAGCCATGAAATCCATGGCACAATTTGGTGTAGAAAAATTTAATTTTTTTGTAAAAACAGATTTTATTTTCATTCTATAACTCAAAAAGTTGCCTAGAAAATGCTAAGAAAGTGTTTAAAAATTATGAAGTAAATTTTCAAATTTTTTTTGGGGCCACACCTTTTTGTCAGTTTCACAAAATGCAAATTTTTTCCCCGCCCGGGTGAATGCCGAAGGCATTCACCCGGATGCCTTTTGCAAAAAGGCATAGGGGTTTAGAATTCGACAAGTTTACATACTAGTGAAGTGTCACGCTTTTTTTGTCCCGTGACGTAACCCATCCATAGCAACCATCCAGTGCGGAGTGCTCAAAATATCATTTGAAATACTTCACACACGCTCTAATTCAAATTGCCCACGAAGGCGACGCCCGCAAAGTTATTACAGTGCTGAAATGACGCACTTTCATTAGAACGCGCAGCCCGGCGCCGCGCGCCCCTTCCTGTTTGCAATTCATAACGTTCATCGTTCGTCATGTGTTCGTCATTACAATTGCGCTCTGGTATTGTCATTGATTACATGAGGTGAGAGGTCAGTTGAGTGGAGATCACATAGACTAGAAAAGGAGCCTAATTAGGCAGCTCATCACCTGCACTGTTCTGTCTCACCTTTCAGAATCTCATTAGGTCATGGGTGATGGGATGTCACATGCCAATGGCGGGGAAATACAGCACTATGGATACATAGTGCAAATCTTCTTGTTTATGAAGGGAGTAGTGAAAAAAATATGGACACCAAAATCATCAGCGGCCTCGAGTTAGTGGGGGCACGTGCCAAAATCAAGTCTCCACCTCATCTAATTCGGGAGATAATGGGATATTTACATAATTTTGTGTATGCGCATGACTGTTTTTGTGGCTATACCGGTTTTAATGGTTTGTGAGTGCCTATAGGATTTTTAAAGGGGTGCATTTCGTCCGGAATATGCAAGTTTATATAAGAGTTATGAAGCAACATAGGGCCTATCTCGAACGGTTTAGGAGATATGAGTTTTTGAAGTTTTTGAAGTTTTTGAAGTTTTCCACCCTAAGTTTCTCTTTGAAGTTTTTGAAGTTGACTTCAAAAACTTCAAAAACTTCAGCCGGCCCCCCCCCCTATTTACTGTCTAGCTGTCTGTATAATAACTGTCTAGCTGTCTGCAGTACCGTGTCCCAGATCTGTCTAATGTGTATTTGTCATAACCAGTTTGTGTTTTCACCAATCACCACCCACTAACCCCACAACCCTCTCCCTCCCAGGTACCTCTGTCCTCTATCTTCACCCTACCTACCTCCCTAACCACCGTTCCTGTCCTCGCCCTGCCTATCTGTCTATCTGATATCCCTGAGGAACCGTTCAGCGAGGAGGCTCTAACTGCCACCGCTGAGATCCTGGCCGAGAACACTGCAATCACTGTTACCCCGGTAACCTGGAAGGGTGAGGTTTGCGTTGCTATGGTAACTCTGGAGGGTGGAGTTGATGTGAGGAAGAGGATTCCTGGATTTGGTGGCGCTGAGGAAGAAGAGGTGAGTCATGGGTATCGATGTTAACCAACACCGAAACACAAGATGTCTTGAATCTAGAGCGTCATGTCGCTCTGCTACCCACTTTATTAACCCCACCCCTCTCTCCCCAGAAACCCAGTGCAAGTGGTGTCCGTGTTGCTAGCTCTCGACTGGATGAAGGAGCACAGAGTCTCTACGTCTCAGTAGCTGTCAACCCAACAGAGATCTATGTGCAGAAAGAAGAGGTGAGAACAAAAAGTTGCTAGTATTTTCATCACTTAGTCAATTGACAAATATCTCCCCTAGTATATATATAGTTAACAAACATCTCCCAATATCTAATTTATATTTTCTCCAGTGGACCCAAGATCTAGAGGAAATTTCAACCCAACTAGAGTCTGAAGAGACTGGAACGCCCCTAACCAGTTCCCCTGCCCCTGGGGACTTCTGTATCGCTCTATCTGCTGAATTCGAGGGTAGGTTACTCCTAAAATCTTGACTATCAAATCCTGCAAACTGTACAAATCTATAAGTTTGATATTCCCAAATTTCAACCATCATCTCTCTCTCTGCAGCTAAATACAGAGCCCAGGTCATCTCTACAAACACCGACGGAACCATCCTGGTGCGATACTGTGACTACGGTAACTCTGAATCCCTGCCCCTGGCCAACCTATCAGTTCTCCCCGAGAGTCTAGCTGTGAAACCTGCCCTGGCAGTACCGTGTTGTCTTAGTGAGCAGAAGGAATGGAGTCCTAGTAAGGATGGTGTTCTGGCTGGACTTGCTGAACAAGAGGTAATAATTGGATAACTCATCATCTCCCCATGAGCTACTTTTTCAAGTCTCAATGGCGCTTACCTTACTCTGATCACCCAACACCCGATAACCATCACACTCCTAATAAAACGGCCCATCTCTCCCTCCACATATAACCCCATCTCCCCCTCCACATATAACCCCCTCTCTCCCCCTCCCCAGGTGACAGTTACCCCAGTCGAATGGAAGGATGATGTTTGTGTGTGTCAGATCACATTCGGAGGTGCCAACCTTGTCGACAAGCTAATGGGAATGTAACCTGTACTACATATTTATAAGAAGAGAGAAAGGACTCCCGGCTTATTACTGCCCGAGATATATTTTATGTACGGAGAAATGGACTCCTTGGAAGATTTTTTTAATTACCCACTTAAATTAATTAATAATTTTAATAATTTCGTCTGTTGCTTGTATTCTTTTATATATCGCGTGATAACCAAAGAGAGATATTGTCAGTTTACAGCTATTTCTACTGTAGTCACGTTCTTGTGTCTAACTGTGCTTTTTATTGAAGATTTTTACCCTAATTTTTCACAACATCCACAAAAGCAAAATGGTAGTGAACTGTCAGGATTTTTTAATATTTTCCCAGAACGCTCTGGGAGATCAGAGAGAGTGTTTTGTTGACTCTGTGAGAGAGGGAGTTAGATCTGGGCATGTGCCAATATATTTTATTCCACTCTGTTCTATGTATCTTAGCAGTAAACATCATATCCATTGCTAGGCTCGTGGGAAATATATCGAGTTGGTGTCCATAGCAACCGTGTCATTTCCACATTGCTCCAACCCCCGGGCATTCGGGTCCTTCTCCCGCGTTGTTTGAGAGTTACTTGGGGAAGGACCCGTTTGTATCTGAGGTCGTGAGGTTGCTAGGACGGGTTGCTATGGTGACACATCCCCCGTGGGAACTATATCGGGTCACATAGCAACAGTGTGTAATTTTGAGGTCTTGTTTCCAGAGGGAAAATGTGTTATCTTTGGTATTGAGAGAGTACTTTTTTTCCAACAGCAATAAACGTTTTTAAATTTCGTTATCAATGGAACCGGAACTGTTGCAGGGTTCGAGTGGCTTGACAGTGGTCATCAGAGGCCACCTGACGTCAAAAACACTTGCATGTCAGCTGACCTGCTCGTGTTTTTTGGAAGGAGGAAGTGGTTTTAACTAAACCACGGTGTGCGCGAGGGACTTGTTGGATCTGGCGCGCAATTTGACGCTAGTGTGCTTTCACTATTCTGAGAGGAGCGCGCGTGCCAGTTAATAAAATTCCAGCCACACTTTCTACGAAAAAAGCAGAAATATAATTTTCGAGATGGATCATCAGAGGCTAGATCCAGGGTGGATTCGGGGAACAAATGTCTTTCGGAGAATCCAACAAGAGTGAGTTATATAGTTATTAATGTGGACATGTGTGGGGGAAAAGGAGGAAGAAATTAGGACAAGAATCGAACTTTGTATGCTGTATTGGGATAGAGAGTAGAGACAAGGATGATAAAGTCCTGCCGACATTCTACCCTTGGGAATAATATCCTATTTCTCCCATGCAAATGTGATATGGAGCACTCAGCACACATGTCCCCTGGATCTTTCTAGTGGCGCCGATCTGGTCTGAATTCTGAGCGATTAAAGGGGAAGGTATGACAGGATCGTTGGATGGAATTTCAAAATAAAACACAGTTGATTTAATTCATTGCAAAGAATTGGATCTGATAACTGATACAACAGCAGTATTCCTAATCAATTATCAATCATCATATACTTAAATTAGCTCGGTAGGAGACTAAAGTAGGATTTTTTGAAGTTATCATCCCACATTCGGGGGTGCAGGTGACGACTTCAAAAAATCCCACTTTAGATGCAATATCCATGTTGTGAGGTTGCTTTTCACACATACAAAGTACTGAGCACACTGCACTTCGCCTTGAACATCTCGGTCACCCACAATTGTTTCTTTCATTTTACACCGCTCTGATAATATATTTCACTCCCTCTCTCACAGATCACTCTCTCTCTCTCTCTCTGATATCTCTGATTAATGATGTCTCATTCTCGATGAGTCCAGTATATCAAAAGTTAAAACTGTTTGACAAACTGTTTGACAAACAAACAAACAAACAATAAACAGACAAGAATACACATAATGTTTTTCTGCCTGACTCTCTCTCTTTTTTTGATCCCTTTCTCGACTTCCTTGGGTTGGACAAGGTCATGTCGCAGTATCCCTCAACAGCAACCATCTGACTTCTTGGGAGCACCCCCATGTCCATTAGACACCTTCAGTCCTTCATCTTGTCTCGGTGACTGGAGCTGCATTTGTTCTGTCGTCTCCAAAATCTGAGAGAGGGAGGTATAGATAGAGATAGGTGGATAGAGAGAGAGAGAGAGAGAGAGAGAGAGAGAGGAGAGAGAGAGAGATAGAGAGAGAGAGAGAGAGATACATGTCACATTGTCACCATTTGTTAAAATAACAAATCAGCCCCACGCACTTTAATGTATCTTTCAGAGCCCGTTTCAAAGTCGCTGGGCCGTCACTAAAACAACAATCTACAAATCGACCTCGCCTAACTATGTCGAATTGTCGTTAATTGGTGCAGCGTATTAAGAAAATACAGGCCCATACAAACTCTGATCATCTCCAGACCGTTTAGCTGGCATTAAATAAACACAGATAAACTGTCAGAGCATTGTCCTGACCCTATTCTCATTTCCTCATCGGAGCGAGAACCGTGGTCAGATAATAATACGTACATGTTTGACAAGGAAGGTAGCGGACTCGGTCACATTAATGTTGTGTTTCGCAGAAGTATCAAACCAACCAATAAACCCCTCCTGTTTACAGAAACTGTCCAGAAAGGCTGGATTCGATAGGTTGCCGTCTTTGGGTTCGTCGCACTGAAGGGAGAGAAGATGATGTAGGGAGGTTGAATCTAATCTATTATAGGTCACCCAGGATCGATAAAAAATAGAGTGGGAGAGAGAGGCAGAGAGATGGTGGTAGGCGCCCTACCTAACACATTAGGACTCGGGAGAATCGAACGCGGGGGTAAAATATAATAAAGGTTGAAACTGAACGGTGAAATAACATTAACATGCTATAATTCATGCATGAAAATGGGAAATACTAGTGTGACTCGCTAGTGGTAGTTATGTTCTAACCCTCCTTTACATTACAGGGTTGAGCAAGACAAGCTAGTGGTAGTTCCACTTTGAATTATATGTTCCAAGGAGTACCGAAGTCTAAATTGCATGAAAACTAGTATTTCTCGACGAGTGAATGGACATTTGGATTGGTTGGACTTCAAAGGGGCTTGGAGGGCGATAAATTGTTTTATGGTAGATGACGGATTGGTTTAAAATCAGGGAATTTAGTTATAATCGAAAACGGAGAGAGTGAGAAAGTAAGGGAGAGAGAGAGGGAGAGAGAGAAAGTAAGTAAGGGAGAGATATAGAGACAGAAAGATAGAGAGAAAGAAATGTAGAGCTACAATGGAATTCCCTGAGTTCCAGGCGTCATCAGACAGGGCGAAGAAAGAGAAACACTAACATACTAACGGGACGGATTCAGGACACACCTTATAGTTTCAAATTTCGAACTTTTTATGGATCAACTATTATTTGACTGGAGTTCTACTGCAGAAGCAATTGTGAGGATTAGTTTTTTATTTTCCAAACTCCAAAGCTGCATGCAAAGTATATACCAGATAAGAATTAACGTCACATGTGATTATCTCTAGCAGTGTGGACCATTTTATAATTTCCAAAAGTCAAAACCACTGCAACCTGCTGCAAAAGCTACGTGCATGTGTCCTCACTGCATCTCAAACCACATATAGTTGGTGACTTCATTTGCTGAAGTTATGACAACCACCGACCTTTTTTAGTGACTCATATGAGGCTAAGATCATTTTGATCTAACCCTTTAGGGACGATTGGGTCACAGGTTACCCAGTGCTTGCGACAGGGGGCTTATCGTCCCCAAAGGGATAAATACCAAGCTGATATATTTTGGAGAGTCTAACATGTTCACCCAATATCTTTGGTTGCCGGTACCCTAACGTTGGAGAATGATACCCAAGTCTATAAAAGCCAGGGCTACTCTAAATATAATGTACCTAGGACCATGCATCATTACACTAGACCTCATTTGAATAGAGGAGAGGAGAGGAGGGGAGAGGAGGGGAGATTGAATTCAGCACCTGCTCCCCACCTGTACTATTTGAATGAGTAGTATCATGCATACAATGGATTCATCTGGTACACCAGGTGGGGGCTAGGTTTCAGAATGCATGGTTGGACCATATACATTGCTACAAAAAGGTGCTATCACATGATTATACACATCCAATGATTGTCCACCCCAGCTATAGTGTACAATTAATCTAATTTGGGTGGTGTGTTAAAATATGATCTGCAGGCACCCTGCTGGCTGTGTATTATAACAGTGTGCATGCGTGTGTATACTCTGCTGGTGGAGGGTACTAAGACGGAAACTCAGTACCCAGCATGTTTATTTAGTCAGCATGGTACTCAAGTAGGATATGTGGTGCAACATAATACCCGGAATTATATAATCCGATGATACACAAACACACGTGCAGTAGATTTCTGCTAAAAACACACACGTGCAGCCTGGGTCTTTTCTAGATTTCTAAGAATCATCTGCCAGGTTATATATTTAGGGGCACACACATTGCAGCAGGTCAACAGGTGGCTAAATGTCATGGTGTGAGAGGTAGCCGGGTAGGGAGGTGAGTAGAGGGAGAGGAAGAGATATAATACTAGCTAAACAAACTGCAGTAAGAAGCAGGTGAAAGAATAACATTGGTACGTCGAGTGTCGACATGTTTCACACCTGACAAGTGAAGCATGAAACATGCCTCAACGCTTCTCAGCCTGTCACTGCCAGTCATCGCACTGACCCTTTCTGATAATGGTCACTGCTGCAGTGACCGTATTCTCAGAAATGGTCAGGTATCGTACTGACAGGCCTGTCAGGTGTAAGGGGTGGATATACTAAACCTACAAAATTCCAGTTTTGTTTATCACGTACCTTATTGCTGAGTAGAAGGCAGGGTACAGGCTCCCCATTGGGTAACAACACCTTACTGTCCAGATCGTTCTTCCACGTTAACACTGCATCAAATGTTGACTGTCGTGTTGAGTCGAACACAATAATAGCTGCCACCGCTTCCTTGTAGTAGACCTGGGAAATGGGATTTGGTTAGAGTAGAGTTAGTATAGTGGGAGACTTGGGGTGGACAAGACTTGGTTAGAGTTGCGGTAGTAGCCTAAATTTATTTGAATTGTCCATAGCATAGACAGACGTACAATGTCAGGCGACTAGATATATCGCATACTCTTCTGCGCTGAATATGCAGTAGGCTATCTAAATAATGTGTATGTTTGAGCACAGACAAATACAGTGCGGTATGCCCCCTGGATATACTTGATACAATTACATATCATCCATGATGAGCTGAGAAAGTATATGGTTTTCTCCTTTCGGCTGTACAGTTTACAAAATGAGCAGATGATCTATATATTCTCTACATATTCTCCCTCACATACATGTTATATTCTGTTGTCTACTTCAGGATCTATCTCCAAGTTACAGGGATCGATACTGATTCAATCAATAATCATATCAATGAACTTCTTGTCGAACCAGGATACCAATGAACTTCGATAAATAGCTTGGCACTACCATGCCCCTCAAAGTTTCACTTCCATATGATATTGAATCTTTCCAACTTTCTCCAGAGCTGCAAGTTCAAAGTATGAAGTTTACAGAAAACATGATATTCCTGAGATATTTTCTTTCTTCTCCCTCCCTTCCTCCCTCTATATTTTCCTAAAAATATATAAAATATTCTCGCATATCCCCATTCATATATGGTTTATGAAATTTTTATGTAACTTCAAACTGTTTCTACTTCACCAACTGAGTACTGACCCCACATTTATTCATGTAATTTCTATCCCGTTCCACGGAACTACTACACAAATATAAATGAGCTGATATATTCACTTTACAAGTTCCTGCTAAAATACGGCAGGTGGCTCACCATATGAATAAAACCAGACAAACTTGGTTAATCCCCACGTGCTATCACGGTCATACATTCCTAGAATGTTCCTAAGCCATTTAGGTCCAGACCTTCCCAGAATAATACCAGGCCAGCTGGGACTAGGTCCAAGTTTTCCCGGAATATTCATTAATCCTGGCCTAGGCCTGCTAGATTACTGAGACCCATACCTTGCTAGAAAGTTCCTAGGCCAGCTAGACCCATGCATTCCTAGAAAGTTCCTAGACCAGCTAGACCCATACCTTCCTAGAAAGTTCCTAGGCCATCTAGACCCATACATTCCTAGAAAGTTCCTAGGCCAGCTAGACCCATGCATTCCTAGAAAGTTCCTAGGCCAGCTAGACCCATACCTTCCTAGAAAGTTCCTAGGCCTGCTAGACCCATAGCTTGCTAGAAAGTTCCTAGACCTGCTAGCCCATACCTTCCTAGAAAGTTCCTAGGCCTGCGAGACCCATACCTTCCTAGAAAGTTCCTAGGCCAGCTAGACCCATACATTCCTAGAAAGTTCCTAGGCCAGCTAGACCCATACCTTGCTAGAAAGTTCCTAGGCCAGCTAGACCCATACATTCCTAGAAAGTTCCTAGACCAGCTAGACCCATACCTTGCTAGAAAGTTCCTAGGCCAGCTAGACCCATACCTTCCTAGAAAGTTCCTAGGCCAGCTAGACCCATACATTCCTAGAAAGTTCCTAGGCCAGCTAGACCCATACATTCCTAGAAAGTTCCTAGGCCAGCTAGACCTATACCTTCCTAGAAAGCTCCTAGGCCAGCTAGACCCATACCTTCCTAGAAAGTTCCTAGGCCATCTAGACCCATACCTTGCTAGAAAGTTCCTAGGCCAGCTAGACCTATACCTTCCTAGAAAGTTCCTAGGCCAGCTAGACCCATACATTCCTAGAAAGTTCCTAGGCCAGCTAGACCCATACATTCCTAGAAAGTTCCTAGGCCTGCTAGACCCATACCTTCCTAGAAAGTTCCTAGGCCAGATAGACCCATACATTCCTAGAAAGTTCCTAGGCCAGCTAGACCCATACCTTCCTAGAAAGTTCCTAGACCAGCTAGACCTATACCTTCCTAGAAAGTTCCTAGGCCAGATAGACCCATACATTCCTAGAAAGTTCCTAGGTCAGCTAGACCCATACCTTCCTAAAAAGTTCCTAGGCCTGCTAGACCTATACCTTCCTAGAAAGTTCCTAGGCCAGCTAGACCCATAATACCTTCCTAGAAAGTTCCTAGGCCTGCTAGACCTATACCTTCCTAGAAAGTTCCTAGGCCAGCTAGACCCATACATTCCTAGAAAGTTCCTAGGCCAGCTAGACCCATACCTTCCTAGAAAGTTCCTAGACCAGCTAGACCTATACCTTCCTAGAAAGTTCCTAGGCCAGATAGACCCATACATTCCTAGAAAGTTCCTAGGTCAGCTAGACCCATACCTTCCTAAAAAGTTCCTAGGCCTGCTAGACCTATACCTTCCTAGAAAGTTCCTAGGCCAGCTAGACCCATAATACCTTCCTAGAAAGTTCCTAGGCCTGCTAGACCTATACCTTCCTAGAAAGTTCCTAGGCCAGCTAGACCCATACCTTCCTAGAAAGTTCCTAGGCCAGATAGACCCATACATCCCTAAAAAGTTCTTAGGCCAGCTAGACCCATACATTCCTAGAAAGTTCCTAGGCCTGCTAGACCCATACATTCCTAGAAAGTTCCTAGGCCTGCTAGACCCATACATTCCTAGAAAGTTCCTAGGCCTGCTAGACCCATACATTCCTAGAAAGTTCCTAGGCCTGCTAGACCCATGATATTTTCAGCTAGCAACCTAACTCCGATACAAAATTGTCTGAAAAACGGTTCTATCACTAGCCCGAAGCTGTATCTCAAAAGAGAACAAGAATAAATGCATTATGTTTCATATGAAGTATGAACGTTTGTAGACTGGCGCGTTATGAAGTTGGCTGTTCCCAGCGCGAGCTGGGGACAGCCAACTGGAGTTTAATCGCCCGGTAGGGCGATTAAACTGGTTTAAATCCCGACTCCGATCCCGAGGCGCCAGCCGAGGGTGAGGGGGAGGTGATTTAAACCTATAACGCGATAGGCTAACAAACGTTCATATTTTATGAAACCCGATAGTAATTACACACAAATAAGAGACACAACACAAGGTGAAACACACTAGAACTGCTGGTAAATAGTCAACAGATACCCTGAAAATGTGTGTAGACTTAGTGTCTACTGTTCCTAACATGTTTGAGAAAGAGAGAGAAAGATTAGGGGCAATACACACTGTCAGAGGTAATGAACAGTAAAAGAGACAATGAGAGAGAGAAATGAATGGAATGTGATTCTTTTCACTCCTTATGAGAGAGATAACATTGAAACGTGTTGCAGACATGTTTCCCCTTTCTTTTGTTGACAGAACTGTGTGTTTACACACATTTTCAATACTTAGAATTTTACACGCATGTTATTCAAATGAAGAGAAACGCGTGAAAAAGGACACTGGCCTGATAAATCGCGAGCAGGGTGTTAAATCCCCCAGCTAGCAGTGATCATGAGCGCGCAAAATCTTCAAACGACTGATAAATCAACTATCGGGTTTCATAATGCTATGTTTCCCCGCCAACCTTTCATTCCTATTCCTAACATGACGGCGGGACAGACATTTCGGATCATTTATAGATCACCCAAACAGTATAGAACAAATCCTTGTGTTTCAGTTGCACTAAATTGCGCGCCACATTGCGGAATCGCGCGCCAGACATTTCCTGAAAACGGTTCAATGAAGTGGTTTATGAAGGAGCAGGTTGTTGTTGTGTGCGCGGCTCTAGTTGCTACATGTTGCCCCTCGCAACCTGAAACGGGACAAGAGAGCTGACTTGCTACACATAGTCACTATATCCGTTTAGATTTCTAAACCCCTATGCCTTTTTGCAAAAGGCATCCGGGTGAAGGCCTTCGGCCTTCACCCGGGCGGGGAAAAAATTCTACAGCCGTTTTAAATTAGGGAACATTTTTAGTTGTCACCCGTTACTCTGCAGCTACTAACCACAGAGAAGCTATTTCTACGAAACTGACTTTGTTTGTCTTACTGGGTTCACGAGGATCGAGTGAGATTAATTCTAAGAAAAAAGACATTCCTAGTTTCAAATCTCATTCTTTTTCTCAGGCCCCTCACTTCAACCAAGTGATATTTTTTTTCGAGGAAGCAGAATCCAATAATACTGGGGCCGGGGTATCATATACATCAAAGTAATGGGCCCTTTAATGATTAATCTTATTGAATTGCGCTCTGTACCTGCTTTTATCAGGGCGGGGGGGGGGGGAGTGGGGTATCACGTGACAGGGTCGTGTCATGTGGCATTCGGCATGAACGGACGGTACAAATGTTATGTGAATAAATTGGGATTTTACTCACCCTGGTCATGTTCCCGAATCGTTCCTGGCCAGCAATATCCCACAACTGTAATCTTATTAACGTGTCTTCGTCCCAGTTTATTACTTTTAACGCGAAATCAACCCCAATCTGAGATATGATAGGCCGGGGGTCAGTTGTTAGGCGGGGAGAGATAGTCAAACAATGCAAAGAATCGGCTGTGAAAATATAGAATTGGGAAAATTCAGAAAATTGTTCGGTTCATTCTCCTGTGATTATGAAAATCATACCGTAGCTCTGTAGTGAACTGAAAAGAACTGGTGTACATATCGCTTGATAAAACTGGTTTTCCCAACTCCAAGATCTCCTATCACCAGCACTTTGAAAAGATGTTCTGTTTTCTGACCTGACTGAAATAGGGAAGAGAGAATTGGAGTTACCGCGTGAAAAACAGGGGACATTTTCCAAATAAAGACCCGTGTTGGAAAGAGAGGTGTGTCGATGGAGGGATCGTTCTCAATGTTCGATATACTTAGATCAGTACTCTTGGGGGGGGGGGGGGGGGCACTAAAAAACCCTGTTTCTTCTTTTTTTATTCTGGAGGGTTCCTGGGAAAACTCCCACAGGGAACAAGTGAGCGAATCTCTAATTGGGAGGTGGACACCATGGTATCAGCTGCTGAATCCAAAGCAAACTGAATCATACAATTCGAGACTTAATTTAATAATCAGAGAATAGCCTTTTTTAATCATACAGATCTGTAACCTAATAACGTTGTCTCATATAAGACCCTCCTCTTCGCACCGGGCCGAAGGCCCGGTGCGGCTACGTGAGGCCGCGTAGCGAGGAGGTTGCACGATGTACAGTCAGTTTATGACAATAATAACGCATATAATATGCAGCTATCTGGAACTCTACTATGCCTATCTAGACTATCTAGAAGTATGGGAACATCTGCCATCCTAAATCCTATATTATATATGTCTGGGTTATGGTGACTGTCTCGGATCATTATCCAGAGCTGTAGCTGATATATTATGAGACTATATTATGAGACCACAACGGTCGGTCACATTAGGTTCTATAAGTTCTCTTAACATCGTAAAACAGATAATCAAAAAGATACAATGAAAGATAACGTACTGAAAACATTGCCTCTGACTGGTAGCTGATTAGGATGTGTTGATTATACTCAGATCCGGTAAAACGTGTTGCAATGTTTACTGTTGTTTAGTAGGTTTCAGCTGAACGAGTCTTGGAGAAGAAGATTCCAGAAGGGATATATTCAGCTAGATCAATGTTCAGCTATAGATTGGGATGTTTGAAGGTCAGGATATTCGGCTATAGATCAGGATCTTTGATAATAGAGGATCAAAGAAACCGAAGTAAAAGTTGTACGTCCCTCGTCCTAATATAATTTATAGTTCAAGCAAAGATCTGCAATAACAAGCAAAATCAAATAATCGATAAATCAATAACTAAGAACAATCATTTCATTTTGTCAAAACTCAAAACCAAAAAGAGTGAGATGGAGAGAGAGAAAGAAAGGGAGAGAGAGGGAGAGAAAGAAAGGGAGAGAGAAAGAAGAATAGAACCATGAAAAAGGCAGTAGCTGGCGGAATACATCTTGTGTCAGCAAGGCATGTTCACATGTCAGTATTTACTGAATCTTCACTAGTCACGATTATGGGTGGAATGCCAAAATATACACATTTATTATACTGATTCATATATCTCTAGCAGCTAAAAATAGCTTCATCCTATCTTAACTTCTTTACCGCTCACTTTTTTGAAAACTAAAAGCAAAAATATAAATTCTAAAATGAAATGAAAAATCACAAATGGTGACTATTTAAGTAGTTCCAGGGTTAGAGTACGTGACTTTGTGAAAATGTTAAAAAGTATTTTATTATGCAGCCCAACATAGTTCCTTCCTGCATGATTCGACCTTTGTGGCAAAGGAAAGCCGAAAAATGAAGGAATTCTATTCATTATAGTGATCTGAAAACTCAAAGTAAACTCCATCTTCCCATGAGATGGGTGAAGGATATGAGCACACAAGGAGAGGAGAGAGGGGGTTGATACTGAGGGCCAGGGACTGAGGGGTAGGGTGGGGGTTGATACTGAGGGGGGGGGGGGGGAGGAGAGGAGGGGGCCAGGAAGGGGCGTGTTAGCAAGCAATCAATGAAGGAATCGTTATTTGAGTAATTGAGTACCATGTTTTGCGGTGAAATGTTTCATCCTTTGACTATGGATAATACGCTATGGATAATATACTTCTGTAGGACGTGGTCTCCATGTAAGAAGACCCGCTGTCACCTGACTAGCTGCAATATACAAGCTGTATGATAAGCTGCTGATAACACATGTGCGACAGGCGACAATGTCATGTTTGGAGGGGGGGAGGGCAGGCAACTCACACCAGGAGAAAGATTGGGAGTAACAAATCATGAAGCATGTAAATGGGTACCAGATCGACACGCTGCATGCATTGGTTACGAAGTCACCCCTTTTATTGCATACTCTGTGAGCCATAGCGGAGGGGTAATTTCATTACCAACTGCATGCAGTAAGCAACAGAACTAGAAATGGAAGAGAAAATAGGAGACCCAATGTAAACAACATCTTATGAAATCTACAAATCAGAGCTTTATGCGTGTCTGCACAAACCAAATCAGAGAAAATAAAAGCTTTTAGAATTTGATATGTTTAATGTCCTTTATTTTTCGGATATAAAAACAACAAATTGAAGTCTGTAGAGCCACAACAGATCAATTAGGAATATAATCTACAATCTACATGACGTGATTTTCTGGGTATTTTACCCTGGCTAAATAAACACACGCTGCAGATAGAGAGAAAAGGGAGAGAAAAGAGAGAGAGAGAGAGAGAGAGAGAGGGAGAGAAAAAGAGAGAAATTAAGAAAGAAGGATTGATTTTTACAATTACTCAGTATTGATATCGTTATTATTACAGGGGAAATCTAAACATACAAAATCGACTTGATATTGGTTGAGTAAGAACTAAGAGAACAACATGAATGTGACTGAAAGGAGTGTCAACTAGAATCACGTAGACACACGGAAGTGTCCTCTTTGATATTTTCTACTCATCATCAAGTTTCAAGAGAGATATGTTGCTGTGTGTAGCAGCGTCTGTCTATCATATCGTGAGATATTAGCTTGGTATGTTTCATGGCGGGCCACGCCTAACTAAGCAATTTGGGGCACAACAAAACTTTTTCTAATAAAAATGATTTTTGGTGAGTTTTGGAGGACATTAATCCTGACCTTATTATATTGTGACACTATAACTTATGGAAGGGGATAAGATCACCCATTCTGATAACTCTCGCTAGTGACACTACGGAAACTATCTAAGGCCTGATTCTAGGTGAGGTTAGGCTCTAGATCCTAGTAGGTCCTCGTAGATCAGGTGAGGTCAGGTTGCACTACCACCACAAAACCTCATTTTTCATCACTTACAAGCATGGGCTGGATATTTTGTTTAACCCTTTGGGACCGATAGTGGCGCCATCGACAGAAATATCTGAAAATTGCTGGAGACACTCCTAACAAGCCTACTTGAAAGCAGAACCAAAAAACTCGTCTCTACGAACTTTGTTTCTGTGGGGTCACCAGTGACCCTATCGGTCTCAAATGGAATGCAAACAATTGAGATTTCGTAGCTATTTTGCCTCATAACTCGAAAACCGCTCATCTTAGACCCTATGTTTCTTCATAACACTTATATAAACCCGGCCATTCTGCACATTTTACACACCCTATGGACCTCTGTATCTCATCTGTAGCCGATTTTAGAATTTAAAATTGGCCGAGATGAAAATTTTTATGAAGGAGCACGAATCTCAAAAAAATTTTCAGCGACTCTCTAAGATGTATAGATAACACTGATGGAGTCGGTTAGTCGCTAGCACCCGTTTGAAAAATGCCGTTTTAGACCTTTATCGGTGGCCAATCCTTTAGAAATGCACGTAAAATCCAAATTTCTATATTAACGTTAGGGGACGATAGGGTCACTGGTGACCCCGGTATTATTTGCCCTCTGAACGTTGTAAATTTGATCAAATCATCACGAAACTTCATACCGGGGTAAAACCTATGGTTTTCTTTTGATTTGTAGGTCCATTATTGGCTTACTTATACCGTTTTAGAGATATGGCCAACTTTACACCAAAATTTCAACTTTTATGGCTTAGAGTTGGCATTTCTAGTAAACTAAGATGTTCAAAGCTTAAAATGACCCCAAAAACAGCCAAAAAGTGTCTATTCTAACCCGGAAAACCATTTAAACTTCTTAGATTTAGTTCGGACAGACGCTAGATGCATAATTAGCGTGGGGTCACTGGTGACCCTATCGGTCTCAAAGGGTTAATGTGCGAATTCTCTATAATCCCGATAAGAATTTAGGACTTACTCAGATTTAGGACACATTTGGTGCAGAAGAGATTAAAGAATGTGGGTGCTAACGACAAGGATATATCTAAATATTGTTAGGTTTAAACCCTCCGGGACACGGGATGGTGAATCAGGGTCGAGCAAGGCAATTTAAATATTTACCATATCTGAAAATTATCCTCCTCTGGTTGTTGACTCAATGCAGGTCCAGGTCCTTGGGTATCTTGGCTAAATTATTATAGTGGTGTGAAAGGAATGAATAATTTTTTACATTTAAATAAGAATGAAATAAAAATTAAAAGCTATTTGATATCACGGGATACAGCTATCAGTTATATTTAGTTATGGACTGTGCGTACACACTTTCCAGTTTCCCACTGCCTTAACCAAAAGACCCTGCAATGACCAATGCAATGGTATGAGAAAAGCTTCCCTCGCACCGGGTTTGAGAAGTGACTCATTGGCATGGTCCATACCGGCACGGTCATGAGAAACACTGAGCTTCCGTAATGTCGGGGAAAATTTTTATCGTCTATAAACAGCACATGTGCCAGCTCCTCACAGAGCCTCCCTCGCTGAAAAATATTCGCAACCAGTCCAAGATTCTTCAATTTAATACATTTTTATCTCTAAGCTATGATTCTTCAATTCAAGTTATGCAGTGTAGACCAGGATCGAAGCTAAAGTTGTCTAAGTATGCTCTAAGTATCTCCAAGCAGTACATGGGTCCTGGTCCCTTGACAACTTCTGGGGTTTTTTTAAGTTAGCGAAAACAATTTTTTGTTTGGCAAACGTTGCTGGCCCCCGATAGCAGCGCGGGATAAGGCAGCGCTTTTCAAATTTTTTGTTAGTTTTCCAAAAAAGTTGTTAAAAACGAATGGGAATAAATTCGGTTGCTTATCCGATGCCAAATTCCGCGCAAAACGTAACACGCGAAACGTATCCGATTAAAGCGCTGCTGAGTTAAGCCGCGCGCTATTTAATTAATTTCAAAAACGCGAATCGGGATTTCCCCCCAAAATTCAAAAATTTGAAAAATTCGCTTTTTCTTCCCGTTTTCCAGTTTTTAGGCTCAAGGGAACCAGTGCCCGGAGCCAGGGGCGGTAGCCACGGTCAGAGAATGTGGGGATGAACCCCCACAAGCAGAGTCCAGGGGCGTAGACCGTAGGGGGCGGGGGGAGAGCCCTCGCAAGCAGGGTCCAGAGGCTGAGATTTTTATGCATTTTGAAATAATTTTAAGTATACCTGATATGAGGGAAACAAATATAAACATTTCCTGATGGGAACGTACTACGTAGAGGGAAAGTGTGTTGATCTGTAAAAACTTCTCAGCTCTGCCTAGCCGGGTGGGAGTTGGTGATGACATCCCGCTTTAGGACTGCTGTTGTGCTTTTAGCCTCAGCCTTGTAGCGTATATTTATAGATATATATATTTTATACGTATAGTGTAAGAGCGGAAGAGTCGCATATTTTCCTATATTGACTCATTATCAGGGGCGGTGCGCGGCTTTCAGCCGCTCTGGTCAAAATGCGGCTGAAACATTTTTAACTTGCGCGTTCCGTCGAAATACCCAATGCGGATGGTCCGCATTGGCTATTTTGACGTAGCGCGCCGATCAAAAAATACTGCGACGGCAAAAAAACCTGTGTGGCGCGCGGATTTCACTAAAAATCTCATTTGAAACATCAAATTTTGAGAAAAATTGACCCTTTTCCTTAAATTTTTTCTTTTTCTCTCAGTGATCCAAAGTAAAAATGCGGACGCGTCCGCATCGTCCGCATGGCAGAGCCGCCCCTGCTCATTATAAATTGTGAAGTTCATATTCATATCCCCTTCACAGGCTTCGTTTAGCCACGCGGCTAGTGTAGGGGTGACTGCGTCACCAAGGGTATGAGGGGTGCATTTACTTTTTTATACCAATGTTTTTGCTCCCAGTCTCAGAATCAGAGGCCTGGACCAGATCCTGCTTTTTTAGAGGCAGTCCTCAACTGGCTGAGGGACTTTCGTGTAAAATATTCAGCCTAACCCTGTCATGTATTCCAGTTCTTTTTAAGAGCACACAGATATGATTGTTACATCCAATTGATTAAACCTGTTTCCACTTTTAGCCATGGTTAATTTGCGATTAGATCTGGCGGCACTGCGCAAGCCCAAAAATATCATGATTTTGTGTGAGATAGTAAGTACAAAATTAACGCTATCTACATCGTACAGTGTATACACAATGACAATGTAAATTGAAATGTAAATTGAAATCACACAACACAACACACCATCAATTCCACGATATTTTCTATAGGACACTGGAAATTCAATTACAGTTCGCACAAAACCCTTGGTGCATGGAAGTTGCAACATTCCGTTAATTTCAAATGTTCAAACCGAATGTGTGGAAGTTCTCACGCCTAATAACATATTGTGCCAGCATGTTCCTTTGTATGCATGTTGTCTGTGTGCTGTGTATGTGTGTTATACAGTACCTCTCTGTTTTCATACTGTGACACATTTGACACGTGTAAACTTTTATTTAAAAAACGACTCATAATAAAATATTTTGAAAAGATAATATCAGATTTCATAAAAACCACAAGTTTCCTATTCATGACTGTGAGTCACGACTGTTCTTGATGTTACAGATTCTATTACATTACACTAATTCTCTTCCAGGTGTTTTCCTTCTTCTGTGCAGTTATTATCAGCGCCTGGAGAGGTAATATACATCTTACTACACTGAATAACTTAGCAGTCAAATTGTAGTACTGCACCACTGCCACATTTAGAGATTCTTTGAAAACAATTCGGAAGCGAGCTATTTATCCAAGACATTACATGCCATCGGCAGGTTATAACACTATAATTGTTAGTGTGGTACCCACTAGACCGCATCACATACCTGCATGCAGCAGTCCCAATTAATTTCTAACAACTTCGAGCGGGTTGATACACGTACACTCAGGGAGGGAGACGGGGAGGATACATTTTCGATAAATCATAAAGATAGACACTTTATTTGGCCTGTTACTACAGAATTAATAATAAATTATCAATGATTATTGATTATTGAATATCCAGGTGAGCACGGAACAGGAGTTAAAACCTATGACAAAGGAAGCTACCTGCTATTTCTGGTTGGCATGGCAACGTGTCTTCTGGTAGCTAAGCTCATCGTCCTAATCCTGAAACTTCTTGAACTGCACCCCAAGATTCCCTACTTCTCTGTTTTTGTAAGTTGTACTGTGTTTGTTGTTGTTACTATAACACACGGTTATTTGTCTCATTTAAGACCGTCCTCTCCGCACCGGGCCTTCGGCCCGGTGCGGCTACGTGAGGCCGCGTAGCGAGGACGGTCTTACCCCAAAGGGTCTACTTGTTTCTGAGTCGCGACGCGCAAACCAAGTGCTATCGCGCGCCAACTCTTCTCTTTCGTTAGCCTAAATGTGTCTCTCACTTTTCCCACGCACCGTGGGAAAGTCGCGTGAAGCTTTTTTTACAAGAACAAGTGTTGAAAATGTGTAAACCGCGCCGCGTGTTGATCTTTGCGCGTTCTAAAGCTGTGTTTGGGGTCTGACTGTGCATCGAGGTTGCGCGATGTACAGTCAGTGTCTGACAAACGGTTATAGACTTGTTTACAAGGAGACACGAGAGAAAGAGAGATCAATAAGAACAGTTATTTAGTTACCTACGTGGATCACATTTTCATTTGGCATTGGTCTTGCATCTTTCAGAACTTGGTCTAATCCCGAATCTTAACTTTCAGAATTTGTTCCTGAGTCTGGGGATGGTGTTCTTGCTGTTCATTGCCTGTATAATGGGATCAGTGGCTGCACATAACCATACACTAAACGCAGGAGTGGTAGGTGCCTCTCTCTCTCTCTCTCTCTCTCTCTCTCTCTCTCTCTCTCTCTCTCTCTCTCTCTCTCTCTCTCTCTCTCTCTCTCTCTCTCTCTCTCTCTCTCTCTCTCTCTCTATCTCTGTCTCTCTGTCCCTGTCTCTGTCTCTCCTTCTATTTATCACCCCCTTTCTCTCTACATCTATCTCTGTCCTTATGTCGCTCTCTATTTATCACTTGTTTATCACTTCCAGGCATTTGGTTGGATGGCGCTAGGCTGCCTCATGGTCGAAGTATTCTTGTGTTGGAGAGAGCTGAGGAAACACTGAGGATTTCAAGGAGTTTGGAGCTAGTGTTTCGATTAAACATTGGTCATTGGAGCTAGCTTAGTGTTTCGAGTTGGGATACCTCAAATAAACTTGTTTTATTGTTTTTACCTTTAGATTCCATTAATAGAGTGAGTTTGAGATATTATACTTTTACTAGGCATTATTGGAATATCAATTAGGTAATTGAAACATACGTGAACTGTTTTACAAAAAGAGATACTCCAATATTAATATTTAATGTAATACATGTCGGGTTTGGAAGTGTCTTTTTAGCTGTTTAATTTAGTTAGTGTGTTAGTTGAGGCAGTCGCTTTTAGCCAGATTTGAACATCGTAATGAGGATATATATTTTCATAATCATATTTTGTATAAATATTTCCAATACTCAAATTTACCTAAAATCTGTTAGTTTTGCTCGTTGATTGGAATTCGGACGGAAAGATTGTTACATCTTGTGCTAATAGCATCCTGCTTATAAGTTACACACACACTATGTGACAAAGAGAAACTCTTTCCGAGTGTCGTGACACGGATAATTCGGCCTATCCCTGCCCACCTGTGTGTGTGGCACAGTATACTCGGATTTTTTGAAACTGTCACCCCCCTGAAATAAAAAATTTGTCATATCTCCGGTTCCTGATAAGATAGAGACTTGAAATTTGGAGGTTCGGAAGAACTTAGCAAGATCTTCGTAACTTCCAAATTTCAAGTCTCTATCTCATCAGGAACCGGACTTATGGTCATTTAAAGAAATTTGAAAACTCTAGGGGGGTGACAGTTTCAAAAAATCCGACTTTAAGTTGGAGCGCGAACTCCACTCGCATATTTTGTAGTGAACTTCGCGCGCCCTGTTTACACTAACACGCGCGCAGCATCCAGGGACGGTTGGTCCTTTTCAGAGCTGCACTGACAAGGATTTCGGTGGCCCTTCCACCACGGACCACCCTTTGCAGTTTGCTAAGTTGTCCCTGGCACGTTGGCAGATGATTTTATTATTAGCGCGATCTTTTAAGAGTTCATCTCACCGTCCTGCTAGTTGAAGCGAGAAATGTGACAACGGACCTTGAGACGAAATTGAAAAATGAAACAATTTCTCGTCTGTTTGGATCTAAAAGAAAACCTATAATATCTTTATACACAACATACACATGCACTCAAAAACATGACAAACTTAACAGTAACAATAGCGTAAAAACATGCGAAAATGAGCATACGGCAAAAATAAATGTTTAATGTTTAGACTATTATATGATAAACCCTCAGTCTCAACAACTGTTTACACTGCACTCGTAATAAAAAATGACATTTATTCTAAACTTATTCTCCAAAATATTAACCCGCTGGATGAAGTAGTCCTAGAGATTAGTTCCATATATCTGATACAGTCCTTGTCCCCTTATTCTACAAATACAGTATCTGGTACAGTTTCCTACTCAGTGGTAACACTCTTTGCGAGATTCCGGGGACAATCCACATCCAGACCCCTCAGCACAGCGAGGTGGAAGGAGAGGAGTTGAAGGGGAATAATGGCGAGGATACACTTTAGACAATCCACAACAGGGGGTAGGGCAATGGATCTGAAACTCATACCTGACAAAATGAAACAAAATTATTCGTCTGCTGCAGTATGTACTGGAGTAATAAGTTGGCAGCGCTACGTACAGGGGATTGCACGATGTACCCAAAGCAAAGTTATCAGGTTCACAATTGATAAATTACACTTACTTTGGACATCCTCGTCTCCTTGTTCGCAGATAGTTATGGGCCGACAATGTCTTGCTATAACCTGAAACATTTGTTATTAGCCTTCTTACACATACACCAGGTCGAGAAAGGTAGAATCCAACGCCATAACTATCAATTATACCCGGGCGGTATACGGTTTACTCAGCAGCTGAGAAAACCGTATACCGCTCAGTTAAAATTGGTGTTCCGCTGTTTCAAACCATCTCTTCTGTAATTTATTGAGGTTTACTTCGAGTTTGGTGCAAGATTTAACCTAAAATTTCTCCTTAACGGTGCTCACTAAACCGATTCCAACTATTCCATCTGGTGCGGCTCTCCGAGCCGGACCAAACCTCAAAAGTGACTTTTAGACCCCGTCTGGCTTTAACTAAAGCACTATTGGAATGGTGCCAGCAGTGTGCAACTGTATTGCCGAGAATTGCAAACAATCTGAGGTGCACCATTGCCCATAGTTACCAGAGCCGGTTGCACGTGCAAGATGGTTCATCATGGAAACAAGCCCACAATTCTGCACGTGCATCTGTTTACCCTTTACGTTATGCTTTCGTTTAACTCAAAATTGCTACTTGCAACTTGCACGGCTGGGGCAGCTGCCCTGGCTATATGGTGGGCCTACCGACGAGAGGATAAGGATGAGCCCAAGGACCAAACAGAAAACGAGATACCCAAGGAGATTATTGAGGAGACTGCTTTGGGAGAAGAAACAGTGGAGGTCAAAGAAGAAATGACCGTGAATGAAGATGGAGTCAACATGTCAGGAGAAGCTGATGAGGATGTTGACATGACGGGATCCGAAGAAGGAGAGGATGTTGTTGGCATGTCCAGAGGTCAAAGCATGCTATCCCTCTCCACTTCTTCCACCCTGTGTAATAGCAGAGACAGGATGATGGGATCCATGGGCCTCATTATTGAGGAAGAAGAAGAAGAAGATTCCGATGAATATGAGGAAGGTGAAATCCTGATGATTTCAGATAGTGATGACTCGGGAGACGAAGGAGAGGTTTCGGAGGCAGAGAGTGAAGGAGAGGTGAAGATAGAGGAGAACTCAGTGAACCTGAATGATGAGGTGGAGGTCGCGACACAGAATGTGGATAACGAAGAGCCCAGGACACTTTCAACTGGAAGATCCTTTCCTCCCCCACCGCCTAGACAGATGACCTACGCGGAGTTTCGATCGCTCGCGATTGAAGCAGAGTGGCAGGAGGCGCTGGCACACGCCATGCGTATACCAGATATGAGTGAATTTTAGAATTGGACTTTTTATTTGAGATTTTATTGTAAGACGTGTAATGTAAAAACAACTGTATTATATTTTCACTTTCCAGCGCCATATAAAAACTGTTGTTTCAATTTTCATAACGCTTTACGGAGCTATTATATCGCGTGGTTAGCTGATCGCATGCAGAAGGTCCAGGGACTTGGGTTGGTGACATAGACACCGTGCGCGACCAAGATTGAGCTCACACACAGGTGTCTGCTCCGCCTCAAAAAGGGTCGTTTCTTTCAAGGGATGTTGCACGCGATCCACTGGACCGATTTGCATCCGATTTGTCGCAAAAGACTACAAATTGATCCTAATATACTGAAAATACCCGAGAAGTTTGTCTGTCAACAGGAAGTGGGTCAAAATTGACACTGAAGTCAAATCTATATTCTGGCTTCCGAGAGTTTCTGCACTACGCCCATGCGATTTAGAAGATATTGGGAGATATGTTGATGCAATTAGCATCAGCTATTAATGCCGGGTATTTTCCAGTACTCACAAGAGTTCAACCTATCTTCTGATACCCTCAGATTCATTCTACACCGTCTGGGAGTGGTGCAAAAAGGCTCAGAAGCCAGATTACAGATTTGACTTCAGTGTCAATTTTGACCCACTTCCTGTTGACAGACAAACTTCTCGGGTATTTTCCAGTATATTAGGATCAATTTGTAGTCTTTTGTGACAAACCGGATGCAAATCGGTCCAGGGGATCGCGTGCAATTTGGCTTGAAAGACACGATCCTTTTTTAGGGGGCGGAGCGGACACCTATGTGTGAGCTCGATCTCGGTCGCTGCGCGACCTCGATCTCGCACGCACTAGGTGTCAATGTCACCAAGGACTTGGGTTCAATCAGTGTCCCGATCAGTGTGCGACTGTAGCCTATATGAAACTAGCGCACCCATTGGGTGCGCCTCAAGTAAGGGCGTTTTGATAACCCACCCTTCCGCTGTACCCATCTGCACGTACAGTATCAACCAACCCGCCCCTAACGACGGTTGCTAGCGAAATTTCCAAATTATAATATAGATGGGTATCAGTACTATCACACGTGCACTCCGCCACTCTGATTCGAAATATATAGGTTTTGCGCTTGTCTATCGAATATCATTGAGATGTTAAAACCATTCAACTCCTTTAGGAGGGTGAGATGTGGTCTACCTCATTCTCTTTACCTGTTGTAGGGCGTTGTGGCACTTCTCATAAGTTTTATCCTTTAAAACAACAAGCACACAGGGCATATTTTCATCTACTAGAGCCAGGGGACCATGTTTTAGTTCTCCTGATAGGATACCTTCACTGTGCATGTAGGATACCTAGGGAAACGGAGTTAGTTGGCATGGCTTTTTGACAGGGCTGGCTCCAGCCCGATATTTCTGGGGGGGTGCAATGGCCGAAGGCCACTTTTCCCTAATAGTATCATTTGCGACCGGAGCGCCCGGAGGGCGCGTAGGGAGCTCCGCCCAGCGGTGGGGGGTCCAGGGGGCGAAGCCCCCGGAAATTTTTTAACTAAATCAAGCAAATTTTAGGGTTTTTAATCATTTGTGACGTCTACTTTCTAGATTTATGAATGCTACAATGCTCTCTCTCTCACTCAGTGATGTTCACTAGGTGATTTAAATTCGGTTGTGATCAGTCAAAAATTTTACTGAAAACTTTGTATTTTTGGGGTGGTTTCCCAATCCAAATGGTCTCAGACAGTCTTGGCAGCTTCGCTGCCAAGAATTTTTGGGGGGGGGTGTGCACCCCCCGCATCACCCCCCTGGAGCCAGCCCTGCTTTTTGAATTAAACATTAAACAATAGGAAGCCAAGCTTTGCTGAAAAACCAAAAAAGTGAATATTTACTATCTAACCACTCACCTCTTTTACTTTAAGGGCACCCTCAAGACAAGTGGCATAGTTATATCCCCTTCCCATTAGAAGTAGACTTTTCTCTTCGTGTAGGTCCTTAGCCAGCGCCAGAATCTGATCATCTAACTTCAACACTTCCCTTACCAAATCTGAGAGGGTCAATTATATATTACAACCGACCCATCTCCTTGACAATTAGGGGGGTCGCTGAATTTATTGTGAGTCTTTCAATCTACATTGAATTATTGATATCAATACGACTAATTTTCATCTGGCCATTTTCCGAAACCACCTGACTTCTCTCTCTTTCATTGTTCCGATCTAATAAAATATGTTTTCCCCATGGCTTCCCCGCACCAATTTGTTTGGTTGTTTGGTTATACAGTCGGACCCCGATTTAGTGGCCCCTGATTTAGTGGCACCCCGATTTAGTGGCAGGATTTCTTTCCCCCGAGGATGCCACTAAATCGAGGTCCGACTGTACTAAGTAAGAGATTTCAAAATTGCTGTTTTTCGGAGCAAGTCGGATATCAAACGAGTGTCATAACAAGAAAATTGATCCTGTTCCTGATATAAGAAGGATACTTCATCCCAATTGCGTTGGAAAGTCTCCAATGCAACCGGGATGATCTTATTTCGAACCGGATTTAAAAAGAAATTTAATTTAAAAGTTTTAACAACGACACTTATTTTTTCTCCCCTGCGCCTGGGTGAATGCCGAGGAAGTGCTTATTCTTTCCTTCCAGCCAAATAGAACTCTGCTTTTTTATAGAATATAGTGTGTGGTACCGCGTGGAACAATTACAGAGGTGACATATACGTCGCCCCTTGCACTTGAGTTGTACAAAATGAGATTCTAGCAAAAATCCGTGAAATCTCACACGTACTTTAAGGTATAATCTCCACTATATTTTGGAATGGTATTTTTTGTTTCTTTTTTCTAAGTTTTAGTGTCACTAGGTGGTCAGTCTATAGATTTTCTCCGTTTTGGGCATCCTTCCGTGTTATTATTTATCAATTATCTTGATTACAGTTCTATAGTAATGGCATGAGGCGAGATTGTCTACTAGTTCTAATTATTGGGTTTCATGCCATCCCTGTAAAATGTGGCGTCTACAACTGCAGTGTCACTGAAATCGGTCCTTTTCTCACCGACATATGCACGAAACGTGCAAACGGATCATGGCAGACATTTCGGTGTCCTAACTCGAACATCACATTCGAAGCCTACACCGGATTCTCAGCCTCAAGTCGTACACACTACAACATGGTGACGCGATTATGTCCAAACGATTTAGGAACCTACCAAGCCTGCCTTGCGAAATACCTTGATCAATACGTCTTCTCCTTCAATGATGGTAACGAAATTCAGCTATTTGATTCGCCACCAGTTTGTGGTAGACTGTGTAGGGGTACGGATGAAAGCGCCTACCGGTTTACAGATGACCAACATTGTCCAGAGGACGGGAAGATTGAGGTTTTTAGTAACTTCACCATGTCTCGGCGTCCATATCGCAGCTTCCCAATTTCCCCAAGTCTTGTGTGCGATGGAAAATGCGACTATAGGCTTGCGACCATGGGAACCATGGAAAACATGCCGTGGAGGTGCGTTGATGAGATCGATTGTAATGGTTTGTCGTACGGGATCGTTTTACCCAGATCTGGTATTTTCCCGCTAAATATTTCCCCCGGTCCATATATTAACAGCAGAAGGCGGGTGAAAGCTGAACATTTCGAGAAGTATTGCTCACATTCAACAAACCTTTTCAACGACGAAAACGGCAAGACATATCCACTGAACAACCGCACACGTTGTTTCCACATGCGTGAGGATCCAGGTAATCGCTATACCTATCCGTACTGTAAGAACGGCCATGATCAGACCAACTGCTCCTACTCGGGGTTTGTAGCGGGACAATGCAAGGTAGACGGATTCCCCACCAACATTTCAACACACATTCTATGTGCGATTGATGTGCCGATACTGTGCGATGACAACCTAGATGGGAAGTGCTTTACGACGGATCGACATTGTCGTCTGCACAAACACCGACTTTGTGATGGACACAGTGACTGTAGTTCAGATGCGGATGAGAAACTTTATATCTGTAGCAGGCTCACTAAAATAAAGTGTAGACGGAGGATGACCCAGATAACATCTCAGCTTCCCATTCCCTACAATTGGGTCCTAGACGGCGTTGTTGATTGTGTGGGAGGGGTGGATGAGGACATTGAAAGCTGGGGGAAATGTGGAACTGGGTCAACCAACAGAGTGCGGAGAGGCGAACATTGTAGAGACGTGTTCCTTTGTCGACCGGAGGAGGATGTCAACTATTTAGAGCTGAAAGATGTTTGTGCAACTGCAGCAACGTGTGGAGGAAAAGCCTGTGAGAACTCCAAACCAGCCATTACTCGGTCAGCTTTGTCCGAAACTGTTGAAGGCAACATGCGGATTATACGGAGTGGATGGTGTCAAAAAGGATTGGAAGAATTTAGGCAATTGATAGGCGACCCGTGCACTGTAAAGGATTTCGAATATCCGTTTCATGAATTTTTCGGGAAAACATTGAAGACTCAATTGATGCTCTCAAAAGTCATACACGATTGCCGCAACTTCTACGGCAAGCAGTACGTCTACCGAAGTTGCAGTGGCCAGTGTCGAAACGAAAAGTGTCCCCTGAAAAACCCAATCCTGCACTCGTCTTGTGGAAATATGAAAAGGCTACGGTATTCTATCGCACAAACTGGCGTCACTGTGGTAGAAAAGGACAGATATGGCTACCATAATGACTTCTTTGCGTGTGATACCAGTCTTTGCATACCTTTTTCCAAGGTTTGTGATTTGGTGGACGATTGCGGAGATGGGTCAGACGAAGGGAATTGTCAAAACAGCGTGAAATGCAAAACAAACAACAGATACGTCGCGATAAGCCAAATTTGCGATGGTACAATAGACTGTCCAGATTTTTCCGACGAATGCAATAGCGACTGCAATCGGAATTTCATTGAAAATACCGGGATTATGGTCTGTGCAATGGTGATGGGTATATTCGGGGCAGTGTTGAGTGGAGCCCACGTCTACAAAAGCGTTTTCTTCGATGAACCCTCCAAGAAGGACAGTTTGTTTGTCAATAAAGTCTTTTCCACCCTCATCGCACTTGGTGACCTTCTCACATCAACCTACCTACTGATTCTGGTCGCATTTCACTGGGATAACCGAGATAGTTTCTGTGAGAAGCAGCTAACTTGGGTCAGCAGCTGGACTTGCAGGACCCTTGGAATTTTGAGCACAACCGGCACCACCATCACGTCTCTCTCCATGGCTTTAGTCAGCCTCTTCAAGCTCCAGGGAACTACACGTGGTCTGCGATACCGGAGGTCCAAAGATATCGACCAGAAATTCAAGAGAAAGGTCCTTGTAATGGTTGCTGCTGTCAACTTCATAGCAGTTGGTTTTGCTGTTCTTCCAATAATTCCCAACTTTGAGGATGGGTTTGTGAACGGGCTGGTCTACGAAGATGCAGTTCAGCTGTTTCTGGGAGTGATGACAAAAGAGAAGCTCCTGACGACTATCCAGGGATACCATGGCACCAGGATGATCACCAAATCTGAAAATAGTCTCTCTTGGGCGAGGATCAGGAGTATTGTGAGCAGCATGTTTACTACAGATAACGGTGGGGTACATCACAGAAAGTTGTCCTTCTATGGAAATGATCCGGTTTGTCTGTTCAAGTTCTTTGTCCTTCCAGATGATCCCCAGGTGACCTTCGTGTGGCTATACATTTTCCTGCAATTCATTTGTTTCTTCACCGTGGCTATCTGTCACGCTGTCATTGGTGTTCTGGTGGCACGGAGAAGCCCAGTCGAGGGGAGCGACCTTTCCTCAAAACTTAGCTTGAAAATAATGCTCATCTGTGCCACGGATTTCTGCTGCTGGATGCCCTTCCTGATTTGTTGTGCCCTCCACACGGCCGAGGTGGTCGATATGTCACCATGGTACCAGGTTTCTCTCATCATATTGTCATTAAATTCTGTAATCAATCCACTGCTTTACAACAGCGAAATCTTCAATAAAGCACTTGATTTTTGCAGAAAAGCCCTCGCCACTTAAAATCCTGAAGTTGGCTATCAAGACAATGTAAACTATCACTAAGTCACGTACAAGAGTACCAAGAGTTAGGAAATTGTCGGATAATTGGTTGCCAGATCGCAGGAACCGACCGAATCAGGAAATACTGGACCCTGATTGGCTGATAACCAGTCACGTGACCTAAATAACGAGTTCTGATTGGTTTTTTACTTGTGTCGGTCGGTTCCTGCCAGATTGAAACTCCTTTGTTTGCCTTGTTCGACCCTCTCTAGACCCTCTCTCTCTCCGTGCCACAAATGTAAAGATTCGGTTAGAACATAAAACCTTTTGTGAATGAGTCAATTAAAAACATTTATTTGCTGTTTTTAACTGTCGATGACGGTCGAGTAAGGGGTACTGCAGGTGTAGGGAAGAGGTGTCGGGATAAAAAGATGGCCAAGAAGACTGAATCCCCTGGCCACTGGGTGCGAAGGCGAGCGTGAGCGTCTGCCGGGACCTCTTATCCCCAAACTGCCCCGTTGTACAATATAAAAAAAGCTGGTTCCTCCTTCATTGTTCAGTTTTGCTGTAATTGACATGCTTTATGGTTATCCTGTGTGTTTTTTAGTTGGTTGTACTTCACTCGTAGGTTCCTGGTTCAAACCCGGTTCAAACTACAAAGACAGGGCAATGCACATTCTCACTCTCTATCTCTATCTATCGACCTCAAAAATCCGGCCTCGTTCAATTAGTCCATTACGGCCATTGACTGCAGGCAGGAGCTCGCACTCTTTTTCTGGGTGCGTGTTCTCTCTCCCTCTTATCTTATATCTATCTGAGATAGTATATTCCTCTCTGTCCATATCTAACTATATCTAATGCAAATTTGCACGGAAATGTGACACCCTATCGTCAATGTGACGACGTGATCCGTCAATGTGACGACGTGATCCGTCAGTGTGACGACATGATCCGTCAGTGTGACGACGTGATTCGTTGGTATCACGTATCACACGTGTTGAGAACTGCTTGCGACTTGAGGGGTCACATCACATGTATAAAAGGGAGAGAAAGAGAGAAAAAGAGAGGCATCACATCACATAGCATATAGCAGACAGGCAGAGAAAAAAACATAGAAACAGACCCCTCGATTTGCGATCGGTACGATCGCCCCAGTTTTGCTTGTTGAGTTAAGGGTGCATTCCTAATTAAACTCAACAACTCTAATCCATCCACTTCCATCCCGGCGCACCTGCCTAGATCACTGCACAGGTGAACGCTTCTCTTCTGAGTGGCCTGATTTCTAATTAATATTATTTCTTCATCTTCTTCGTCCATCACTATTCTAAAATAAACTGTCATTATATACAGGGTGTCCCACTGTCTTTGCGTGACCTGCGATTTTGGGTCATGACCGGGCTCCATTAAACTAACCAAAACTCATCTAAAAATTGGTCAAAATGGTTCTAAAAAACCAGTGTTCTAGAGAATTGTCTGGCGAACATTTTGGTTGCAAGATTGACGTTCCAAGTCTTACCAATCGTCAGATATATCGTCGTAAAGTCAAAATTACGTGTTCATGAAATCCGACCAGGGTTCCCGTTTTGAAAAATTCACAAATGCAAAGTTGCTCAGATCACATTGCATCCCTCATAAGAGTTGTAGGAAACTAGATCCAAAAACCAAACAAGTTTGGTGGATAGCCGGGGCCGCAGAAATTAAAAAACGTGCGAAAGTTTTGATACATGAACTTTCGGGGCCTGGGGTGCTGTTAAATTCGCGTTTCCATGATTATAACCAATTTAACATTTTCAAACTATACGCCAGGAAAACTAGTGCAATGATCAAACCATTAATTTATTCCACATTATCACATGTCACATCCACACATGTCACATATATTTACTGTGCACAGTGGGTCGTTTCAGAGTCTGTTTTACAGAATAATATTATTATGATAATATGTAATAGTGTGTTCGAAAGAACGGCTGACTATCATGGAAACGCGAATTTAACAGCACCCCAGGCCCCGAAAGTTCATGTATCAAAACTTTCGCACGTTTTTTAATTTCTGCGGCCCCGGCTATCCACCAAACTTGTTTGGTTTTTGGATCTAGTATCAGGCATTTTGTTGTACTATGACATGCTGCATGCATTTTGTAATACTAGCTTAATTTAATAAACGCGGATTGAGGATTCGCAGACTTTTTAAATCGTAGGTACTAGGTAGCCTCATAATAATCGCAGATATCCAATCTCGGATATCAATCGCGAATAACTAATATCATAGTAATCGCAGACAACCAATTGCGGATAACTTATCAGTTATCAATCCGTTATAAGTTATCGCGATTAGTTATCGCGATTAGCTATCACGATTAGCTATCACGATTAGCTATCGCGATTAGCTACCTGCGATTAGCTATCCGCGATTGGTTACTATTATATTACTTATTTCGCGACAAGTTATCGTGGTTAGTTATCCGCAATTGGTTCTCCGCGATTAATCTATGATTTTGATTATTATAGTCACGGATAATGATCACGGATAAGCATTAATAATCAGTATATCTGATAAAATCAGGTTCTAGATGCTAATTCGCTCTTTTCTCGGTGGTTTTTAAAATCGTCTTATATTTAAGACAGTCATAACTCTAGATATGACTACCAATTACAACTGAAAATGCGGCAGTAAGGCTAGCTTTATAAATTAAATCTGATTCAATGTTAATTTAGACTCTGAATCGCTTCTTTGTAGCTGTTTTTAAAATCGTCTTAAATTTAAGACAGTCATAAATATAGATATGACTACCAATTATATCTGAAAATACAGCAGTTAACCCACGTTGGAAAAACATGTATGATAAAATCATGATTTATAGTTTAATTTGCTCTTTTCTAAGTTTTTTTGAAAATCGTCTTAAATTTTAATACAGTCAGATGCCCGTAACTGAAGAACCGTAACTCCGATTTGCTTGAAATTTTGAACGTGTGTACAAGATGTCAAGGCAACACCACGTACCAAGCGGCGTATTTGTAGAACGACGGGAAGGCTGTCTTAAACCCCAAAGAAAACTTAAGACAGTCATAACTTTTGTTATGACTGTCCGTTTTCTCTGTCCAAGCTTTAATACAAGGTTCACCACTAGACCTACCGACTCCCAAAGTTTCATGGTGATAGCTTTAAAACTGTGGCCTCTATTTTGTACGCAAAAAGGTGGTACAATCAAGGTGGTTCGGGACCCTAAAAACGGACATTTTGTCTAAAATACGACCCTCTGTAACGTAAAAACCGTAACTCCGATTTGCATGAAATTTTGAACGTGTGCTCTAGGTGTCAAGGCAACACGAACTACCAAGCGGCAAGTTCGTAGGACAACGGGAAGGTTGTCTAAAATAAAGTTGAAATTGCCGATTTCAGACAATAGGGTAGGAGGGGGTAATTCGGGTCAGTTGGTAATTCGGGTCACTTGTTTGTAATTCGGGCCATTCTAATGTAACAAGATTTGGCGGGAAAATTTGAAATACGGAATATCGTTCATTTCCCGATTTTGGATTCAATTGGTATTCCCGTGAATTTGCGGAATTTTTTCGAGAAGAAAACATATGATTTTATCCAATGGGATAATTCAGCACTTATTGACTAAGTTTTTGAAGGAATTACGTCATTATTGATTTACCAAAATGACGTCACAAAACAGTGTGTCTAATTCGGGTCATGTTTGTAATTCGGGTCACAGGCAAAGCGGCTAATTCGGGTCACCTTATTTTTGCGATAAATCAGCAAGTTTGAGTGATTTCTGGCCCCATATTTTATGTTTTCTTCTCGATTTCGGGCCTCTGGGGGCCTTTAGGGGCCTCTTGGGGCCTCTAGGGGGCCTCTAAGGGGCCTCTAGGGGCCTCTAGGGGCTTTTAGGGGCCTCTAGGGGCCTCTCGGGGGCCTCTAGGGGCCTCTAGGGTCCTCTAGGGGCTTCTAGGGGGGCCTCTAGGGTCCTCCAGGGGCTTCTAGGGGCCTTAAGGGGCCTTAAGGGGCCTTTAGGGGTCTCAAGGGGTCTCTAGGGGCCTCTAGGGGGCCTCTAGGGGCCTCTAGGGGCCTTTAGGGGGCCTCTAGGGGCTTCTAGGGGCCTTAAGGGGCCTCTAGGGGCCTCTAGGGGCCTCTGGGGGCCTCTAGGGGCCTCTAGGGGGCATATAGGGGGCATATAGGGTCCTCTAGGGGCTTTTAGGGGCCTCTCGGGGGCCTCTAGGGGCCTCTCGGGGCCTCTAGGGTCCTCTAGGGGCTTCTAGGGGGGCCTCTAGGCCCTAGGGTCCTCTAGGGGCTTCTAGGGGCCTTAAGGGGCCTTAAGGGGCCTTTAGGGGTCTCAAGGGGTCTCTAGGGGCCTCTAGGGGGCCTCTGGGGGCCTCTGGGGGCCTCTAGGGGCCTCTAGGGGGGCTTCTAGGGGGCCTCTAGGGGCCTTAAGGGGCCTTAAGGGGCCTTTAGGGGTCTCTAGGGGCCTCTAGGGGCCTCTAGGGGCCCTAGGGGCCTCTGGGGGCCTCTAGGGGGCCTCTAGAGGCCTCCTAGAGGCCCCTAAAACAGCCAACCATCAGCCAACCAACAGCTGGCCCGAATTACAAACACTTGACCCGAATTAACCGCATGATTTCAGCGGCAACACGCTGTGTTGGTAATTCGGGTCATTTGGTCACGTGTTTGTTTGCGAGGGCTGTGATTGGCTGAATACGCGCGTGGCCCGATTTAGCCACTGACCCGAATTACCAACAATACGCAAACTAACGATTTCGTGGGCTTTTTTATGTGTGAAAAAGGTTGGATTTGAAAACTTCAACAGTCCAAATATCTTAACAAGTGTCACATTGGATAAATTGAATAGATTTTATGTGCAGACATTCTGCCACAACCAAGGGAATACCACTTTAATCAAAAAGGTGACCCGAATTACCCCCGCCTACCCTAAGTATAGTAGCGCTGTCATAATTTTCAAAAATTTTCAAAAAATTCAAAAAATTTTTTTTTCGCAATTTCGATTTTCCATTCACTGGAAGCAAGAATGCTTGGAAAGTGGACATTTTTAAGGGAAGGATGGTTGGGGGGAGGGAGGATTGGGCCCCGGGCGCTTGCCAGCGCTATGATTGTCTGGCGGTCATTTTGGTACCCGGGTTTTTGTCCTAGCTCAATGTTTAGAGTGTCTTATGACTGTCAGAACTGGAATTTTCCCAAAAGTGGTCTCAGTGCAGGTATCGCATCGCATTTTGCCCTGTTATGAAGCTCATTGTTGCTTGAATAACATCTTAGTGCATGACAGTGTTGAGATAGACCACTTGCGTATCCTACACATTAACAGGGGCCTTGCCAAATCGTCATAACAACCCTGTCAAGTGTCTAGATGAAATTGAGACGATATGTGCTGATTATCATGGGATTACACACGACACCGAGCCACCTAATTAGGGTTTGTGAGCCGATACCAACTAAGACTTAAATGATGTTAACGCCAAGGATAAAGAGTTAGAAATCAGCTCTGTCGAAGCATTGGCCAGTGCAGAATCAGCTTGTGAAAATGTTTTTGTTTTCACGCTCAGTGAGCCAGCCAAGTTGAGAAGGTGGGAACGCGCGTGGTAACTCTCCCGCGCACAACAAGAAAGAAGAATGTCACGGCGCGTTACTGTAATGTATCTCGGACAATAACCAGCTTGATGTTGTGTGAGTCACAACGGTTTGGAACGGTGTGCATAGGGGACGTGGTTATGTCCACGACTTAAGCTACTATAATAATAGCGATCTCATTCTCTCTCTCTCTCTCTCTCTCTCTCTCTCTCTCTCTCTCTCTCCCCTCTCTCTCTCTGCTACACACCTGGGAGATCCTTGAGTCCCTGGATAATCTCGGCACACCTCTTTTGTTTTGAGATCCGGTCCCGTCCAATGAGAATAGACAACATCACAATAGAGACAATCTGACTTGTGTAAGCCTAGGGGGGAGGGAGGGTTTAGAATTGAGAAAAGTAGGTTTTAGCTTCGGATAAAAGGGTTATATTCTTTGTTTTAGAAGACCACTAAAACTTTTACAATATCATTCATTCCGAAACTATCTCTCTTACCTTGGTACTAGCTACACCGATCTCAGGGCCAGCGTTGATATGAATCCCACAGACCGTCTCTCTAGAGATGGCACTACCGACAGTATTAGTAATCCCAACTAGCAGGGCGCCCCGGGATTTACAGTATTTCAGTGCATTCAATGTGTCTGCTGTCTCGCCTGCAATTAGCAACTGTCAGCCTCCAGTGTGGTTTAGGAAACGTAATTAAAAGAATACCAAATACTATCTCCCGTGATTTCCATATTCTTCAAGCTAACGTAAACGAAAATCAACCCCACAACCTATAATTATCCCCAGTCCCCGATTCGAGCAAGGAAAGTCCCTACAAAATCACACAGTGCCTACCTGATTGAGAAACAAAGATACAGACATCGTCACGGAACACAGGAGTCTGCCTATCCAGGAAATCACTACTAAGTTCAATGACAACAGGCAGCTCAGATAGCTCCTCCATCAGTTGTCGTGTTGCAACTCCAGAGTGGAAAGAGGTTCCACTGGCAATAACAATGATACGGCGACACCGCATTAGATCCACTGCGTGGTGAGCTAGACCACCCAGGTTTACCTGGTATGGATAGAAAGGTATTAGTATTTTAAGAAGCATACGTGGCTAGGTTTGGTTGATTTTTAATGGGAGTATAATGACAACATAAGGGCAGGTTGAAAATTAACTTTATTGACCCCCTCCCCCCCTCCATTTGTTCCATTACCGTATTAGTAGCAAAGTCAATACGACCCCTCATCGTATTCAGGAGACTCTCCGGTTGTTCAAAGATCTCTTTCTGCATAAAGGTAGAGAAGTTTCCCTTCATAATCTCCTGGAGTTGCAGACGAAGTGTGGTGATCTGACGACTAGTTGATTCATCAGTTTTGGCATGGTCTGCCAGTCTTGTGATTCTCAGTGCTGAGGGGGAGGGGGACTGTGGTAATGGAGGAAGGGGATTGGAGGGAGGGGACCTGTGGGTGGGGGAACTATTGGAATAACAGAGTATTATGCATCCTTTTAGCAGTTTAGTGTAAAACCTCTCCCCTTTCAGTTTTTAATCCGGACACCACTCCATGAGGGTGGGGGAAGATGAAAAGAAATATTCATTCTGCAATTTAAAATTATTTAACTACCACAACTAAATAGTTAATAATTTACTGCCGCAATTAAATAATAAATAATTAACTAATTACTTACTTCCATTGCATCCACAATCAATTAAACAACTAATTAACTAATTACTTACTTCCATCCACAATAGATGTAATATCATCATCCTCTAGGTATATAACTCGGTCAGTATGTTCTATCAGTGCACTGAAAAAACAATGGTTTAGAATTTAGAACGTTCAAAGGAGTTCCACGTGCTTTACAACACAGATCATATTCCCCTTTTTACTGGGAAGATATTTTTTACTTATATAATAAATGCGATATTCTAAAATGCACTCATGGTCAGCACACAATTGGGACCCCGTCTACTACTCTACTGCAGCTAAGGAGCCATCTTTATTTTCCCAAACTAAAACTCATTAGTTTTTCTTTTATCTGTTTTCCATCTAAATCACGTGATCTATTTGAATAAACAGGTGGTATACTATCAACTGGCCAGCTCCTATAAAACAGCAAACACTGCACCTCAGTTTTCTAACTAACTATTGCTAAAAACATGAAGCTGTTTGTGTGTGCTGCACTACTCTTGGTCTCCTGCTCCGTGGCATGTCCTTCCGGATCTTACTGTATCGCAATACCATGCCCCTCAGGTAGGGTCGTACTGTGTCGCCATACCATGCCCCTCAGGTAGGGTCTTACTGTATCGCCATACCATGCCCCTCAGGTAGGGTCGTACTGTGTCGCCATACCATGCCCCTCAGGTAGGGTCGTACTGTGTCGCCATACCATGCCCCTCAGGTAGGGTCTTACTGTATCGCCATACCATGCCCCTCAGGTAGGGTCGTACTGTGTCGCCATACCATGCCCCTCAGGTAGGGTCGTACTGTGTCGCCATACCATGCCCCTCAGGTGGGATACAACATACATAACAGCAGACATTTATAAAGTATCAATATTCCGCATTTATGTACCAAATATTATTTCTGTAGAAAATGACGGTAACATGCCGTTCTGAAGGATCATTAGAATATGATCATTAGATTGGTAATGAAGTAACTACACAAGATATCTTCTTTTTCAGGAACGTTTAATCCGGACACCAACGCGATGGACATTTCATCCTGCTACGATTGTCCCTCTGCACACTTTTGCCCCGAAGGCTCTGCCCAACCTATGCTATGTGCCGCTGGAACCTACAATGACATGGAAGGCCAGGGTTCCTGTAAATTGTGCTACACTGGGCATTATTGCCCCACCGGGTCAGTGTCACCTATCCCATGCCCGGCAGGTACCTACAGTGATATGGTCGGACTTGTGGGTGCACATTTCTGTGTGATGTGTCCCGTTGGGTACTATTGCCCCGAAGGCTCTGCCCAACCTATCCTATGTGCCCCTGGAACCTACAATGACATGGAAGGCCAGGGTTCCTGTAAATTGTGTCCCGCTGGGTACTATTGCCCCAAAGGTACTGCATCTCCCATTGAGTGTCCTGATGGATATAGCTGTCCTGAGGGATCTTTTGAACCTGAGGGATCTTTTGAACCTATGTAATGGAGATCTGGAGTTGGTCTGGACTCTGGAGTTAGTCTACACTTAGAGTGGTTAGACTTTCCAATTAAAAGTTTAGTTATCATTGAATTTAATTAGCCATAATACGAGGACTCTGTCTCTTTGTTTCCTTCACAAACTAACACAATCAGTACTCTGAGATATTCAGAATAATGAGATCTGAGCAAGAATTATGCGAATGAAATAATATAGGGGGATGAGACATTTCAATTTGAGAAAAAAAAGGAGATCAGTGAGAAAGTACCTTGCATCTGAAGCGAAGAAGTACTCAGCTGATGTTCCAGGGGGACTAAATGGTCGATCTCCAGATGCTGAAAAATAAATCAAATTCACTAACCAAACATATTACCGGGGGTAGGGTGGGCACCTTTATTAACTCCAACAATCCACCACCACTCTACTCTAATAGTGGCAACTCACCTTGTCGTCCCCTGTATGTAATGTTAACTCACCTTGTCGTCCCCTGTTTGTAATGTTAACTCACCTTGTCGTCCCCTGTATGTAATGTTAACTCACCTTGTCGTCCCCTGTATGTAATGTTAACTCACCTTGTCGTCCCCTGTATGTAATGTTAACTCACCTTGTCGTCCCCTGTATGTAATGTTAACTCACCTTGTCGTCCCCTGTATGTAATGTTAACTCACCTTGTCGTCCCCTGTATGTAATGTTAACTCACCTTGTCGTCCCCTGTATGTAATGTTAACTCACCTTGTCGTCCCCTGTTTGTAATGTTAACTCACCTTGTCGTCCCCTGTTTGTAATGTTAACTCACCTTGTCGTCCCCTGTATGTAATGTTAACTCACCTTGTCGTCCCCTGTATGTAATGTTAACTCACCTTGTCGTCCCCTGTATGTAATGTTAACTCACCTTGTCGTCCCCTGTATGTAATGTTAACTCACCTTGTCGTCCCCTGTATGTAATGTTAACTTTGTCCATGGTTATCTGATCCTCACTCTTAATCCCAACCAAAAGGGGAGAACCACGTTTAACTGCCACAATTTGATCCGGGAACAATCTACTTTTGAACACCAACGCGAAAGCTCCCTCCTGAGAGAGAAAAAATCGGTTTAGGCGCAAATCGATGGAAACGTCAAAACAAACATCTCACTCGCTTCCTCTTTCTTTCTTCTACAATTAGCCTCTCTCTCCCCTCTCTATATCACACATATTACACAAACAATGTCTGTCAGGACAATCATTGTCCTGACAGACATTATGCTCCGACAGAACAGTGTCAGTGGCGACTGGAGCCCTCACCAGCTGAGAGATACACCGCTCAACGACATCAGTAAAAGAGAGTTCCTCCTCCTCACTGTTGTGGTAGATGTAGTGGGCCAACTTGGGTATACATTCTGTGTCAGTTTCCGAGGTGAACACGTACTGTTTAGACTCCTGAGGTTTGGGAGGAGGGGGGTAATAACTGGTACGTAATGTTTAGACTTTAGACTCCTGAGGTTTGGAGAGAAGGGGGTAATTACTGGTACGTAATGTTCTGATTTCTAATTCATGTCATGAGGGAATTGGCGGGGAGGCAGGGGTACGAAGAGAAGTGCTCTTTTTACCCACATAAAAAAGAACAAGTTGAAACGTACCAGGAACTTTTTGATGTCTTTAAAGTTGGTAATGATTCCATTGTGAACACAAAGGAAAGAGCTATCTTCACCGGATGACTGGGGATGAGCATTTCTCTCGCTTGGTTCACCGTGAGTAGCCCACCGGGTGTGAGCAATACCCACATGAGTAACAGCAATTGTCTCATATTGGGCCTTTTCGACATCTGTACAGGGATATTGGAATTATTATAGGTGAGCTAGTGATAACTTTATTAGTTGTTCAGAGATGCTGTGTGAGGGGCTGGTTACACCGTCTGGGGCATCATGATGAAAGGCCTAGTGGCCCATTTCCTTCATTTTCAGAGATGGTTTATAACTTACCAAAAACCATGTTTCGTAGCATCTTCACTTTTCCCTGCTTCCTGGCAATATGAACTCCCTCTTCTGGAAAATCAACCGCAAGTCCTGGGAGTGGGTAACATCATGTTAGAATACTAAGAGTTAGATGCTAAAGACTTAAGAAATAGTGCGTGGATTAATCATTTGTTGCTTGTCGATGTCTTCGCATGAATGACGACTCTTGATAACTAAGTTCGACTGTTCTATGACGTCAAACATACGTACCAGCAGAGTCATAGCCTCTGTATTCAAGCCTCTCAAGTCCCCGGAGAAGAATTTCGTAGATCTTCTTTCGCTGACATGGCACACAGAAGTTGAGATACGCGAAAATTCCTGTATTTGGAATTGACGAAAGTTAGATAGATATTTTCATCTTGATAAAATTGATAACTTACCACACATATTCTTGGATTATAAAAGAGGTGGTCTAGAATAGATCAAAGGAAGTGAGAGCACTAACAAAACTGTTTTTGATAGTCGAACTGAGAAAAAACAAAGTTTTTGCATCTTTTTCTGGTCGAGTTTTTTTTTGAAATCTGTACAAATTTCGTTGCGCGGCGTACGCGCATTTGGACGAACGCGCAAAAACGCTGCGCGTTGTCATCTGGCTTTGGCATTTCGTTCTTGGAACGATGACAGTTTTGATGAAGGAGCAAATTAGCCGCGCGCGCTGGATGAGGTGATATCAAAGAGCCAATGAACGACGACCTTGATTTACCGAACAAACGGACTCATTGCTAGTGATTCTGAGTGCTAGGTCTTGTTCCTCTCTTACTTTCGGTTGTATCTTGTTTTGATATTCAATAGGATCGATTTGACGCATGGTTAGGTTCACGTTTTGTTTGGGGTTTTTAGCTGGGATATTAGGGGTAAGTTTTGCTGTTTTTGTCCGTAGTTTTGTTGCTCACATCACTCACTTCAACTCAGCAATCAGGTCTCAAGACATTCTCACGCCCAGAAAGTTGATACACAAAATTCATACACCATGCGACATGAGGCCACATGAGACATAATAATATGCAATATCCCATTGCCTGGTAACTGCCTCCAGATGACAGCCTATCAGGACAGAGAATTGTAAACCGAGAAAGTAAATTAAATCTCCTGTACATATAATTGCATTTTTTATTGTCGTGAGTTCCACCCTTTGCAGTGATATAATTTCACATGTAGCATGATACCATGCCTTCATTCAAGAGCCCTATAATATTATTGCTGTCACTCGCCCTCTCTCTGACTCTCTCACAAGATGACATTTATATTCAATCCATGATTCCGCACACAATTCATCTTCCTATGTCGTATATCTGCTAAGGTGAATAATATATTGATCAAACAATAATACGAATATTCACCAGGAATAGCTCCATAATATCAACTTCACTATTTCACTTCCCAAATCCCATCACAATCACTCTACCCGCTAACTCCCCACCCTTCTCCCTCCCCAGGTAGTACTATCGGTGGACGATGGTTTGATTCACGAGCCTGGGAGGTGTATATCGCATGGGGTTAGTGGTGATAACACCCATCTTAACATATACAATGGAGAACCAATCGTCCTAAAAGACAAGAATGCCAAAGCAATTATAAAGGTACGGAGAGGGATAATCCTGACAGATGTCAGGGGGTTTCAATTTTCCTTTTTTGGGTGAGGATGTGCTGTTCCCCCTTTCATTCCTTTTCACACCCTAGCACACAATGTTACAGGGTCATTCTCATGAAATTGACACCAAAATTTCAAACTTGTCCGATTTCGATAAAACTTATATCATCTGAAAGCACGTAATGGACTTAGTATTTCTGTATACGTGGACTTCATAATTATTGCATAATTAAATAATTATGAGTAATTAAAGCCGCGTACGTTACGCAACGACCGTTACGTGATGGACGTTACAATGCAATTTAATTACAATTGCATGTAAAGTGGTCGTAACGACCATAACGTCTATGGTCGTTACAAATTTAACGACCGTTACGTGATGGTCGTTATTCCGTAACGTCCATAACGTTACGGACGTTACAGGTGTAATGTCCGTGCAAATAACTTTGTGGTGGAGTCAAATTCATGACCTTATAAGGTCTGTCACGGTCATTACATTTTGAATTTTGTAACGTCCATAACGTCATGGTCGTTACTTTCGTAGCGACCATAACGTTACGGACGTTACAAATTTAACGACCGTTACGTTACGGACGAATGTCACGGTCGTTACAATCATTACATTTTTCACTATCAAAGCAATTTAAATCCAAATTAGTTACAAGTATGCTTTCATACTTCTCAATCAGACAGATCTCTTTGAGAGCTACCGCTGGATACCCATTTTTACGTCGTACGACAACCATAACTGATTTTATGAGCGATTTTATGAGCGTCACGGTCGTCATGGTCATTACGTCCACGCCGAAAATCGGTCATTTTTAGCATATTATGCGTCATTATTCATTCCTATGATACATAATTGTACCATACTGTTCATTTTTCGTTAATTTAGACATTTTTCTACATTCTGGTACCAAAATTACCAAAGTTGACCAATGTTAAGATGCTCTAAAGGCAGGACCAAAATCTCTCATCTCGAAGTGTCAATTTTATGAGAATGACCCAACACTCACAAAGACAGGCTATGTGGTTCGTATTGTTCGTAGTAAATGAGGAGACGGTATGAACAATACAATAGTGTCCAAGGGTTAGTCTATTGTCATATAATTACTTGTCTAATGTACAGTACATACTGGCTACAATAAATTAGGTTGTATGGTGGTTGGGAAATGTATATTGGGTTTGTGTAAGCTGGGTGTAAAGCCGTACATTATGGGTCCATTATGTAAGAGCAGCTGCTGTCGACAGGAGCGCATACATTCTACCCCTCTCTCGCTTTCTCTCTCTCTCCCTCTATCTCTCTGTCGCATTTTCTTCTACCCTCATACAACCGCGTAAGCCACCTGTCCACGCCCTGCACCTTTGTCAGAAGCTAACAATACATGATAGACTTGTACAAAGAGAGGGAAGAAGAGGGGCGAGGGTGCAGAGAGAAAATAGAAAGAGAGAAAATAGAGAAGTCGAGCAGCAGATAAAATTATGCAAAATAAAGAGAAATTGTGTATGAAGAGAATCTAAAGATGTGGTGGATAAGTATGAAAATAAAAATTTCGGGGTGCACGCCCCTTAGTTGTAAATAGCTGCAGTATAGTAGACCAGTTACCGGTACGATACCACTGTGAAATGTCTGCCGGTAGTTGGCCCGCAATGTTCATCTTCCTTCCACCCACATGATACCCGCCCTTAAATAGTGGGTATGTATTGGCCGGAGAGAGAGAGAGAGAGAGAGAGAGAGAGAGAGAGAGAGAGAGAGAGAGAGAGAGTGGGTTTGTGTTGACCAAACGTGACCATTGAGCACTTGTTAAACCAGGAAATATAGTATGTGTCGGGAAAACAACATCTCTTCGACACAACTCACACACACACACACACACACACACACACACACACACACACACACACACACACACACACACACACACACACACACACACACACACACACACACACACACACACACACACACACACACACACACACACACACACACACACACACACACACACACACACACACACACACACACACACACACACACACACACACACACACACACACACACACACACACACACACACACACACACACACACACACACACACACACACACACACACACACATACAGATTTATAAATTGTACTGTGTACATTCATTTTCATTGGTAACTGGATGTGCGGGTTGTACTGTACAGGAACTGATGCATGCTCTCATTTTCCTTTCCTCTTTCTTTCTCTCTTTCTCTCTCTCTCTCTCTCTCTCTCTCTCTCTCTCTCTCTCTCTCTCTCTCTCTCTCTTTCTTTCTCTTTCTCACCCCGTCTCTCAACTTAGTTTGTCTGCTTTGATGTAAGTTAATTGGAATAGAGGATGGATAGAGAGAAGATATAGGAAAATATAACGGAGAAGATAGAAAGATAGAAAGATAGAAAGATAGAAAGATAGAAAGATAGAAAGATAGAAAGATAGAAAGATAGAAAGATAGAAAGATAGAAAGATAGACCGATGCCCGATCGCACGACTCCAGCAACGATCGCCCGATCGAACGCTAGAAAGATGACGATCGCAAGATCGACAGCTCGCCGCTCGCCCGATCGCCCGTCGACCCCTCGCCCCTCGCCCGCTTCGCCGCTCGCCCGCTCCCAGCTCGCCCGCCTCGCCCGCTCGCCCGTCGCCCGCTCGCCCGCTCGCCCCGCTCGCCCCGCTCGCCCGCTCGGCCCGCTCGCCCGCTGCCCGACTCGCCCGCTCGCCCGCTCGCAGTTTTAGTTGGTATTTGTGCACTTCCGACGCATAACGTAAAATCATGCCTGTCTCTCTCCAGTATAATTATAGTAACACAACGCACATTCTAGATCTCCCTATCTGTTTTCTATCCTTCTCTCCATCTGCAATTCTCGCCTGTTCCAAAAAGATACCACACTTGAAAGTGGTAATTTCCAGCCACGTACAATATCTTAGGTGGAAAACTGAAACTGATTTAGTACTGAAAATTGTCTATTTCAATAAATTTAGAAAGAAAGGCGGGGGAAATACAGTGATCGATATTTTTATAGAGTTTTGGCAGGTATGATATTCTTATAGACTGTCTAGTGGAATGTTGAGAGAGAGAGAGGGTGTATCAACATCTATCATGGTACCTCCTGCTGATCGTCTCAATATTCAATCGAGTTAGAAATGTCTAGTACTCTCATTTAAACTCTGGGTTAAACTCTGGTTTAAACTCTAGGTTGGATGGTTGTTGTGATTGTTTGTTTTTACCACAAGGTGCTAGTGTGTAATGTATACATACTATTTCCGGAGACCCAATATAAAAAGATCGAGTGAGCCCCAATATAAAGAGTGAGTGAGAGATAGATAATGCATCATATGGGTTGGTTGAATAAGTTACTGAGATACGATGTTATTTGCCCTAAAATGTTAAATAACGTAGGTTCGAACGTAACAGCTGTTATAAATATAGCACCTTCTATCTAAATCTTTATTATGAATTTCTTCCAGACTCAATAACCTATGAATTACAGTGAGCGAACATGTTACTACTAGTAACACATGCAGTTACAGTGACTACTAGTAACATGCACAGTTACAGTAGCTAATAACTTACTAGCTCAATTGAGTTACCAGTGCTGTGTGCCACATCTAACTACCAAACCACATCCGGCAACAACAGTAGTAGTATTTACCAAACAAAACATGTGTACCTCATCATCATGTGTTCAATGTCCATTGCATGTGGTTATTTATACATTCCTGGACAATTCATCACAGTCAAATTTGGCCGATTAATCATGACCATGTGATGGAGAAAATAACATTTATGTTTCCTCTTTTTTGTCTTTCTTTCTTTTGAATTTTTCATTTCTCAATTTCTTACATTTTTCATGAAACACTGAGATCCTGTATCTAACGAGAGATTCCCCCGGAAACCAACAGCTAGTAAATATAAAGAGAGAGAAGGCGGGAGAGAGAGAGAGAGAGAGAGAGAGAGAGAGAGAGAGAGAGAGAGAGAGAAGGGGAGAAGGAGATAGGGAGAGAGAGAGAGAGAGAGAGAGAGACTCAGAGAGAGAGAAATGTCATAGGAAATTTATGCAAAGACACAATCATTACTGTGCCATTCTTATACGGCCTATCATTGAAGCTCACAGCTGCAGTAGTATAGGATACAGGAATGAGAGAGAGAGAGAGAGAGAGAGAGAGAGAGAGAGAGAGTTAGAAAGATGAGATAGAGAGAGAGAGAGAGAGAGAGAGAGAGAGAGTTAGAAAGATGAGATAGAGAGAGAGAGAGATAAATCACGTTTATAATGGTGAGAAAGAAGACGGATAGTCGAGAAATAAGGATTCGGAGATTATAACCAAAATGAATCTACATCATCGTAATATTTAGTTTCTATGTCTCATGTTCATTGTCTGTAAACAATATCTGGGTTTCCCTTGCTCTGACACTCTCGGATATATGCTGTCACAAGTCACGGACAAACAGCAAGGGCATTTTGTGTCTTCCCACGAGATGCCCTCTCCTCCTCCTCTCTCTCTCTCTCTCTCTCTCTCTCTCTCTCTCTCTCTCTCTCTCTCTCTCTCTCTCTCTCTCTCTCTCTCTCTCTCTTCTCTCTCTCTTTCTCTCTCTCTCTCTCTCTCTCACTTATTTCTCTTTGACAAATGACACATCAAGAATATATGTTCCCAATAAATCCTTACTAGGTTTTCAGGATGGAATTTAGGCTCTCGATAATCTTCAGAGACATGTAGAGATGGAATTGAGGGAGTAGGAATGTTGGAAGCACAGCTGCTGAATATATAAGCTTATTTATTTATACTACACACATACAGCCATTAACTCCATTTCCTGGTACATCGATCAGGATCTGGAGCTCTCCTGCAGCAGCTGTACTTAGTATCATATAGGAGGAACTGAAGATCATAAATATTATCATCTTTGCTTCAATTTCTATCTTTCTTTCTCAATTCTCTATGTCAAAATTTTAGCTCCACTTGAAACTATTTCTGTCCTTCAGACCTCTTTCTTTCTATCGTTCTTCAATATAATATGCAAGCTTCATTTAAGCGATCGATTATCTATTTTTTATGTTTCCTTTTTTATTTCCTTTTTCAAAGACTCTGTTCACGTGAAAATATCGTGGAGGTAGCACTATGGAGCCATTTAGACGTAATAAAGTGAGAGACGACTTTAAATTTCGCTATCTCCCTCCCTCCCTCTCTCTATCTCTCTATCCCACTCCATCTCTCTATTCTCTCTATCTCTCTCTCAGCTCTCTCTCTCTCTCTCTCTCCCTCTCTCTCTCTCTCCCTCCACTTTTCTTTGACAGCCAGAAATCAGGCCACTACTGTCAAAATCTAAGTGACTTTCCCACAGAAGAAGATAGAGAGCTGTAGAACTTTCTATCTTTGATTAGTGGGCGTCACGATAGGAAGTTCTAGGGGAAGTTTTAATGAGAAAAAGATAAAATGACGAGATGGACTGAGAGGGTGAATGACTAACTAGAAAGATTGCATGTCAAACTTTGCAGACATCCTGCAGCGTGTCAACCAGTGGCATCATTCCCTCTCTCTCTCTCTCCCTCTCTCTCCCCCTTCACTCACCCTCGCTCCCCCTCTTTCCCTCTCTCTCTCACCCCAACAAACCACGTAATACTTACAGAAGTATGCAACTTTATGCATGCAGTAGGGGCTGCCGGCTGACTCAGGAAAAGCATATTTCCTGCTACTCAGTCCCATCAAGAGAAGAAATAAAGAGAGAAAGATAGAAAGAGTGAGAACTGGGGAGGGAGGGAGAGAGTAATTGCGAGAAAGGGGAGAGGTTGAGAGAGAAATAAGGTCATGGAGTGAACTGTGTTTCTTTACCCCAGCATCACCTGCAATTTGTATGACCGCAGTCCGCACAATAACATTCTCTTTCCTGGCCCTTCCTCCCACGCTCTCTCTCTCTCTCTCTCTCTCTCTCTCTCTCTCTCTCTCTCTCTCTCTCTCTCTCTCTGTCTCTGTCTCTGTCTCTCTCTCTCTCTCTCTCTCTCTCTCTCTCTCTCTCTCTCTCTCTCTCTCTCTCTCTCACTCCATCCAACGCATTCATCTCATAACATGAATACAGTTACAGAATACAGTTTATCAAGGAAAATATCGCCATACTCCGGTACTAGCAACTAAATTTCTAGCTTTGAGTTAATATCCACAATATTATATTTATTTGAATATACCCCCAATGCAACATTCGTCACTCAACAAGTGATTGTCATACCTCTTTTGTGATGCGATACAGCTTGAGCACATAGTCACCACGTACTGTGTTGCGAGCACCCCACAGGCCACAACTCCTGATCTAATTGCATGAACATTTTAATATTGCACTCCATCTATCCCTTCTTACCGTTTTCCGTATCTCTCTCTCTCTCTCTCTCTCTCTCTCTCTCTCTCTCTCTCTCTCTCTCTCTCTCTCTCTCTCTCTCTCTCTCTCTCGCTCTCTCTCTCTCTCTCTTTCTCACTTTCTCTTTAGCAACAAGCACAATGTGCATACGAACTCAAAGGCCACGTGAAATCTCTCCACTTCAGGGAATGGAAGGAATAGAAAAATGTAGACTTACTTCCACCACAAAATAAGAATTTTCTAGTTTCACGTTTTTCCAAATCCTTTAGAGTTTAGGTGTTATTATGATCGACACCTGGTGGCTAAATAAAATAACACATTACACCACCACACATCTTCCCCCCACGTAACTGCATCCGTGATTGTTAGCATTCGATGTAACAAAAGAATTTTAACGGGACCTCCGTATATTCGATCCTCTTTCTTGGCGTGTCGCCAGCTGGCACTGTGAAAACGTATCACTTTGTGGGAATACAAATCGTTTCACACGTGACTAGGGATCTGGAAGAGTCGGGAATGTAAATCTTATTTTTTTTCTCGAAACAGGATAGGTGATATTTTGTACGTGAAGTTTTACATTTTATTGATATGAGGGGGTAGGTTGGCACACAGTCTACCAGTGCTGCGGTCGGCGTGGCGGTACTAATTTGTACCCAATTACTTGGGCATCAGGTGATATTTATAAATGGGCAATATGCCAGGAGTTTTAGCACACATGTGTAATACCCCCTCTCCCATGGTTTATTTCCGGGGCCCAAGAGACGGGAAGTGTCTGTACTCTCATGGGAAAATTCTTATCAGTTAAACTCTGTAACATTATTATACGAGGAGGGGGTGGGTAATTTGAAATTTATCTTTTCTGGCGCACACATGTGTTTATGAAAATGACTGGTTATGGTACAGTTTGTGTCTACTGCACTGCTGTGAAACGGGGTGGAAATTGGGTAATTGTTTAATTGGCATAGTAACTTCTACATGTGTGTGTGTAGCGGCAGTCGTGCTCTAATTAGTACACCCCTGCTGCTGCGGACAGGCTGTTCTAATAATACTCTGAGAGAATTGTCAGCAAATGAATATTATTATCGGGGCCTGAAAATGTGAATGGACGGTATTGAAATTAATATTAATCAGAAAATCATGGTCTAATCACTAGTGGTCCACTTCAGGTTCATTTTGGTGCTACTGTGGCTTGCTAACTGCAGTATTCTAGAAACTAAATTTAAAATTTTCAATGAATACATAATAATTAGTATAATTGAACCCTCTCAATTTCATGTACCGTCCTATTACTTCTTACGTCACGTATACAATCTCGATCTGGATCCCTCTGAGCTGCAAATGTGCGGGATAACACGAGAGGGAGCGCGCCGCGCACTTTCTAAATGTGAATTGAAGTTGTCAGTACGACGGTTGCGCGGCTCTCTAGTTACCAGAGATGTACCTGTCGTGCTGCTGAAGTCATCTGCTGATTGATGGGTGGGGCAACATGGTATGAAACAGAGCTCTCTCTGTCACATGTGATTTATTTTAGAAACACTCCATTTTAGTTCACATCATTTCCACTTCACATCCCAGCCCTCCCCCTCTGCTCCTGCCTCCAATTAATTAGCAACGCTAAAATTAACTTCTACTTCAGGAGTTTTGTCCCATGTACCAAGACATGGCGGTATGCTGTGACGCTAACCAAGTGGATAACTTCAAAATCAAAATCACAGCCGCTGCTAATTTGTTTGCAGGGTGCAGCTCCTGTTGGTATAACTTCAGGGCAGTGCTGTGTCAGCAAATGTGTAGTCCTGACCAAAGTACATTTATGAAGGTAAGAAATTACATCATCTTATCTGTCTCCACGTCTCCCATCCAAAGTAGTATAGTTACGTCACCTCTTTGAATATGTATACCAGGTGTAGAACGATTAGATCTCACATCTCTATCCAGAACTTTTGGGTGTATCTCGTTTCTCTCTCTCTCTCTCTCTCTCTCTCTCTCTCTCTCTCTCTCTCTCTCTCTCTCTCTCTCTCTCTCTCTCTCTCTTTCTCTCTCAGGCAACTCATTAGTCATGAGGACAACTTATTCAGCTAGGGGATTATTACAACGTTTCACATCCATGCCTTTTCAGGTTTTAGAAAAGATAGAGCCGGAGAATGACGGATGGAATGGGGATGTTCCTGCGGCCCGTTCATTTGAGGTGTCACTCACCAAGGAATATGCCGTGAAGTTATTTGATAGTTGTAAGGAAGTAAAGGCTTTTACAGTGAACGCAATAATGATGGTGTGCGGCGACGATGACTGTACTTATGTGGTAAGTTTTTCAAGTCACTCTTTCTTGCTGGGTTACCATGGTAACTCGCTGTGTTACCATGGTAACTTACCGCGGTTAACTTTATTTGTATAGAGAATAGGCATGTCTACTTACTTTCAAAATTCATATATTCTGATCTATAAAATTCCGCCTATTGTCTTCTCAACCTAACATTTGAATTATAAAGTTGTATGTCATGCATATTTAGTTAACCGAATACACAAATGTGTATATCGCAGCGCCTGCCACAACGAGAATTAATATTCGCTATAAAACTGTCTTGTAAAGCACAAGTTACTAAAAACAGAGCGCTGTAAGGAAATACGTGCAGTTAGAATATCATGATTTATTTATGGAAAGAAAAGTCATGGAATCTTTATTCTACATCTAATCTTTGAGAAACGATATGTCTCTCCCTCTACCCCCCTATCTTCTTTGCCAAGTTAGACTGTTATTCGCGCGCCCCGAATAAAATAAAAGAGTTTGTACTAAACAATATCTTCTAACCCCTTTCAATACAGCGACTCCTGAAAGCTCTGGGATTAAAAATATCTGACGGTGGCCGAGCTCCTTACACCACTTCATATATTGTCGGTAATGCCCGGGAACCAGACATCACTCCTCTCTCCGCCCACGCTCTGTACCACTGCTGGGAGACACCAGAGGTATGTACCCCATATTGTCGATCCATAAGTGGCGGTGAGTTGTCAATCGGAGGTACCGTGATTTTGAGGGGAAATGCTCAGCGGAAAGGGTTTTCCCGGTAAATCGGGGTGCCCGGTAAAAAACTGTTAATTTCCTATATTTGGGAGAAATTTATCCTCACAGTAAATGATCCAAAAATAAAGTTTCTCTTCACCGTATATAACTCCCCTGTAGGGTCAAGAACCGTGCAGTTGCTCAGACTGCAAAGAAGCCTGTAAAAAGGAAGATATAATCACAGCCCCACCCCCCTCCAAACCATTCCGAATTCTGGGTCTGGACGGTATAGCTGCGATCATGGGCTCTCTTATATTCGTGCTTAATCGGGGTAAAAATGTAATCTATACGAATTATCTACAGTAAATGGATCACAAATAAGCTCTTCCGTGTTAAAACCTAGGCAAAGAATAACGGTGGTTGCTTAGACGCAGATCGTGATATCACCGTCAAAATTAAATTTGTTGACCCCACCCCCTCCAAACCATCCAATTTCTGATCCCGGTATCACTGCCGTATCTTGATAACCCTAGGCATAGCGGTAGTCAAATTGAAAGTGATATAGCAGATATGAATAAAGAGTGGGCGAATCCTGAGCATAGGACTTGGTTAGTAAGGACAGACTAAGATTATTGGGTAGACGGGTTGTTGGGTAATAACCTGTCTGCTTGGAACTCCTAATATCCAAACCATTACTCAGGTTCAGTGTCAACTTTATAACCAGTCTACGATGGATTGGTGCAAGCGATGACTATGGAGCCTATCCCGCGGAAAGTCCCTTTGGATGATAACCCTGCGCAACGGCTCGGCCTCTTAAGGCAATTATTGAGATCGAGTCATTGCCACGTTTCCTTTGGGCAAAACGTGTAGCACACATTCGGTGAAACTTCCCTCTCCATCGGTAGTGGTAATGTTTATTCGGGAAACCCTCCACCATTCACACCAGCTTCCCACGGAGGTCTACCTCCTCCTGAGCCTCTTTCATATTACTCTTACCATTACCCCACCAGGTTCCAGAGTATCTTCGAAATTCGGTAATTCAATGTTAAACCTCGTCATCCTCTGGTTACCCCCTTCCAGGTTCCCTAATGATATCTGCAGTGATGATATCTGGCCTTGCCTTCTTTACCATCACTACTGACCCTGTCAAACTGTGGAGTTCCCCATCTAGCACTGCCCGTCAGCAGAAGGATTATTTTGATGAACATTTTACACCGTTCTATAGGACCACACAGGTATGATAATTGCACGGGTCTCCTTCTCCCTGAGACAATCGCCTGTCTAGCTATACCCCCTTTCGGCCTTTCGTGCACCCTTTTTATAAGATAAAATAAAATGGGTTTGACCATTGAGAAGTTACCCTGTCAGTGACAGGGTAACTTCTCAATAGTCAGGGGTCGTCAATATAACCCATTTTGGGTTCCTCAGTACACCGTTAACTGTCAAATCTAAGCTCGTGTTAATAATCTTCTCCCGTCCGTGTGTGTGTGTGTGATATTGCAAATTTCCCCTGTCCTTTTATGACGTGATTTCTGTCAGTACAAAATGACGTTTTTATGACGTCATACTATGACGTGTATTCTATAACACTTATTAAAAGTCATACCAAGATATGTTTCATTAACGCCCCCTCGCCCCATCAGATGATTATCAGAGCACCAGACGTGCCAACTGAGAAATACCGGGTGGTAAACAAGCATACTGATGTCAACTTTACCGGAGTTTTTCATAAGCGAGTGTTATCTGAAGCAATGAAGCTGCAGAATGAGATAACATCCCTCACCGCTGAGGTCAATGGACAAACTGTCACATTGAAGGTACGGTAACGGGTGTTTCCCAAAAATTGGTCCCACGATATCGGGTGTTTCCCAAAAAAGTGGTGTCAAACCACAATGAACATATGAAACTACCCCCCCCCCTATCAGGATGTGTGTTACATGCCCCTCGCACCGGACAACATGAACTGTGCGATGATGTCACCTCTCCAGTGGTTCCAAAACGTCCAGGAAAACCTCGACTATGAACGGGGTCCCTACACATACAGGGACCATCTCTATTACTGTGCAAGGTAAAATAATGCTGAACTTCACAATATATTGCTCCTTTATAAACTACTTCATTGCTCCTTCATAAATTCAATCGTTGCTCCTTCATAAATTCCATCGTTGCTCCTTCATAAAACGATTCCCTCCCTTCAAGGAACAACCTGTCTCCCATGGACGCTGCTAATACTGGTATGCCATGCCTGGGTGTCTACGGTGGACCTGTATTCACTAATATTGCTTATGGAGGTTATGATGGTAAGTAACAGGGACGGGCCCTTTACAAATAGCTACACACACTTTTGGATATGTATTTCAAGATGATCCAAGCACGAAATTTTGTTCGTTCCAAATAGTTATTTCCAACCATTTCGTTCTTTAGGTGATAATTTTGAGAGCGCCCAGTCGATTGTGATAACGATTCCAATCAACAACCATCGAACCAATAACACTCTTGCACTCGCCTGGGAAAAGGAATTCCTGAACTTCATGAAGGTATGGGACTAAGAGTGAGATTGTTGAAACATTGAGTTTCATGAAACATGTCCTGTGGCGTTTTTTTAAAATTTTACATCGTCATGATCGCATCCATATATTATGGGCATCACGTGACATTCTCTCTCTACAGGGGTACAAGAGTGATATCATCAAGGTTTCATTTAGTGCGGAGCGAGCTATTGAGGATGAAATCTCCGAGAGTAGTTTCCAGGACCTGTATACCGTGTTCATCTCATACGTTCTAATGTTCTTGTAAGTTGAAATGCAGTTTCTTTGTAACCACGTAGTTACCAGTAACTTGCAGCAGAATTCATCCCAAATTCGGCCATATATCTCCACTAACCCCATTCCTCCCATTTCAGTTACGTTTCCCTAACCCTGGGGAAGATTCAACTGGACTGTGGATCCAATATGATCCAAGCTAAATCAATGGTCGGACTTAGCGGTGTTGTTATTGTACTGATATCCGTCGCTTGTTCACTTGGTAAGACACCATATTATAGGCATACATACCATATTAGGACATCTCTTGAGAGACAACACACCATATTAGGGCATAACAATTCACATCTCTCCACTACCAGGTGTGTTTTCCTATCTCGGTTGGGAGGCAACACTGATTGTGATCGAGGTGGTTCCCTTCCTTGTCCTTGCAGTAGGGGTGGACAACATTTACATCTTGGTTCAAGCTCTCCAGAAGGAGCCACCTAAAAACCTCGACAATGTGCCCCACCAGGTATACAATGATAGCTGTGTTTTGTGTGTCAATATATGAACGCTGAGTACTGACTCAGTGACCAGGCATTACATCCTGTTCTTCTTCAGAAAACATCTAACCAAATCTCAATCCCAGATTGCGGCAGTATTCGGCAGGATCGGGCCCTCCATGCTCCTCTCTGCGTGCTGTGAAACTGTGGCATTCTCCCTGGGTGCAATGTCGAGCATGCCAGCAGTCAACAAGTTTTCTCTCTACGCAGCACTCGCTGTATTCATCAACTTCCTTCTACAGTGTACTGCATTCCTATCGGTTAGTAGGAAGCGAGAAACTTTTAGGAGAGAAGAAATTGTTTTTCTGGAGAACTTTTCAATCTTTATGTTGAGTAATGATCGGTCCATTCTCAGTAGAACCAGCACAAAATTCTTCTTTCTCTTACATAAAATATATATTTCAAAACTCAAAAGTCGAAGAATCGCAAATAAAATATGTCAACCTTCTCTGCAGAACTTTTAGTAAATCTGAACCCCCCCTCCTTCTTCAGGTGCTAACATGGGACTTGACGCGACAAATGAGCGCTAAATTCGACTGCTGCTGCTGTTTTAGCAACCCAGACACGGTAATATCGAGCCAGAAGAAGGGTGCAGTGACGGTGATCATTGAGAAATACTGGGCACCAGCACTATTCTCCAGCAAATGTGTTAGAGCTGCGGTGTTAGCAGTCTTCTTCTTCATTACATGTGCCAGTATTGGTAAGTTCATCGAAGTACTGAAGTTAATTAATGGTTAATTAGCGGTTAATTAGTGAGCGAAATACAATATATCATGGAATAGGTAAATGTATTTTACACAGGAGCTGGCATTCACCCGATCTATTTCAACAGGAATGATGAACCGTCTAGATATCGGTTTGAACAGCACAGTTGCCCTGCCACATCATAGCTACCTGGGTGATTATTTCGATGATCTTTCAACTCAACTGCGAGTGGGTCCCCCGGTCTATTTTGTGTTCCAAAACACAGGTAAGAAGAAATTGGATGTTTGAGAGGGAGAGATGAAATTTATTACTCAACATGGTGCATGCATACATATCGATTAGAAAAATCAGAGTCCCGATTACCCGAACCTACCCTTGATTTCTCCTATTTTCTAAACCCGAATTCTCCTCGAAGGCGACACCTGGCAGAGGTTCCCTAAGCGCCGTGCCCAGGATGAGATATGTATGGGGAGGTCCTGCAATAGTACCAGTGCTCTCAACAAGCTGAACAGACAATCCCAGATCGCAAACTACAGTCGAATCGGTACGGGGAGAGTTTAGGAGAGAGTTTAGAGAATTTCGGAAGAACTTTATAATGCCTTGCTCAATGCTCAGGACCTGATTCCAGTATAATCGATCATTCCTAACCCAATATTTTCCACACTCAGCTGTTTCACCTAACTCCTGGTTGGATGGCTACTTTTCCTGGTTGGACCCCACATTTGAGTGCTGTAGAGTCCACTTTAACGGATCCTTCTGCCCCTCAACTGACCGAGTTAGCACGTGCTATCCCTGCATGAGAAAATCTGGTGAGTTTTGTAGAACAATGATGTTATTTAGCATGTTCTAACATAGAACTGCACTAAGACTATCTAGCTAAGTCCTAATGTTTCAATACTCTTTAAAACTCCTTTAATTTCAGATGGTGCAAGACCCCCGGAGAACATCTTCTTCAAGTACCTCTCCGACTTCCTCACAGACAACCCTAATGCCCAATACTGCGCCAAGGGAGGCCATGCCCTGTACGCTGATGCTGTTGAGCTGGCGTACAGCAAGAAGAACCCCGGACAGGCAATTGCTATAAAGAGCACTTACTTCCAAACCTACCATACTCCACTTCATTCATCCGAGGTGAGTTATTTTAGTAGCCGGGTCTAAGTAGGGTTTAGTTCGTCTAGCTGCTTCATACAGTAGTACCTAACACAATGTAATATCTTTAAAAAACTTACCCTCTTTTACTTGACTCAAACCGCCTCCCACTTACACCTTCTCCCTCTCCCAGGATTTCATAACGGCCTACCAACAAGCCCTGGAAATAGCAGATGAGATGTCCAACTCTGTCTCCAACATGACCGTGTTCCCCTACTCCGTCTTCTATGTCTTCTTCGAGCAATACCTAACCATAACAGATGAGACCATTGTCAACCTGCTCCTGTGTATCATGGCTGTCTTCCTCATGTCCTTTATCCTGCTGGGATTCAACCTTGGTCCGGCTCTAATCATCACAGTTACGGTTGCTATGGTTACTGCGGATATGTTCGGACTCATGTATCTGTGGGGTATAACCCTGAACGCAGTGAGCTTGGTGAACTTGGTAATGAGCGTGGGAATTAGTGTTGAGTTCTCATCGCATATCGTCAAGAGTTTCACAGCTTCTAAAGGTGTGGGAAGGGTTGATAAGGCTTTTGATGCTCTCGTCAGAACGGGACCCTCCGTTCTGAGCGGGATTACCCTCACCAAGTTTGTGGGTATTGTAGTACTGGCCTTCGCTAAATCTCAAATATTCGAGATCTTCTACTTCCGGATGTACCTGGGTATCGTGATCCTTGGCGCCCTTCATTCCCTTGTCTTCCTTCCCTGCTTCCTCTCTTTCGTGGGATTCACCAATAATCTCAGAGCTCTCTCCGGAGGTGCCACCTACCAACCTGCTGAATCCAGCTCACCCCGAGTAGATGAGGATGCCTCGCCTACTGACAGCGGTATAAACCTCAAACAAAGTCCCGGTATAGGAGCGAGGTTTGCGTGCAATAAAGATGAACCTCCCTACGCGTTCATGTCGCCCAAGTTGTACATAAAAGACAGTAACAAGACAATGAACAATCCGTCGCCCAATAATAGTGCCAGTCCGAGTACCAGCAACAGGAGTGGTGCCAGTCAGATCATCTACACAGCCAATGAATCTGGGACTGATACGAAAATGTGCGATCAGGCTGATTTTAGTGATACTGAGAAGTACGGTGTACCGGTATAAATAGTTTAATTAACTAACTTAATTAGTTAATTAATGGGATAATTGTGTTTTTTTTGCTCAAATCTTTTTGGTATACCATGTGGTTTTTGACTAGGGAAGTTAATGATTAGGTGCAATAAATTGGTGGAGCCTTTTTGTTGCTATTTAGCACTATGTGCAGTAGGAACAACTAAAGACGTTTAGTTCTCTTTTTTCATACGTTTTATTTACACCCCCGTTTATTTTTTGATGATTTTCCTCAAATTGAACACATTTAGGTGGAGTAAACTAGAGTTGTTGTTGGTTTGTGTTGTTGGTTTGTTTGTGTTGTGGTTTGTGTGTGTTCAACCGTTGCTATGGTGTCCTCGCTATAGGTATCCCAAGTAACCTAAATGCTGCTAGTTTGTGTGTGGTAACCAAGGTAACCCTTAGTTACCAAGTAGCCCTAGTTACCCGTAGTAATAGTAGATACTTTATGTGTGTGGAAGCCCCTCAGAGGGTTTAAATCTAGCAGTGAGTGTAGGGTGTGTAGATACGATGTGCCCCTACTGCAGAGTGTTTGTTGTTGTTGTCTGTGTGTGCTTTAACTTTATATTTATGGTATTATGTATTCTGAGAAGTGTATATCCTACCAATCCTATTATTATCGTGAATATTTTCTCATTATCCATGCCTGGCTAGACCTGTATGGCGGCGCCATACCCCATTTGATTCTCAAATCCCTAATCTGAGCGCGCGACAGTGCGCTCAGATGGGTCGCGGCGCCAGACAGGGCTAGACTGTGTTTCGGGCGCCCCTTTATAAATGTAAAGGGAGGGTTAGAACTTAACAAGCCTTGAAGGGTAAGGCAGTCCCACAAGCGTTTTGCTAACCTTTTCTGGATGATAGACACTTATCAGAAAGGGAAAAAACTACTAGAAATGAAATAAAATCATGTGTTCATTTATTAATATTATCCCCCAAACTGTGTGAGTTTTTGTTTTTGTTATCTTTTTGTGTAAGTTTACATTATTTATTGTCTTCTTTGCGTTTCTTGAAAACAGTTCGTTTTATTTATTTATTTCTGCAATTCTGAAATGAGGAATTTAAATGGAAAATTGTGGCCTGGTCGTAAAATTTCTCTCTTATGAGTAAAGAAATTGCGAACGCGGAATTTTAAATTATGCGATGCTGTTTGTGGCGCGCAACTTAGTTTCTCTTGTTGTCGCGCCGCGCGCTTGAAATTCAGTTTGAAAAAAGTTCCGCTGAAAAACAAAAATTTTTTTAAATCTTAAAATTCCTAGTTTTTAGTCTTTGAACCACCAAGTTGGGCCTTGTAAGCCCCGTTTTGCTTTTTTGAAGATTTGTAAATGTCTGTGTTCGATTAACTTAACGCTCTCTTTGTTGTAACGTGACAAAATTGAAGTCAAAAGTTGCGTCAAACCCCTCCAATAACCGCCAATGTCGTCCGTCTAGGTTTGTTACGCTAGGTCAGGTGTGTGTCCATGGACTCATGGCCTACCTTAAGGGACGATTACGAGCTCCAAGGCGTAATCGGAACTGGGGGCACTGCTACAGTGCAGGTAAACTCAAGTTGAATTCGCAGGGAAACAATTATCCCGATTTCCGCTAATCGCTACGAAAATAGAAAGCTATAGCTCTATCAACGTGCATATGTGTAACGGTAAATATTGAATAATATTTTCCTCCTTCAGATCGCGTATTGCAAGCCCAAGAACGAAAACGTAGCTGTAAAGAGGATTGATCTTGACAAAACGCAGTTTAGTATAGACGAAGTCATCAAAGAGGTCAACGTAAGTATTTTATTTCCCGTGCAATCTTGAAGGTTCGTCTGCGTCCTTTGAATCTACTCTTTTGAATGATCAAATTGCAAAAGTAGTTATTTCTGGGTGTTTCTAGAATAAGATTGAGTTTCTAATCAAATTGAACACTCAGACAATCTCTCTCCCGTAGGTCCTGTCTCGTTTTAATCACGAGAATATCGCCCAATTTTACACTGCGTTCGTTGTGAAACACGAGCTATGGGTTGTTATGAAGCTTTACAGTGGTGGATCCGTCCTAGATGTCATCAAACACATCGTGAAAAATGTAATTAAAATTATTGAAATATGTATATTAAATCAAATTTTACACTACTCCATCTAATCAACATACACTGTATGATTTAATTGTTTGACTTCTTCAGGAGGGGAAGTCTTCGACTGGAATTCTGGATGAGGTTACCATAGCAACCATTCTAAAGGAGGTTTTGAAGGGATTAGAATACGTCCATAGCAACCAATACATTCACCGGGATGTCAAGGTATGTGTGCAGAGTTTTTGGTCGTTTTGGGTGGAATTAGAGAATCAAGAGTTCGTTAATTTATTGACTGTCAAGGAGAGAGTTATCTAGAAATTAAAGCTAGATATATGTGGGTAGTTGGCAGTGGTGTTGAAAGGTGTAAGTTGTATGTAGTAGCCGCTGAGAGTTATTGTAGCAAGTGGGGTTTAACCCTTTGACGGCGAGAAGGATTGGCTCGATAGAATTGTCTAATTTTTCGTTTATAAGTAGATATTATCAACACAAAACGCCTCGAAAAGGAAATTTGTAATTCCGACATGTAGTTTTTGCTGGGCCCACTGTAGCATATATGATACTATCGCCCGTAAGGGAATTCTAGTAACAAATCTAAATTGTACAAGTTTGTGGGTGCTATGGCATAACTTTATGCTTTCATGTGGTATATAGCTACAAGTTCTACAATCGTGAACGGTTTTTACCAGGAGAAGAACCCAAATTAGAGATTTGTATCATATATGATACTATCGTCCTAAGGGTAAATTCTCCTAAAACATACATAATTCGGGCTAGAAAAGGAGCTAACAGACAAATGGGGGCACTAAAATGTGTAGAATCATCACATTAGTGGGGGTAGAGCACATATTTAGGTCGCTATCTGGATCCCTAATTGAGATAATTGGATAATTAGCTAATTATCTGTCCCGCACGTGCTAATTATTCATGAAACTTTGCTCTGGGAAGGAGTTATGAGACAAATGGGGGCACTAAAATGTGTAGAATCATTACATTAGTGGGGGTAGAGCACATATTTAGGTCGCTATCTGGATCCATAATTGAGATAATTGGATAATTAGCTAATTAGTTGCCCTGGAGCGCTAATAAATGAGACTTTGTGGAGTATCCAAGACAAGTAGGGGCACTAAAATGTGTAAAATCATCGCCTTAGTGGAGGTAGAGCACATAGCTGAGTTTCTATTCCAACTCCTAAATGAGATAATTGGATAATTAGCTAATTGACGGTTGCACACCGTCCACTTTTCACCAAATCCCGTGGTTTCTAGGTAATCCTGAGCTCTTTTGCTCAATCTAAGGATCTTCTGACAGTCCCTAATATCCCTAAACCCCTATAACCGTGTGTCCAAACAATAAATATGGGAAACTGTAGTATATTAGAGGTTGAACGTGTTGTAGGAGCAATAGGATATAAAAATTCTATAGGATTGTAGTTGGATCTTGGATGTATGAGAGGTCTAGGATGGAGCAAGAGGGTTCTAAAGAGCTGAAGGCAGTGTCTATGGTTGTATCGAGTGCTATACTATTGTGTAAAACGAGTCAAAGGTGATACAAATGGGGTTAGGGATTGTCAGAAGATCCTTAGATTGAGCAAAAGAGCTCAGGATTACCTAGAAACCACGGGATTTGGTGAAAAGTGGACGGTGTGCAACCGTCAATTAGCTAATTATCCAATTATCTCAATTAGGAGTGGGAATAGAAACTCAGCTATGTGCTCTACCCCCGCTAAGGCGATGATTTTACACATTTTAGTGCCCTCACTTGTCTTGTATACTCCGCCTAGTCACATTTATTAGCGCTCCAGGGCAACTAATTAGCTAATTATCCAATTATCTCAATTATGGATCCAGATAGCGACCTAAATATGTGCTCTACCCCCACTAATTTGATGATTCTACACATTTTAGTGCCCCCATTTGTCTCATAACTCCTTCCCAGAGCAAAGTTTCACGAATAATTAGCACACGCGGGACAGATAATTAGCTAATTATCCAATTATCTCAATTAGGGATCCAGATAGCGACCTAAATATGTGCTCTACCCCCACTAATGCGATGATTCTACACATTTTAGTGCCCCCATTTGTCTCTTAGCTCCTTTTCTAGCCCGAATTATGTATGTTTTAGGAGAATTTACCCTTAGGACGATAGTATCATATATGATACAAATCTCTAATTTGGGTTCTTTTCCTGGTAAAAACCGTTCACGATTGTAGAACTTGTAGCTATATACCAAATGAAAGCATAAATTTATGCCATAGCACCCACACACTTGTACAATTTAGATTTGTTACTAGAATTCCCTTACGGGCGATAGTATCATATATGATACGGCGCCTTAAACGTTAATAACTCATTCAATTTTCAATATTTTTTGATGCGGCTTTTTGCATTCGGTCGGTTATGTCGAGCACTTTTATTCCTTCAAAGGATTAGTTGTGCCCCCAAAAAACAAAAAAATGAGAAATGTTTTTAAAAAAAGGCCGAAATTAGCCTCCTTAGAGGGGCTATAAAATTTTTTTTCTTGATTTTCTGAGCTGATCTGGACGTGGTTTTAGGTTCATAATTCCTAAAACTAGCTCGTGACAAAATATGGGCCACCTAGATAAAACATAAGGACTTCCAGGCCGCCTAGAATAGACTGTAGCATATATGCTCTGTCGCCGTCAAAGGGTTAACTAAGTTCATGTACTATAATACCTACCTATTAGATATATTTGATATTATCTGAACGTGACAAGATAAAAGTTCTCTCTCTCCCATGATTTAGCTGACGTTGAATCCTTTCAGGCGAGTAATATTCTACTGGGAGAGGATGGTAGTATAGTTCTGACAGACTTTGGAGTTAGTGGCCTTATCTACGATCAGTGTGACAGAAAGCAGAAAACTCGGAGAACTTTCGTCGGTACACCCTGCTGGATGGCACCAGAGGTAAATAACTGGGTTTGTAGCAATTTGTAGGGTTTGTTTGTTTGTCTGTTTGTTTGTAGGGTTTGTTTGTTTTCATATGAGTGAATTTGTTGGTCTGTTTGTTGGTAGTATGCTTTTATCTCAATGCATTATTCAATGAAATGTAAATAGTGAGAGTGTACCGTGTGGGGGGAAGTGAAAGTGGGGCTGGGTCTTTGTTGCAAGTTTCCGGTGTTTCTTTGTAACACCCAGCATATGATATATATGAGATTACGTAGCAGTTATGACGTCACCAATGAATATGTAGTGATAGGGTGTGGGAGAGGGAGATTTGAACGGAATGTATGATTTTATTAGGGCTTACTTATTATTCTTGTTGAGTGATATGACTTATGAGGACAACAGAGTTAGGTTAAGAAAAGTATATTTTATATATTCTATCCTTAGTTTCGAATATCAAACTAAATAGCTCCGGCCCAGCAGTCGGAAACCTACATTCTATCCAGTGCGACTGGACCACACCAAATATACAATGCTACACTCTCTCCCATGCCAAATGCATTAGCCCAAAATATATGTTGGTTATTCAAATATTATATTCAACTTCTTCATCTCTTCCCACTGCATAATAGGGTCATTTTTAAAGTGCATTTCCCCCACCCAATCAGTATTAATTATACCCACCCCCCACGTGTTACATTTATCCTGTTGTCACCCTGTTACATTATCTTATAATAATGCCACATTTATCATCTCGGTTATTATAATGTACACATGTCACCACTCTCTCATCCTGGTAGTGATAAATACACAGGGGAGGGGGAGGGGGGTGTTTCAAATCGGGGTCTGTCATCAAGGGAAATATGTATACGTTATGATATTTGTCATTTTATGTAACACACACACACAGACATGTGTTCAGTGTTGTATGAAAAGCAGTTTTAGTCACTCATTAATCATGACTGTATTCAGTGTGTTTGGTCATTTCCTTTCTCTCTCTCGCTTAATCTTCATCTCTCTGTACGTCTCTCTCGATTTCTCTCTCACTTCATTACATATGAATCTCTATATCATTCTCTATCCCTCGCTCTCTCCCTAGCTCTATCTTTCTCTATGCCGTTCCGTTCGCTCTGAATGTATCATTCATTCTCTACCTATCCTATTACGACCACTGAAAGTGCACTAGCCAGAGGAAGAGTGTTTTGAAGCGATAGAAAAAGGATGAAATGTGAGTGAATCAATGAGAGCATTGCTAGCGGTAACACGATATATTCTTTCCATCCCACTTTACCGGAAATTCTTAGATCATTCACCTCTCAATATTCTTGTTGTGTGGCTCACACCGCATTCCATTCTGTGAGGGTTCGGTAGATCAACATTCTTGGTCCCTAGAGTTATGCAGTTATCGAAATTGTTATCGAGACCTAAAATTCCCTTTTCTCGGTAACCAACAACCTTCTGACTCTCCAACAATATCGCTAATCGCATCTGTCTCTCCCTTCTGTCCAGTGCCCTCCCCTTCATCCTCCTTCTCATTCACTCTCTCATCCTTCAATTCACCTAAGTTCTCCCCCAGTCCTCCCTCCCTCACAACCTCCCAACCTCAGGTAATGGAACAAGTCCAGGGTTACAACGAGAAAGCTGATATTTGGAGTTTTGGAATAACAGCCATTGAGTTGGCAGTGGGGCACGCCCCCTACCACACCTACCCACCCATGAAGATACTGATGATGACCCTGGGCAAGGATCCACCCACACTGGATGATGCGTTAGAGGATGCTGAGAGCAGCAAATACGGGAAACCGTTCAAGAAGATAATTGAAAAGTAGGTGAGAGAGGGAGTTAGAACGTGAGATAAAGTGTGAGACAGAGCGAGAGAAAGAAAGAGACACAGCGAGAGTGAAAGAGAGACAGGGAGGAACCAGATGTGTAGTAGTGACGCAGCTGGTAGATCAAGTTGGAAATTGGGAGGTACACACTGTTGTTATAGTCCTCCTGGGATGCTGCACATAACATCATGAGGACATGTCATTAGTCCCAGCTGCTCTCAGTACACATATCTAGTTGGAGCCTGGAGTACATAACAGCGAGGAGTGCTCTAACAAAAATACAAACTATGGAAGCCATAAGATATGGAAATCATACCAGTGAAGGCCACATTATATTTTAGAAATCCTACCAGTTGTACTCGTGCTGATGTACTAAAGCCTTTCTGTTGGTCGACCTGTGTACCTCCCAGACAGAGTTGTGCAGTAGGCAGTAGAGATCTTATCTTGAGAGATGTCAGAACAATAATGACGTGTCAAGTTGTTACACAAAGTCTTCAGAGAAGTTTTCCCTTTGACATGTTCGACATTTATAACCCCCCACATTACTGGTCCCTGATTGGCTGATAACCAGTCACATGACCTAAATAACGAGTTCTGATTGGTTGTTTACTTGTTCGACATTTATAACCCCCCACATTATTTCAGATGCCTCAATAAAGATGCCTCAAAACGGCCAGCAGTGACAGAAATTAGGAAAGATCCGTTCTTCAAGAAAGCAAAGGATAGACAATGGATTATTGACCATCTTATTCGACGGGTAGGACGAGAATCGAGATTTTTTTGAATCACCATTTTCATTTTTCATTCTTTCTCACTCTCCTTCTTTCTTTCTCGCGTGACAATATTATATGTGCATGGTAACAGAGAGATGAAGATAGAGAGAACAAAGAGTAAAGAGACGAAGAGAAGAAAAGAGCAAGAGAGGTTGTGACAAGTAGAGAAGGAAAGATTTAGAAAAAAGTAAGATAAAACTGAGATAAATTTTCCGGTTTTTATCGCTCGTGTCGTTAATCAAACGAACGTGACTTTGTTGTGGTGTGATTTTATTCTCTGCCGGTATTGAACAACACATGAGTTATGAGTTCTCACTAATATCACAATTCGATGAATTGTGTTTCTCTTCCTAAATTCCTACTTTTTGTTTTTCAGTACATTGTATGTGGGTTTGTGAGGGTTTGGTAGATGCGCCATTGAATTGATGTGTTTTCCAGTACATTGAATTGATGAATTGACATTGAGGTGCTGCAACCACACACGCGTCTACTGGCCACACAGTGAATTGTTTCCTGTTGTGGGGTGGTTGAGAGAGTTTTGGAGTCCAGCTTGCACTTGGCTGTTTTCCAGCTGCATTGGTCCACAGAGCAGAGATAGACAGACAATAAGAGAGATAGACACTAGACAGAGATGTGAGAGAGATAGAGAGAGAAGGAAGAAAACTAAAGAAAGGGGAGAGGCAGAAAATGGCCAGTTAAAAGACAAGACGTTTATTATTACGCGAGAGAATTTACAGGCTTTGTTCACAGCTGTGCTTTTACTAAACCGCAGCCATACAGCCCTTTTCCGTAAAATGTTTTTTCTTTTGCCCTCTCTTTTCCTCTCTATTTTTCACCTCTGCTCTTTTTTACATCCTTTTTATTCCTCCCTTTCTCTGATTATTCTCCCCGTCCTGCCCTGCATGTTTTCACGCCTAAATCTCACATGTCTGATGTCCACACATGACACACGTCAACTGCTGGGGAGACGTCACAGTATTTCATGTCACGTGACTCATGCAGTAGCATATATAATACTTATCTCCGTTACGTCACTACTGCTCTTAAAAAGTTGTTATTCGAGGTTTGAATATTTTCTTTGTTTCTGGGGCTGATATTTTGTGCCTCTATAACATACCTTTCTTATTCGGGTTATCACGCCTGGAGTGCCCCGAGTGCTGACAAAGTCACGACTCAGTGTTCTCGAGAAGAATTATTTATCAGGCTCCAAGCTTGCAGTTATTTACCCAATATTTATGTTGCCTCCCCTCGCCTTCTTTCTTTACAATTTCATAGTTTTAGTGAAGCCAATTTGGGGCGTCAACTAGCAATGGTCCGATCAAACCGTTTTCCTTTAATGCTTTGATGTCTTTTACCATGGCTGCAATGTGATCACGTCCGAGCGTGACTTTTATATTATCTCTAAAATGCACATGTGGCCTTCTTTTCTCATTATCCCTCTTTTTTCCCTCCATTTCTCTCTTTCTCTCCCTCTTTTTATCTCTGTTCTCCTATCTCTTCTCTCTCTCGTTTCGTACGAATATCTGTAATTAGTTTTTCTATCTATCTCTCGCTGAGTGCTGTGCCCGTCTCTCCATCCTCAGTCCTCTCTCTATCTCTCTCTCTATCTCTCTCTATCTCTCTCTCACTCTCTCTCTCTCTCTCTCTCTCTCTCTCTCTCTCTCTCTCTCTCTCCCTCTCTCTCCCTCCTTCTCTCTTCCTCCCTCTTCCTCCCTCTTTCCGTCTCACAATATCACGTTTTAAGACTCAAACCGGTTTTGATCATGACATACTTGCTTGCTACGGACACGGGATATGTTTTACAACGTTGCCATCCCTCTCTGGCCTCTCATCTCTGCTTGATATGCCATCCCTCTAGCCTCTCTGCTTTGGATATGCCATCCATCCTTCCCTGGCCTCTGCTTGATATGGGGAAGGCTATTGCTCTATCCGCGATTCATCTCACGCGATCAATGGTACCTCAATCTATATAATCATTGTTCTCTCGCTTCCTTATGACTTATCCCATCGTTTAGCATAGAAATATATATCCTAGTGATACCAGCCTAGTGATACCGGCCACGTAGCGAGATTCCGTAGTCGGCAAGATTTACATTCCTGCAGTCTCATAGACTGTGTAATCTCGGGGGTCTCATGAGTCATGAATGCCTTTCTCTGCTATATGTTTCTCTGCTATGTCTTGTCTCTCCTACATGAAAACATATTATATCGCTATATTATGTCTTTTCCACGCCCACAACAACAATTGCTACCTCTAGATATACCTCTAGAATATATATCGCCAAACTTTACTCATTCTCCATGTTCATTCACCCTCTCTCTAAGATGCATAATTCTCTCTCTCTATCTGTGTCTATCTCTGTGTTGAATTCATTGCTCCCACTCTCTATCCCCTCTTTCTCTAATAATCCATTGCTCTCTGAGTGTCAGATAAATCCACCCTGTTCTTGGTAGGGATGGGTGTCTCTTTCTCGGAGTGTCTTTCTGTTCTTGGTAGGGTAGGGTGTGTCAAGTGTGCTAATTCTCCCGCTATTGTTTTGTGTGCGGGTATAATGCTTTCAGAGAGGGAGTATGCTTTCAGCTTTCAAGGGGAGATAGAGAGAGACAACTGAGAGGGTGTGGATAAATGGGTAAAGGGAGACTAGAGAAAGTGAAGGAGAGACTAGAGAGAGAGAGAGACAGATAGATGGAGAGAGGTCAACGGAAAGTTAAAGAGAAGTCAAGGCCTAAATTAGCTGCACAGTGTTCAGTGCACAATGCAACACACTGCACACTGCATACATTGCATTTGTGGCTTTTCTTACAGCAAATGCAGTTGTCTCTTTCTTTCTTTGACTCTCCCTTTCTCTCCCTCTCTCTTTCTCTCCCTCTTTCCCTCTCTCTCCCTCTTTTTATCTCCTTCTCTCTCCATCTCATATTCATTTAGCCATTTGAAAACAGGCTTTTGCTTGCTACGCGTTGTTGTCACAACCTTCAAACAATAACAAACCTAATGTGTTACAAACTTGTTATCCCTGTTGTAACCTTATTATTACTCTCTTTTACACATAACCTTGTTATAGCCATGCACCAAATTGTTTCCCCCTGCTTATACCTGACATCCGTTGTGTAGCGTTCGATAAAATCTGAAAGGGACAACCTCTGCCTTGTTTACCCTACATCCTTTATTGTTGGTTTTTGCATAACTTTCTTTTCAATTAACTCATTCTACTCCTATAGACCACTAATATTATGTTATTCTGTCCGTATAATTTCGACCCCGCTGCCATCAGTTTCTCGCCCCCGCCCGTACCTACCTCGGCGGCGAGCTATACCAACCCCTACCACCAGCAACGGCACTCCCCAACTTACTACACATACCACCCTACATGGACGCAGGTACAGTTCCACATATGTTCCAGATCTATAGGATTCCTATTAGGAACTAACACCCTTATGTAAAGTGAACTGATACTGCAGACTGCTTTCCTCAGTTAGTTTTAATAGGGTCAATATTATATCCCTTTTTATGGTGTAAATACCTGAAACAGTACAACATGTTTAGAGGATTAGAGGAGTGCATTGCTAGAGGCTTGCAGCCTGGTTTTTACCCTCTCCTATAATCTTTGTTTCTTTTAAAACCACTCCCATAATAAAGTTACACGTGAGAGAGAGAGGGGGACACAGACCAGTACATCTACTTCATGTGTCCCGTGTGTCCTAATATACAGACAGACAACTGCACACAGACATGTGTCTACCTCTGCCGCGAGATAATCCAGTAAACTTTCCCAGACACACAGCAGGGCATTCTGTAGTATTCTGTAGTAGGGCCATGTACTGCAGCGCATGTTCCTGTAGCTAGGACTGTGTGTACTGTCATTAACTTTGGGCCGTCCACAGATCTAGTAATTCCCCTCCTCTCTCTTTGTATTGTAGGTAATTTCCGTGTACAGATTACATACGTCATGATTCTAGGGAAGTCTACAGAGGGTTGTCTCATATAAGACCGTCCTCTTCGGCTACGTGAGACCGCGTAGCGAGGTTGTGCGATGTACAGTCAGTGTCTGACAAACAGAGGGGGATATATGATTGGATCAGAAATATAATAATTGTCGTAGATCGTTTTTCGCATAATATGAGTAGAAAAGATTCTACTTTCTAGGGAAGTCTAGAGGGGGCCTTATAAAATCGGTCATCGGATAATAAATGTAAAACACTTGTCGATTGTTGCAGATCGTTATTCGCATAATATATGAGTAGAAAAGAATATATATTTTCTAGGGAAGCCTTATATGATCGGTCATCGGATAATGAATGTAAAACACTTGATTGTCGATTGTTGTAGATAGTAAGGAATATAGACAGGGAACATGACAATATTAATCCGCGTTATTGTTGATGATTCTATTGATGAGTCATAACATGCATAATGTCATAATGCGTGTTACAAACTTCGTTACCTACCGCGCTATATAACAAATACGACCTTTATCTGTCTCTCACCTCTTACTGTTATGTCTCTTACTTCATTTCTTACCCTCTATATCTCCATTCTCTGTCTCTCTTACTGTCTCTCTCTCTTACTTCATATCTTACCCTCTCTATCTCTCGATGTAGCATCATTGTATGCGTGAGTGTGGATATGTGATAGATTGAGAGAAATGTAGAGATTAACATCTCAAGAGACATCTGAGAGAGCTAGAGGTACTGGGGGAGAGAGAAAGAGTGAGAGAATTGAGAGAGAAAGAAGGAGTGAGAGAATCGAGAGAGAGAGAAAGAAGGAGTGAGAGAATCGAGAGAGAGAGATGCTGAATGTAGATTGTAGCACAAGTGAAGACCTCTAATTATAAAATCGACTAATAACCTGCACCCTCCAAATCCATTCTGTACATGCACACACTCCCTCTCCTCACGAACCCGCATCCCAATTGAAATCTCATCCCCTAAGGGTCCAGTTAGAGATTTTACTACTAGAGCCAGGTTCTTGGTGCCAGAGAACTGCTGACACTGTCGCGCGCGCGCTACTTTCAATGCAATTCACATCGAAATCCCTGCTAGTCATCGAAGATGTCGCGCGCAGCATGGTTCATAAGGATTCTCCCAGCTAACTCCTGGTGCTAGTTTCCAATCCTGGTGCTAGTTTCCAATCTGCAACTGGAGCGTAAATTGAAACCTCACCCCCTATATCTGAAATCTCACCTCACCTCCGCTCCTCGTGTTACAGGGTGTCCCAACTACGAAACGAGCCCAGAAGGTAAAACGGGTGCCGGGTTCTAGTGGCCGATTGCACCAAACCTCAACGGGCTGGGAATGGTCGGATGACGATTACGACGAGGATAAACCAACACGAAGTAAGAATGTGTTATGTTCTATCTTTTACAATAGAGAGTTGTGCTGAGAAAGGGTCGAGGAAGGCAAGAATTAGATATGTTGGGGAGTAATCACGATGTATGACACTGAGTACACTGTGGTTCTGAATTGAGAATAGATGTGCTGCTCTATTTGTCCTTGATGTGTGTGTAATGTATGCAGTATTCAGTTCATAGTTCATCTATGTCTCCCTTTTCTCTCACTTTCTCTCCCCTCTCTCACTCTATCTCTATCTCTCTATCTCTCTCTCTCTCTCTCTCACTCTCCCTTCTCTCACTCTCCCTATGAATGTACATCGTCAAGCTCCACACATCTCGCACAGTGACGACCGGAGAGCTCACTAGAAGGAATTGGCAGGGTGACATGTCTGTAGGGCGCGCCGCACAAATCCTGTGTCACGGACGCAGATTCAGCGCGGCTCTAGGGACCATCACGCGCGTTCCCGTACATCGTCCTGCAGAGAATGTGAGTGTACCGGGTATAACATCTAAATTAGGAAATCTTTCTGATCTCTCTCTCTACCTACCAGGTGATACATCGGCACTGCCAGCCACCACTGCACAGGTGGCACCCAGCGAGCAGACTATAACTGCCCAGAAGTCTTCTGCTGCTGCAGCGGGGGGCGGTGGGACAGTGACTGAGGGTGGGAATATACCTGCCTTAGACAACAACCCTGCTCAACTTACCATAACCTGTAAGTGTAATACAGCTGTATGTGTGTGTTTTATTTTGGCTGGTTAATTAACGTTTCCATTTGGCCTAAAATAACTAATGATTGGAAAATAACCATTCCGCCTAATTGACAAATGTGGTGTTCATTCCTTTCAATTTACTCCCACTAATTCTGAATCTCCTTTCAGTTCAACAGTACCAAGTGCTCCTACGTGAGACGTGGCAAAATCACAAATTACTGGAGGAGAAAGTGTCGGAGAAGCCAAATCTTGAGAGCCTTGTAAACAAAGTCAAGGAAATATTGGATCAGTTATCTCTAGAACTTAATGTATGTATATTGGGGTGTTTTAAATAGGTTAATATAATGATGCCCTATTTGACAATTCACACATCTACAACACATGGCAATTACAACAACTACAAAACATATTCTCCTACACAAAACTGTTTTTTCTCCACAGTTGATTTGACTCCCCTCTCCCCTACCCAGTTGACACCAGAGACGATACAGCGGTTGCGAGATATAAACAAGAGTGTTGGGGATCTCCTGCGAGATGTTGATAAGAGGCTACCAGTCGAACTGAATATGAATATCCGAATGAGAAATCGGGAAAAGCGGCTCAACGATATTTGCTTCAGCTTTACTGTGAGTTTCATTAGTTTTGGTTTAGTTTATACCGCTATTTGTTCAGCTGGTCTTTTATCAGCCGGTTTCCGTATAAAATGCCCAGTTAAACCGACTTTTATTTTCCACTAACAGCACTCCCCTCTCCCAGATCGGTTCAGATACACCTGTTCAACTAGCCACGGAGCTGGTGACAGCGGGACATATCAACTCAAAAACGGCCGATGCGACAGCAGAAAGTATTCAGTACCTTATCTCCCACTATCCCATAGTAAAAGTCACCTACTTTCAAGCTCTCAAATATAGGTAGGTTTTATAATCGGAGATAGATCTACCGGAGTATTTTTGTGTAGTTTTCAACCTTTGCTTTTCACCCGGGCCCCGTTCTTAGAAGAAGGATCGGGTATAATCTAGAAAAGGGTATCTCGTACTATGCTAACCCATCCTCCTCCTCTTCTACACGTCATCATATTATATTGACCCCTCCTCTCCTCCCACTCCAGGTTTAGCTGATGGGGATTATGACAAAGAATCGCTGATAGGTTACGCACAGCTCTCGGCAACGTGAGACGTGTCCCTCACACACACATCACGATCGTTAGTGTGCTGAGTGCACAACATATTGGTGATGCTGAGGTTTATTTTTGAAACGCCTTTATACTATACTTGTTATCTTCCCAGGGGGAAGATAGAATGTGAGAGAATGAGATAGAATGAGCCAGTGAGAGAGATCTGGTGATTTGTTAATGTGAGAGAGATGAGGGGGTAAAGTTAAAATACCTCGGTTTAAAATAGTTCGGTGTCAAATCGGCCGTTTTTTTTATAACTGTAAGAAAAATAATGAATTAAGAGAAAAAGGGTCAAAATATTCTATTTTCGGATTGGTACCAATAAATTCTCAGCGACTTTTGACTATTATTACAATTTGAAAAAGTGTGATCTTTTTGGAAATATTTTTGGTACGATAATAATTAATATCGAAAGCAACATTTCAAAAGTGAATTTTTTCATCAAATGAAAACTACGGCTCGCCGACGTGTCGGCCGAAGTCAGTGTCGTGTCACCGTACCCATTTGTGTTCCACAAGCGTTTTGTTATTTTGTGTTAATCCTAGTGTATATAGACATCCACTCTTTGGACATCTACTAAGATACCGTGTTTTAATTGTCCCCCAATCTGACAATGTGGTGGGATGGTGTCTGCGGCGGCTTCAATTCGCATAATCAACGGCAATTCTGTAACGCGCCGCGCGGACGTAGTTGATTGACTTTTTTTAGCTTTTTATTATTTCCAGGTCAGATTTTTTGAAGTTGCAATTTCAAAAATCCGATTTTAAAAACGTCCAACGGGCTACGATTTCTAGCAGGTTGCTGGTTAGGTAAACTGCAAAGCGGTATCTTCCTTGTTAAACTTTCATCTAAATCAGTGCATAGTGGTAATGTTTCAGAGATTGGACAAGAAAAAGAACGCGATGCCCGAGCAGCGAGCTTCCGATGGCCGGCTGGCGGCTACAGCTACTGACATGGGTACTGGTACTCAAGTCTCAACTCAAGCACGGTTAACCAATAAAACAAATACTTAAGAAACTCCTAAACTAATATTTATCAATCATTGTTGGGTAAAATCAGCACGTGTTCAGTCTCAGTTTGTTTTGTCGTTGTCGTTGAGTTTGTTGCACCTGAGTCTGTCGTCCCGAAGATGTAGTCACGATTGTACCAGACTAGAAAAGTCACCACGCCAATCATACACACTAGAAGTACACACAGTGTGGAGTAAAGTAGGCACCGGTTGTGAGATCGCTTTCTGCGCTTCATCTCAGCCTGTAAAGAACGTTACTAACAACTTACCCAACAAAAAAGAACTGTATGGAACTATGTACAATATATTATGTCAGTCTGTGTAGTCCTATATTAATGCATTTTACTTTTGTGAAATCTAAGATGTATAATTTATGCTAATTGTGAGTGAGCTCAACATGACCGCAGACCGCTTTGAAGCTTTACCTCAAGTTTATATCGTATGATAACTGGGTCGTTTTGTTCATTTAGTAGCCTCAACCGCCAAACCGTTTTGTATGTCTGTAGGCCATCAACGATGCATTTCTCCTCCTCCTCTTCCTCCTCCTCGACCTCTAGGTCAGGGGGTCCCGACTGGTATTCTACCAGCCGTAGTTCCGAGATTTTCAAATAAAACTCCTCAAATAGTAACAGCTCGGGGTGTTTCTTTGGTTTTTCGGGGTCTCTCTCGCATACCTGTAAAGAAAGGAGAGTAAACCGGGTGCCAGTAGAACCAGGAATTGTGGTTCATGATCTGTTTAACAACTGTAAACTACGCTCCGGTTCGTCTAACCCGGCCCTTAGAAGAAGAACTGTGAACTACATTACGTCTATCAAGTAGGGTTGGTAGTCTCGTATGGGTCCAAACCACTGTTCCATCTCTGTAATAAGGTTGTTAAGTTGCTCCATATAATCCATATCCATGCTGATTAGAGCAACGTACGTCTTCCTCCCGTTCCGCTCAAACTTTTTCAGCGGAGGCTCCACCTTTGGGTTTGGATATGTTAGACCTATATATCAGAATTAAATATCAGATCTTTCATAGCTATCTATCTATCTGTAGGCTTCTATCAGAATTAAATATCAGATCTTTCATAGCTGGGCTAATTACTACCAGGTGGCGGGTGCCGGGTACAGACATTTTTCAGAAACCTTGATCTTCCCTGGCCCTGTCAATCATCGTCCCCTCCTTACTCACCACAATGTCAAACTCATACATTCGCCATGAGTTGATTGCTTTATCTCGCACATCGTCCAGGTCAGGGATAGAAAAGTTTCCCAGTTTTATACAGCAATACCCTGGTGGTGTCTCAACGTTTATCCGCAGACGTTGCTGGAAGAATCAATTGAATCGTTAATTGAAACCTGCACAATAAACGGTTATGATGATGGACAAACTATAGAATGCTGTCAGGCCAATGCTCTGACAGATAGAATGTAGGTTGAGCGTGTAACTGGGCCGCTTGCAGTGAAAAATCTGTAAGACTGTGTTACACAGAATGAGGGTTTGAGAACTTGGTCACACGTTACCTGTATTGTACAGTCAAAGTTGTGAATCTTCCCCGTACACCCACAGTTTATGTACATTAACAGGTCGTAACTCATGTTCGTTCAGTTAACAGGTGTTGGCCGGCTTTTCATGCCGCCAAAACTCTCCGTCCTTTCATACAAAGCAGCTAAAGCAAAGATAATATTTTATAGTTTTATTATGTAGACTTACGAAACTTACAACCTTGGACTCGTAAATAAACGACATTGGGCTTCTGAGAATACTTTTTTAATCGGTCAAATAAAGTTAGAGTTTTGAGTCTGAAATGGGTTTTAAGTCTGAAAAGAGTTTTAAGTCTGAAATAATTTACATCCCTGCTCCTAAACCTGCCGATGCAGCTGAGGTTCCCTTTCTGTTGTGGATTTCCGCTTGCATTTGGCTGATAGCTCTGTTTTTAAACTGAAAATAAGTGCTTCAGCTAGTAAATTACAAGATGTCGGGGGAAAATGAATTCCAAAAAAACTTCTCCACTCAGAACAATTCAGAACATACCATTTTCTCTGTCTCGCTCTCCAAGTACTGATAGACAACAAACGCCAAGATGGCGATCAGGACCACAAGTGCAAACATGAGAGCAGCACAGATCCAGTGCCCGGAGCGGAGTCCCCCGTTACCAGGGTAACAGGGACACCCACTGGCATGGTTCCTCCTCCTGGCGGGTTGAGGCCGTACAAAGATCTGTGGTCGTTGGAGGGTGGCTGAGTCAGGTCGCTTTTTGTTGATGAGGAAGCCGTCTGGGGTGTCAATTAGATCCATCGTCCAGATTGTGGGATATGTAACTAGTTTGTTTACAATCATACCTGGAAATAAAATAACAAGTTAGAGACTAAAGTGCGTCCTGTTGAATTCAGAAAGTTCATAAAAGAACTTGTGTCAGCAGTGGCAACATATCTGAGTTTATAAGTACGGAATTGCAGTAGTACCTTGGTTTCTGTCTTCCATATTGACAATTCTGAGCTGTGAAACTGTAACGTCCCCTCCTTCAAAATTATATTTTCGCTTTTCTGCACTCCGTCTGCTAATCTAAATGTTGAATAAAATGCTTGTTTCATTGGGAGTTTTGAAACATCATACCGTAAGTTTCCTTGTTCCTTTCTGGAGGGGTCTCGCACCGCCAGACAGACTTGTTCTACATATGTTCATGTTAAACTCAAAAGGGGTTGCAGTACTAACGAACAGTATCACATGGGTTAGTTTGCTAACCTCAAGACATGGTTTCTTGGCGGGGTGGAAGACCCCGGTAAATCGCTGGAGTTCCTCCACTGTGTACTTTACTCCAATCTGCCCATAGTCACAAACTGATGCACTAACTGACGCTCTGGAGAGAACAAGTTATCATAACTACTTTGTCTAGAATCGGTTGATTGTTTTGTGCCGAACAAATCTCATTTCCGTTACCTGCTTCTGTTATTTTTCTTGGTAAAGACCACTGGTGGTTGAAGTGTGACTGGGAATTTGCTGAATGGTGAGGCGATGGGGTTCTCCTTCCTTATCGCTTTTACTTGTTCATCTGATAGGTTGAAGTGTCCAAGGTCCACCAACATGTAACCTGCCGGGACCGTTACCTAGGGAACAGGAATTCATGGTTTGGACTCTGATCGGTTTAAAACTCGGCCCTATTTCTGTCCATAAATTAGAATTTAGGATAGCGTGCCGGAAGTGGTAGGACACGCTGGATTTGATACCTGAAGTGGTAATACACGCTGGATTTGACAATCTGAGGTGTGGTGTGAGCTGTCTACACAAGCCACCGGATCACATTGCACAAACCCCACCAGGTTGTACTGCTTCAAATTGGACATGACGCAGTTCTTTGGGATTGATATAACTAGAGCAAAACAAAACAGAGGTTCAAGATAGACAGACAGACTGTGTGATGAGAGTGAGAGAGAGAGAAAGAGAGAGAAGAGAGAGAGAGAGAGAGAGAGAGAGAGAGAGAGAGAGAGAGAGAGAGAGAGAGAGAGAGAGAGAGAGAGAGAGAACAGTACACAGTGGTGCAAACATACAATGGAGAGACAGGGAGACTTTAGAAGAATCCTCAAGGGCAAGAGTCGGAGATACTGGAAAGAGTTTAATTGGAATGAAAGTGAGAGGACCAAAACAAGGATATATTCTTCGATATTATTTGAATAATTGTGTGTGATGGAAACTAAGATCCTATCATTCAAATGATACCACTTAGATGCAAAATATCTTCATAATGATACCATTTTCTAAGAAGACCTCGTTTTGATTCTTCAAAATTCTGCTTTCTGAGAGCATTATTAATGTCTTTGACAACAGACATGCAGTCACTGTCAGGCGAATATTGCTCTGACCATAGTTCTCACGAGCTCCGAATGAGAACAGGGGTCAGGTCAATGCTGTAACAGTGCAGTTCAACAAATTCCGACATAATCCGACGTGGAATTCGACGTGGAATTCGACGAGGAATTCGACTAGATGAGAGAGGCAGCACATAAGCAAATGTTCGGCTTCATTGTACCCCTACTCTATCAATCGGCTCTCATACTTTCGATAGTCCTTCCAGCCCTCGCAGGAATTAAGATCAGAGAAGGTCGAAATTCATGATGCCAGATACCCGCAATGCTCCTGAGGTGTGTTGTATAGCAGATGCATGCAATTTGAACATATCGTTCATCCTAACTCTGTTCCGTACATATGCACAATATCCATGAGTGTTGAAAAGGATAGCAATTTGGACACTCCAGGCTGAAGACTAATTTCGCTGTGTGAGTGTACCCATGCGCCATAGCGGAAAGATGTAAACAATAAGAACTGGCTATTTCAGTTATTAAATCGCCAAACAATCTACAGACGTCTCCTAGAAATCGCTTCTCTTTGCGTTCGTTGTTTGATTTGCACTGCAAATGCATTGCAGGATGTAGGTAAATCTGTGTCCAATCCCCTTCCTGTCGTTCCATACCCACAGGTATATTTCTAGTGTTACAAGTTGTGAGCGTGACAAGGTGGCTTTGAAAAAGGGATAGATTGGTCATTATATTTCTCTCCGGATCGGCGTGGAGAGCCACAAAGTTTTCGTCTGATGTGAAGTTGTGAGCAAGGTGGATCATATAGCCGGATAGCCCCATTGTACTTCAACCTAACGACTGTCCCGTATTTCCAGTTATTTGAAATTTCGTCAGCATCCCGAGTATTCCTTGATCTAGACGAACTCTCCTTTACCGTTTACCCACCCTCCCTCTATGAAGATCGGGTGATATCTTCCACCATATCTCGTTATGAGAGATATTTCACCAGCCTAAAGGTGAGGTGTGTCCCCCTCTCAGACCATAATTTATGTTCACGGCGTGCCTGGTGAAAAGTTTCTAGTAGCACTCTAGTTCGTGCTAAAATCTCACCATTGGCGCCTAATGATTTTAAAGAGTAGAGCTCCACCAGGGCATTAGAAAGAGGTGGGCAAGACACGTACAAAAATGCATATAATATAAAACCGCATGAAAAGATTAATGAAGTCAGACTGAAACCAATTATGCCCTGTCTGGCGCCGCGACCCATCTGAGCGCACTTTGAGAATCAAATGGGGTATGGCGCCGCCATACAGAATATGCCCGGGGTCAACGTATATTTCCAGCCCAATTAATTTCAGAGGCTGACCCCAAGACAAGGCGATGATATTATCAGTAATGTGAGGAATAACAGTAGCTGATCCAGAGGCACCACTATCTCTGAGTGTGGATGAGTCGTATAATCTGACACTTGGTGCCCAGGGTGAGGCCGTGGAGATCAGTGCAGTCACCATATTTGGAGTCATTAGAGGTACGTTACAGTTGAATTTATTTTTTACAGACAGCTGTAAATTGTGTATGACAGATACATTGTGACAACTGTATCAAATAAGTAATACTGCCCCCCTATCAGGTTTAGAGACGCTGTACCAAGCATATAACGTTACTGATGGTACAATTCCAGACGTAAGTTACTCCCTCATCTTCAGACCCCGATTTACCGGGATGCTCACCTGAAACCTGTCTAGTTTCCGATGATGTGAACGGTTACCAGTTATACAAATTCTGCATGATTTTGAGTACCAAAACTAAAGAAAAACGAATATTTTTTGAAACGTTTACATAATCGGTGTGGAGAAGTTACAATATATATATATATTGCGGTATATAATATGCCAGCTCATCCAAAATATATCAATTCCAAATATATGCCACACTACTCGAGTTATAGGCCTCTGAAATCAGCCAGCTTTGCCACGTGTCCATTCTCCATATCTCTCTCTATATCGGGGGGTGCCAGGGGTATCATGTGCAGGTGCGTTCCTTCCTATTTCCCGTAGTATCCACCTGGAGAATAGAAAGAGGTTATAATCTGACTGTTTGGGGATACATATTGGACAAGAAGGAAACACTAAGGTCTAGATTGGAAAGTTTGGGTGGAAGTGAATAAGGTTCAGTGCTGAGTGTTGAGTAAGGGGTGGAGCAGCCCCGCATCCCTCAATTCTACAAATTTAGGAAGTTCTACTTAAGTTCTATTTAACTGTCAGAGCATTGACCTGAGAGGCGTTCTATGAAGTCTCACCTTCTTCACTGTTGTGACTGTAGATGATATCACTGTTGGCTCCCTCCGCTGACTCAGCACTCTCGACTGCAGCGGCACCATCAGCACCATCATCGATGTTGTCTATGGAGGCTGCCTCAACTGAAAGAAACATGTGTTATCGGACTAAGAACATGGTAGATTATTACTTTTTGTGAACTTAGGATCCAGTAGGGGATCATCACAAACAGGATTTGGAGAAAGCTCTCGAGAGTGATCCTCAGTAACAGTACTGAGCTGATCAGTAAGAGGAAGCTCTTACCGGAGAATGTCAGAAGAAGGGCGGATAGGAGGATGAACATTAAAGCCATGGTGTTGGTGGTTGGATAGGGAGAGGTGTTGTGCTAACAATAGAAGATTTAAATTCTGAATTTGGAGGGATGGGTGACCCCTTTTATACCCCATACTATGCGTGAGAAATGCGTGATAGAGAGAAAGGTGCAGTTCAGGGGAGTGAGAGAGAGAGAGAGAAGCCTGATTGAACGAAGCCCTGCTAAGCACGCCAATCCAATAGCACGATTTTTTTAGAATTGATGAATTGTCCCTTCTACAACCATCTTCATTCTCGCACCCCCAACTCTCTCTCTCTCTCTCTCTCTCTCTCTCTCTCTCTCTCTCTCTCTCTCTCTCTCTCTCTCTCTCTCTCTCTCTCTCTCTCTCTCTCTCTCTCTCTCTCTCTCTCTCTCTCTCTCTCTCTCTCTCTCTCTCTCTCTCTCTCGCTCTCGCTCTCTTCTCTCACGATGCTAATCACCTCGCTATCCTGCGGTTGATCCACGCAGTACTTTTCATGATAATTTGATGGGTTTTTACCAACCGATAGAGCACAATTCTCTCTCTCAATCAAATCGCTCACCTCCCTCCTCCCTCCTCCCCGTGATTTACAGATCGGAGTGATTAGTGACTGGCCGAGGTTTGGATTTCGTGGATTGCTGATCGACACGTCCCGGCATTTTCTACATCTCTCCTCGATATTCAAGGTGTGTTTGTGTTCGGTACCTCCCGACGTTCAATATTCAAGGTTCGAAACTAATATAATTCCTACCCGCCAGACATGCCCTAATTCCTAATTACATGACGTATAACATACTGGGGTCATGATTAATGAACCTTGTCTGGCCTGACAGAACCTTGTAGGATAAAGGGCCTTGTAGAGACAGTAGCCTAGATTTTATTCAGAGGAATGAATTGATTTCTTAGAATTAGGAGAGATATTTTCATGCCACAACCAGGAGGCGTCTAGCCGGTCAATCTCATTTGTTGAAAGAATTCATGTCCATTGTAAGAACTAGGGTATATTGATGAACTAGTATTGATAGTCCTGGCAGAGTATTCATCTTCTAGCTAATATCACAGCTGCTACCAAATACCAATTCTAATCGGCACATCAATTCACCTTAGTCCTAAATTGTGGCTAACTTTAGAATGAAATGGATTGGTAATTATATTCATTGACCCCCCCCCCCTTAAGTAGCAACCCGGGTTAACCCCTTCCTCTCTGCTCGCTCTAGGGCCAGATGAAGACAGAAGAGTTACCCTCCCTCCCTCTTCCAGGTGATATCAGGTATGGCGATGGTCAAGTTGAATGTTCTACACTGGCATATTGTAGATGACCCCTCATTTCCCTACACCTCCATATCATTCCCTGACCTGGTAAGTGTTATCCAGTCCCTAACGAGAATCCTGTCGAGAGTATCAACTATCAGCACAATCTCCTGTAGATTGCTTCGCTCACAATCTACCTATAGGAAATCGTATCACTTCCTAGATAGAGTGAGACACTGGAATTTGTCTGCCCTGAAAATGGTTGTCAAAACGGGACAACAACTACCTTATATCCGTTAATTACAACTATAATTACTAAAAATTTCTTCAGGCGAATAAAGGTGCATTTGACTCGGCTCACAGATACAGTCAGGCAGATATACAGAGAGTGATAGCCTTTGCTGAAGAGCATGGGGTTGTTGTTATGCCTGAGTTTGATACCCCGGGACATGTTTTATCGTGGGGCAAAGGTATGTTTGGTTTGGGTTGGTTTGCTCATTTTGGACTCCAAACAGCTTCGCAACTGTCAGAGCATTGGCCTGATAGAGTCACAGCCAAATCATTTGCAAATAATTTGAGCTTTTATCGCCCCTCTATCAAAACTCACATGGGCTACCAATGGTTATACTAATGTAATTAGATAATTAAACCGTTGTGAATTCCTCAGCATTGTCTAATTTCCTGACCTACTGCCCGGGGAAGGGCACATTTGGAGGGGACTACGGCCCGATAGACCCATCTAGTGAACACAGCTACCAGATACTAGAGAAGTTGTTCTCGGAGATCGTCAGAGTGTTCCCTAGTGAGATGATACACCTTGGGGGAGATGAGGTAAAGGAAACATTGCCTACATTAGCAACCACTCTAGTCGGTAGCCTACATCACACAGTATCACACATCTGGAATAATAATCCCTTTCTCCTTATCAGTTCTTGAAGAAGCCAACTAATAGTATTCCAACTTCGTTCAGGTTCCCTTCAACTGTTGGAAAGCTAACCCCGACCTAGTAGCTTGGATGAAACAGAAGGGAATCGTAGGATTCGCTAACCTGGAAAATTACTACGAGAACAGGTTAACTGATCTTTTGTGGTTATTACTGATCTATCTTTTACTAGCTTGTTTCCTGAGAAAACTTTATCCTGAAGTTGTAATCCCTTGAGTTTTACAAATCGTTGTTGAATGAAGATCTGATCCCATACTTACCCCACTCCCCAGGCTACTAGACATTATCCACGGCCTGAATCACAGCTACGTCGTGTGGGAGGAGATATTCACTAACAAACTAGAGATAAGACCCGATACAATAGTACATGTGTGGAAGGGAAGTTGGGAAAACACCATGGCCAAGGTAGTGAACAGTGATTATTGTTTGTTCATACCACTGTAGTAGTATGAACAAAAAAATAAATATTATGTACTAGGGCGGGTGTATTAGTTCATCAACTTCATACCAAATAGTAAATACCAATATCTCCCCCTCAATCTCCCTCAATTTCTGTGTTTACTGAACAATGAAATCTGATTGGTTCTGCTGCGAGAGAGAGAGCCTGAACAAGACAAGGTCTGGTCTTATGGTTTCGTCTGAACTAGACATCATAACAAGGTCGGTCCTTGTTTCATGATTAATTGTATCCCGTTATAGGTTGTAAAGGGAGGATACAGAACGATTCTATCTAGCCCATGGTATCTTAAACTATATCACATTCAGTCGGGATTGGAAGAAGTACTATGAAGTTGAGCCTCTAAATATTACAGGTAAAGTCGTGAGTCGGATCTCGATTTCAGGATGCTCGGGGGAAAGGATTTGGCCCTATATCGGGGTCCGACCGTTTAATAGCTCCTCATTTAATTAACGGTTGATGGCATGAAATTTTCCACTGGAAATTGTCCCCTGGAAAAGCTAATACATAGATTGGAGCTGCCAAAGATATCGTTCCTTCCTCGCTATGGCAGGATTGGATATGGCATTGATGTCAGATTTCTAATAATATATTTCTTCCAGCTACTAATGAAGAGAAGAAGTTGGTGATTGGTGGTGAGGCGTGTATGTGGGGTGAATATGTGGACGACTCTAACGTCCTATCTCGGACCTTCCCTCGACTCCTCTGCTGTGGCTGAGAGACTATGGAGTCACGAGGTATAAACAATCGTAGTAGTAGTTGTATCTGTATTCTGTATCAATTCGGTAGTGATTAGATTCTTGTTCCAAGGAATCTTCATCGTCCACTAGATATCTAGGATTCAAGGACTGTTCCTGCGAAACAGCTTGATATTTGCCTATTACATATCCCAGTAAATAGAGCGCTTGTAGGACTTTCGATAATAAACGAGAGATCCATCCCATCACATCACTACCTATACCCCGAGTTCTATTTCTCAGAAACAGCGAGATGAGCCAGACATGGAATTCCGCCTGGATAAGCACCGTTGTGGGATGAATGCCAGAGGAATTCCTGCTGAGACAGTGATACTGAGAAGCTTACTGTCCCTACGAGTTTAGGGGATATGACGACCTTCATATTTAGAGTTTCCATGCCGGTACTACAGACTGATTGGAACTATTATTGATTATAGTATCTGGACAAGCCTTGTTTGATGTTACTGAGCCTATAGCTATGAGTATTGAATATGACTGAGTAGGTGAGCATTGAAGTGTTTTATTCTGATTCATCGACAATTAATTCGAAACGAAACCTGATTTTGATGTTTCCCCTTTGGCCCGGTTCAGACTTTCCCGTGCGGCCATGACAGAAACTGGAAGCCGCGGGGTCGATGACAAGATGAAAGTGGATCGCGCATTGATCACCACATGACAGATACTGCGCGCAGACAATAAAACACAACGCGCCTGACCGCCCTGCGCGAGTGTGATTGAGATATCGACCCCGCGCCCTCCACCGATAACAGACGTTCACCACCGGAACAAGTTCGAAACAGCCCCGCTCCTCCCCCGACTACATTCACGACGGATGCAGAAATACCACATACGACCTTCATAGACAAGAGAGAGAGACGTGATATTTTCGGGGGTGGCAAATCAAATATATTCAGAATAACATTAAGAAAGGAAATACATATTCTCGGAAAAATGTAACTGAAAACTGTCACACATTTAAAACACATATCACTCGTTAAAAGACAGTTCCCAGCGGCTACTATAAAAGAAATTAAATGCCAAGATAATAAAAATGCTAAACTAATCCCAGATAAAACTCATGACAATAAAATAATATTAAATCTGATAGCAGCCCTTAAATCAAAGAGGGGAAAACCTCGTCTCTCCAGTCTCCGTCTTCTCAAAACTCAATACCACAAGTTACACCAAACGCCTGTGTTACAGTCACAGTAACCGTTCCTGCGAAGATCAAACATGCCCCAATTACCGAAAGCACCTCTGGTACTCGCCCAAAAATAGTTATCTGAAACACAAAAGCTAGAACAGTATCTAAATTCCGGACAAGGGACAAGGTCGCAGTTCTGTTATACCTCAGACCCTTGTTAAGCGAGATAAACACTATTATCAGGCATACCGGACTAGCAATGAGACACAATCTAGGGCTACCACAGGGCGGCAGGGAATACTGCTCAGACAGGGCCAGAGAGAACAACCCGCCCGATAAACCCTGACATAGTATGAGGTAAAATGAAATAGCGACACTGTTACAAGTTCTGCCAAGTTTCCGTTGCGTCACATACGCTGATCCCATGAATAGGGCTGCAAGGAGTGGGATAGCAATGTACCAGGGTGGGAAGTCTCGTGTTGAGGGAAATATAAAGGAAGGTTTAGCGATTAACACCACTCCAGCCAACCCTAGGATTGTAGCAATAACATGGAAAATGGTGTATTTCTCTCGGAGGAAAATTCTTGAAATTAACCCAGCAAATATGGGAGAAGTAAAGACAATTGCACTGGCATCACCGAGAGGTAAAAACTGGAAACTCCACGTTTTACACACGTATGCTCCACAACCTAACATGATCCTCAGTGCGAAATATCCGGGCAGGGGCTGTTTTCCTAGGGGTGTATTCTGGTGAAATATTACAGTAGAGTAGAAGATGACCGAGAAAACTCCAATAATGGCCATCATGTATCCAGTTGGTAGAACAGTTAGGGACTTAACCAAAGCACCGTGTATTGATGCCCCTACGCTGGCAGTTAGGATACAAGCCAGACCCTTTAGCTGGTCTCGGAGTGGGATTTTAGTGAGAGTAGGAGGAGGTAAGGGGAGGGGATCCGTGTCCTCATGATTATTGTAATGTTCCCCAGGAGTTTTGGAGGGGATTATAGAATCACAATTATCCTCCTTACAGCTAGGAACAATAGTATGGAACGGTACGGTAGAGGACATCTTGATGTGTCCTGTGGGAATTAGTTAATTAATTAATTATGTTACTGATGGGAATTAATTAATTATTTAATTATGTGTCCTGATGGGAACAATATGGAATATCATATTGGTCTTAGATCTTCATATGGTGTGGCCTAAGATGGAGAGAATTCAAAACACAAGGTCTTACGATTGTAGTAAAAAATCAGAATTTCATAATTAGCAAAATGATCAATCAGAAAAAAATAAACCGTTAAAAAATAGCGATAAATTCTCTGCCCTGTCCCTATTACACTCTGAAACGGAATTCCATATCTTGCACCCAACAATATCATGTGCAATATAAGAGTCAAGAACCGACCGAAACAAGTAAACAACCAATCATAACTCGTTATTTAGGTCACGTGACTGGTTATCAGCCAATCAGGGACCAGTATTTCCTGATTCGGTCGGTTCCTGATAAGAGTCTGTGCACTTTTTTCTGATCAGTCTTTGCTTTGGATCTACGAACTCTGACCAGTCTTTGCTTGCCTTGTTCGACCCTCTCTCTCTCCGTGCCCCGTAAAGGAGGGTTAGAAAATAGAACCTAACAAGTCTTTACTTTGGATCTACGAACTCTGATCTCATCGTGTTTCACTAGATCTTTCATCTTAGCAGCCGTATTTAATTAGCTTCCATTAGTCTGAATTAGTAGTACATCAGTATCTGTTCAGTAACTTGACGCATCACCACTAAGGTAGGCCTCCAATCGTTTCTCAATGGGAGACAGATAGGACACTTCAGTGTTCCTATCACTTCCCACAAGGGGCGATCCGTAGTGTGTGGAACCATAGCTGGTGTGGTAGCTTAGCTGATAGCTGGCGTCTAACAATGTACTGAGGGAGTAGTAGGAAGTTAGTTTGTTATGTTGTAACCATTTGTAAACAGTGTCTAGCTAGGCAAGGGTTAGTAACTTGACTTGGACAACTTCACTCGATCGTATTCGTGTGCCAAAGGAAGTTTAACACTGTACAAGTGGTGCAGCAGTGGTTGTTATCTGCATTTTAGCACGAAGTACTTTATACAACGCGAGTATTCACTACCCTGTGTGACGTATATATGACGTCACTCGAAGTACACTAACAAGTCAAGGCTAACACATGTGTACAACAAAAGGTACAGCAACTACAGAGGGCAGTGAGACAAGGGTACAGCAGTGTTTCCTTGTTTGACCCTGTCTCACCGCACCCCGGTGTAAAAGAGGGTTAGGACATAACAAGGGTTTATTATAACTCACCTTTCCTCGCTCAGAGTTCCCTCATCATCGCTTTCAGCTCTGTGTCCAACCTTCTTAGGGGTGGCTGTTTTGAAAAAGTTCAACATTAGAATGACGGGAAGGAAATCCCAACAAATCAGGACTATCGAGATTGGAGCCAGGGACTTCTTGCTCAGCGTGTCGTTTAGTACCTGGTGAAATGATTTAACTTATTAGTTTTCTATTATTTTGTGCTGGAAATATTAAAGTCATGTGCACAGAATGATAAAGATTTGTCCTTCTAAAGTCTTCTAAAATCTTCGATAATATCTCCCAAATCACCCCTCTATTATCTTAGACGTATGTTATTAATCTGCTATCCGTTCAAATATTACAAAATCTTCTAAATAAACTGTTTAGAGAATATTTCCCAAATCACCCCTCTATCATCTTACCATGTCATTAACATACACCTCTCTCTTGTAGTCCTCATCGGTACTTGTAACAATACAGTAGATACAGTAGATGGAGTGGGTGGAGTAGAGGATAACCAGTGTTATTCCTGTTATCATGACTTCTCGCAGTGTCTTGCCCTCTCGCTCTATCGTACCCCTCACATTGCTGCCTCCTCTTGAGACCTGAGGGAGGGTTAATTGGGTCATTTCTCTTGAGACCTTAGGGTCGGTAAATTAGGCCATACATAAAAAGTGGTAGGTAGAAGTTCCAGAGAAAGATAAAATATATTTGGGAGAACAAGTCTCGTGAGCTGATAGTGCCTGAGACTGGTCTTTCGTAAAAGAGAGAGAGATAGGGTGGCCAGAAATATATAGGAAGTCACATGAAAGAAGGGAAAGTCACATGAATAATATATTTTGAAAGAGAAAGTGAAAATATGCCCACTGTCGACCTTCCAGTGAAGTAAGATCGTTACTTTAGCTAAGAGAGAGAGAGTAAGATTGTTACTTTAACTAAGGGAGAGAGAGTATACTGGTACTGCATTTTCTCAACTGCCGCCCTACCAGTGCTACTTCAGTGAATTCTAAATCTGGACATTCAAGTTTGACAAGGGGCGGGAAATTGAAAGCACATGAGGGCGTAGGAAACGGCATTTGAGATAAAGAGGGAGAGAGAGAGAGAGAGAGAGAGAGAGAGAGAGAGAGAGAGAGATAGAGATAGAGAGAGAGAGAGAGAGAGAGAGAGAGAGATAGAGAGAGAGAGAGAGAGAGAGAGAGAGAGAGAGAGAGAGAGAGGGGGGGGAGAGGGAGAGATAAAGAAAGTAATAATAACGAGAAATTGAGAAATGAACTGGCGACTTGTAGATTTCTCTTATCTGACTTGGCAAACACCACCAATATATTTACTCAACAACCAATGCCACTTTTAATATCAGCTGACATGACCTTGTCTTATCAGTTGATAAATCAGTGACATTTGCTGTCAAAGAAATATAATAACAGTTGAAGCACAAAGATAAGATATATCTGGTTTTATCTTCTACATAGAATAATTGTTAATGAAAAGGGGAAGCATTTGAATTGCTGTGTAAATGAAGATTCTGTGCCACTTTTTGTTCATTTCTTCACAAAAGCATGAGACACTCTCAGTTACTCCCTATCTCTTGGTTACTCACCCACACAAGCACTTCCGTCTTCCATGTATCTACGTGCGAGCTGTTACGTCAAAATGTCACAAAACCTTACACGGCGAACAAGATAAAGCAAGCTTCTACTAGAAGACAGTCTTCCCGCTAGATTACATCATAAGAGCACCCCCCTCCCTCCCCAGTTTAAACAAGTTTCTGCATCCCTTTTTGGAAGAAACAGGTTATAGTATGCAGTGCTGCAGTAGATGATAATAGCAGCGGCCGTGAGAGGATAATAATACACTTGTACATGTTTAACAAGGTTGGCGATGCGATAGCTTCGTTTGCCAAATGCTAAGAATTCAAGCGGTTTTATCGAAACGTGCGTGTGTGTGTTGTTTGACTGCCAGATGGCAGATATATCTAAAAGAACTAGTTTATCGGATAGTGTGTGGTGAGAACTTGCCTGACCCCCTCTCACTGCGCCCAGGTTAGACTTATAAATTAGAACATAAAAAGTACACAGCCCCCTCAAAGATGACGGTCTACTTACAAAGTAAAGGGTGACTGATAGGATAACACAGGATACAATCATACAACCCTCCTGCACAGTAAGTTGAATTATCCCTGATTTCCTGCTGTTCTGTACCATCTGAAATTGTCATGTCGTAAAGTTGCGCCTCTCTCAAGATCGTGCACATAGGAAATAAGGATCCCCGAGACCAATGATTTGTTTGTTTGTTTACGAAGTCGTAGGAACCTGATTTACCCGAGCCCCAATAATTAACTCGTTCAACTTGGAAAGAAAGGGTAGATGATTGAAAAACTCTGGTGAGAAAATGATCACCACAGATCAGTGTAATATTAGTATAATATACCTGATGTATAAAACTACAAATGTTGACAGATAGGAATGCTAGGAGTAGGATAGAGAACATCGTGTAAGCAGTCTGTTTTGATGTGCTACCCGGGTCACACCCCGGCATTGTACTTGCTCCTCTTGCCGCATCAATTAGCAACTGAAATAGAATTGTATAAAGTTTCTGTGAGAATGTTCGTTTTTTTCTCTTTACGTTGCTTTAGTAAAAAAAGATGGCTTCTTGTTACCCATAGACAGAACGCTCAAAATCTTTATTTTGCTTTTGTTGTTGTTGTTTTTATTTTGTTTATTGAATTATAGCGTCCTAGAAAACATGTGATTCTAATTTGCAGGTTTCCAAAAACCCCTTCTGTTTTACTATGCTATACTAATACCCCCGCTCATAAATTATGCGGCACCCTAAGACATGGTGGTCTTTGTAAAAACCGGCAGATAAGAAATCTGCTTGTTGACGTCAGATAGAACACCACGTGAGAGAGAGAGAGAGAGAGAGAGAGAGAGAGAGAGAGAGAGAGAGAGAGAGAGAGAGAGAGAGAGAGAGAGTGAGAGAGAGAGAGAGTGAGAGAGAGAGAGAGCAACATTGAGATTTGAGAGTGTAAAAAGCTTATCAAATTGCAACTTGAAACCACCAATTAATGCTAATTACATGTGCCCTAGTTTCAAATAAGATACCCAAGACGTCTCAGGAGGGTGCGGGCCCACGTACCCCACGTACGGGGATTCCAAATTTAGACCATGGTATATCCTAGTTTAGACCACCATGATGCCTGAACGATGGTGACTGGGTGTATACTAATTTAGCTACACCCTCCACAAATATATCCATGGATGTAGTTGGTCAAACATAATAATGCATAAATTTATGCACCAGTGTCACCTTGTTTTCTTTTCCAGCCCTTTCTCTCTCACACTCTCTCTCCCTTTTCATTTCTTCCCTCTATCTCACCTGAACAAAACAGAGAGTAAATAAAGATAGCATGACGAAGTTGAGGATGACAGGACCACATCGGAGGGGCCAGTCCAGAAGGGGGTTACTGATTTCTTTATGAAGGAGCACTGCAAACAGGGTCAATCGTAGGAGTCCCCACACTAAACCGAGCATTAGGAAGGATGTGTGGTAGGACTGGAAAAGGGAGTAGTGTTACATTAACATAGTGATAATACACGTGGGGAGAATATATTCACGAATGTCGAACGTGTATGTTTTGCATATCCGGAAAAGGGGGTTGAGTGTGTACATGTGCGACCTACCAATGCTTTATTCCTCACGTAGCAGGTCAGTGATAGTTGGGTGAGGACGAAAAGGAGGAAAAAACAGTAACAACTGAGGAAGAACACAACCAGAGCAACTTGGAGGGAGGGCATCAGGGGATCAAAGGGTGTATAAGAGGGGTCGTCCATCGATACATTCATTTTAGCTATAGAGGGAGATATTGGGGTTATATAAGAGTTAGAATGGGTAAAATAATAAAATACAGAACTTTAATATATAATATTATGAGAAAGTTTAAAAATGATACAAATACGAGATTCCTCAAAGAAACCATGATAAACATTCGAAATAAATTATATATCATATTATATACGGACCAGCCCTCGTCCCTTCAATTCATCGAGAATATTCTACCTATTATTTTATTGCATTCTTATCTACCCTCCTTAAAAAATAGGACAGCCGGTGCGACCTTTTTTCCAGCTGTCACCCTCTGCAAACATAATTTACTGCACGCGAAGCTTGTAATATAGACAGGCGTGGTCAGCCGTGTTGCTTCCCGAGCCAGCGTTTTCAACTCCACCACCTCGTAAAACACAATACAGTTCTCTGTGACCAGTCTCAGACAGGTCTTACAGTTCTGAATTGAGTGAGTGTAGCTCACAATATGGTCTGGTAGGATTTCATCATCTGAGTAACTCACTTTTATACCGTGACGTTTGATACTCTTAGCACATTGTGACATTAGTGTACCAACTGCTCCAGCACGAGAGGAGTGAAGCGTATCTTTGATGATTTCACAGTCGCGAAGGGGTGGTGGGAAGGGGTTTCCTGATATCTTTAGCTCGTTCAAATAGCAGTCCCGTAGTCCACTTGGCAGGTTCCGTAAGTTACAAGATTCTACTTCAAGAATTCGAAGTGTTTGGGACCAATTTCGGATGAAGTTAGGTAGCATTGAGATGTTGTTTTTGTTGAGTTTTAGACAACTCAGAGATTTAGTGTATCGAAGGAAGTCCGGGAAAGAGGTGAGCAAGTTAGACGACAAATCAAGCACGGATACATTCTGACAGAGTGGATCTGAAGGCTTAATCCCCTCTGGGAATCCAAGAATTTGGTTGTTTGAGACATTCAGGGAGGTGAGCGACTCCATGCGCCATAGAACAGTCGGCAGTTTGCGTAGTTTGTTGTGGGACAAATCAAGAGTTTTTAGGTGAGGTAGAGCACAAATACGTGTATCAAGGTGCCGGTAACTCAGGTTACTGATAGTGAGGTTGACTAGAGTCTTTGGAAACCCCACGCCAGTAAGCGATGGGTACTGCTTCAAGGATGATATTGTCATCGACTTAACGTCAGCTTTCGGTTGCATGGATTTCGGTTGTTTACACGGTTTGAGATCCATTTCCAAGAAATGCTGAGGATCACGGATTGTAGCAATAAGCAAACTGAGATGACTTGGGTTGGCATCACTCAACATTAACATCTGAGCAGGTGACTTGAAGGTAATGCTTATCTTGCCCTCTTTTATAAGACGCGAATGAATCGCTTCGATATTTCTGAAAGAGAAAGGGGCGAATGTTTATGGGTGATCTCAGATAGCATAATTTAGAAATTATCATATGGTGACCTTACTTGGCAGAGATATCATAAGTAGCTTTAGAGCGAGGATCACGTGCCGAGGCAAGTGTACAACCAACGGTTCCCTCGTTTTTCGTCAAACTAAGCACAGATTTGGAAGGCTGAGACCTGCCATTTGTGACTGCAAGAGTGCTGGAAACTTTACTCTTGCACGGAATGTTCATTATTCATACTATAACGGGAGGTCTGTTGATAGACGTTTTAGTTTAAATAACATTTGTAAAAATTATGCGCTAGAATTTCTAGCCTAGAAAACGTTCAAGCGACCCATATATGGGCTGAAAATTAGTTGATTCACATTCCTATTATGCGGAAAATGATGTCCTCGCCCTAATGGCGGTCAAAATGGCGGTCAAAATCGTAAGCATAGGGGGGACTGCTCACTGCAGTCTGCAGCAGCAAATGTAAAGTAAAAGGAAGCAAGAAGAGTAAAAAGTTTTTCCGAAAAATGTGAAAATTCGGATAGGAGCTCTGTGTGAAATTTAGAATTCAAGCGCGGCACAAAATGCATCGTAACACAGTCAAATTTGGCGCGTTCCAAACACATCCCGAAAATGCATCGTATTTCCACTTCCGCCAAACGTAAACTGGATTTCGCAAAACTTCCAACTTTTTGACTTTTTGCTTTGGCATGCGCTGCAGACCCCAAGTGCGCGCGTTTTCCACGGCTTTTAGGGCCTGTAGCATATAACTAGGCCAACTTTTTGCTTTGACTTTTTGCTCAAAATCTCAAACAGGCTGTGTTATCGGCTGTCGCTCAGGTTGAGCGGCTCAACCCTAATTCAGAGGGTAAATAGTGAGCTTACAAGCTACTTAAGCTGTCCAATGTATGAAACTTTACAGGCGAAACCATTAACATTTTTGCTCCAAAGTCCCAAAAATTTGAAAAAGGTCCGAATAACGGAGTGAAATATTGTCAATCTCTTATTCAGGTGGATTTATCCATTCGGTAAACTGGTTTTCTGGTCACGCGGGTCCAACTGTGTCGCGAGGTATATACATATTAGGACTCTTGACAGAAAAGAGTCAACTCAAAATCGAAACCGATATTTTATATTCGTGCACAATAAGTACCGATTTTGTCAATTAGGTGACTCTCTACGTCATTCACAAATTTCCAGGTTGTAAATCAGCTGTCATCAGCGAGCCCACACACTTAACGGTTAGAAAGAGCCAAGAGGTATTTTCACCTGTCAACACCCAATTGTTTCAGTATCCACACTGCAGTTTGTTTACTTCATGTTTACGGTGTGTGTCCAGCAACACATTTGATTTTTTGTCTTCACATTTTTCTTTTTTTAAGTAACCAAAGGATTTTTAGAGAGCTCAATATCCTCCTGAGAGAAATATGTACAAGAACATGCTGCCTATAGGTCTCAGGACAAAGAGCAGCGAATAATATTTTTTCCCTTCTTAGCTCTTGCATTGGCCACTTAGTCAACCCTTCTCTATCCCCTTCTATGCCTATTCATCGGATACAATACAACAATGGCTATCGATGCTGCAGTTATAATCGCTCCAGGTCTCAGGATCAGAGAGCGAGAGGGACCGAGTGAGAGAGTGAGATGGGATTGAGAGAGTGAGAGAGAGAAAAGCATCTGGCAGATCAGTGGCAGTATAATATCAGCATGTGCATTGTAAGAAAGGAGAGGAAGGAGAGGAACGAGTCTATACTCACTTAGCAAAATATATATGCTGTAGGGGGAGAGAGAGTTTTTTGCTAAGTAATGTCGTGTTGTAGGCCTGATAGTGGTTGTATCTCCTGCCAAGATTGATTGATTGATGACTGAAGACTGTTTATAATAGTGTGAACTGGCACTAAAAGAGCAACCGCGGCTAATACTGATATACACATGTCACACATACAATATTGGACCCATTATATTCTTGCCTCATACTGCATGTAGCTGAGTAAGGTCTGCTGCAGTTAGGTACAGCAGCTCAGACGCCTGCTAAACTGCAGATCGTACGATGCATATTGCATGTTTTTATACGAATATCCCTTACCCTAGGAAATATGAATGGGCGTATGCTATGGATTTTGGTGCAGCAGCAATGCAATAACTGTTTGTATTTGCTGTACTCATTGTCAGAGTTGACGTTGTTGTGACGCAGTACAACAGGGAAGGGTTGAAAATATCTGTACAATAATTACTGATTTCTGTCACTTCCTATGATCTCACACCACTCCTTTGTCTCTGGAGAGAAATGTGGCATCATTGGGTTTTTACTTTTCAGACGTTGATTGTCTGAAACACTCATTAACGGCGTCACGAGCACAATTCTTTTGGGTTACCGCACTACTTCCGTCTTCTGAATTAATGGCACTTTAATATTATGGCACATGTCTTTCTGCCTCCTCCCAATTCTGGAATTTGTTTCTCTCCTTCTCTCTCTCTCTCTCTCTTTTCCATTATTTCTCTCTCTCATCCGTACCGAAGAAGAATAAACACCATTCGTATAATAATTACTTCTAATTAGCATACTGGATTTAAGCGGTTTTCAATTTTTCTTAGCATGGCTAATTTTAGATTTTTCAAGGGCTGACATTCGCACAACTAGTCCTTCATTTTGTGTACTACAATTTGATTTTAATTTTAATTTCCTCTTTTAATCCCAAACACGTAAAAACACAGTGTCATTTTATTGGCACTAATTGGGCCGCTCCCACCATGTAGGTGGAAGTCACATGTGTGTGAATTATTCATACCTTTCTCATCAGCATTAATGATAATTCGAACGTCACAACCATGACACACTGCACTGTGAAACTGTGTGTGTTTGTGTGTTTATAGATGCACAAATTGGCGTCTTAGTGCGATGGTGTTTAGTTGTGTGTGTTTATTGTAGTATCGTACCCTGCTGCAGGAACTGCATGTTTGGGTACCAAACCTAGCTTTTCTACCTCTCTCTCTATCTATCTCTCTCTCTATATATATATATATATCTCTCTCTCTCTCTCTCTCTCTCTCTCTCTCTCTCTCTCTCTCCCTCTCTCTCTCTCTCTCTCTCTCTCTCTCTCTTTCTATCTCTCTCTCTCTCTCTCTCTCTCTCTCTCTTTCTCTCTCTCTTTCTCTCTCTCTCCCTCCCCATTCTCTCTCCTTAGTATCGCTTCCTGCTCCCAGCTGCGTGTGTACGTGTGTGTATGCTGCAGCAGCACCCCGCGGCCTGTTTAGCTCGCGTGTTGACAGACACCTCGTTAACTTGAACAATGCGGCGTGTTTCAATTCCGGTATTATAGTGTCCTGCTGCACATTGCATTGGAATTATCAATTCCGGCATTATAGTGTCCTGCTGCACATTGCATTGGAATTATCAATTCCGGTAGTAGCTGTAGTTTGAATTATAGATGTGGAGAAATAACGCTACGAGGAGGAGATGGATAGAGATAGAGGTCACATGTTGTTATAAGGGTTGGGCATGTAGCAGTCTGATGAATAATCATAATTAAAGATGCTCAATTTAAGTAGCTGCCCCAGTGGTGCTCGATTAAAAATCTTAACTCTATCGAAATATTTTGAACGGCAAAATTTGAAGAAAATAGCTCATCTGAACGGCAAAATTCACAATAACATAAACCAAGCCCCATTTGTGACTAAGTGTGGTCTAATGAACAGTTTAGAACCGTAGATAGGCGGTAGATCGGTAAGATAGAGTCAATTGATTTCATAGGTCTACTAGTGAGACTTAGTCAAAATTTGACAAAATGGCTTATTTGATGAGTTAAAATTCAAAACAACCAAAACCAAACCCCATTTGTGACTAAGTGTGGTCTAATGAACAGTTTAGAACCGTAGATAGGCGGTAGATCGGTAAGATAGAGTCAATTGATTTCATAGGTCTAGTGAGTATTAGTGACACGAATAAGGTATAAAGCCGTTAAAAAACGACAATCTACATCTCCGATGTGGCCGAGTGGCTAAGGCGCCATACTTACCACACGCAAGGTACCGGGTTCAAATCCCGCACATGAATTTTACATTTTTTACTGAAATTTTCCAACGGCAACGCTTTTTTGAACGGCCAATTCAATTTGAACGTTAAGCAATCGAGCACCACTGGGGTAGCTGCGTTTTAATTACGTATATGCCCAGTGATACAACGATCATTTGTCGTAATTTGTTGGTATCAGAGACCGGCCAGGCTTATATTGTGATGATCATTAGGTTTCTCTCTCTCTCCCTGTCTCTCTCTCTCTCTCTCTCTCTCTCTCTCTCTCTCTCTCTCTCTCTCTCTCTCTCTCTCTCTCTCTCCTCTCTCTCTCTCTCTCTCTCTCTCTCTCTCTCTCTCTCTCTCTCTCTCTCTCTCTCTCTCCTCTCTCTCTCTCTCTCTCTCTCTCTCTCTCTCTCTCTCTCTCTCTCTCTCTCTCTCTCTCTCTCTCTCTCTCTCTCTCTCTCTCTCTCTCTCTCTCTCTCTCTCTCTCTCTCTCTCTCTCTCTCTCTCTCTCTCTCTCTCTCTCTCTCTCTCTCTCTCTTTCTCTCTTCTCCAGCTATGGAGGTCTGTTTTTCATTTCCCGACATTATGATCATCGTTTTTTATTAAGCAATAATATTTTTTCTCTCTACTCCGTTTTATGAGTTTTTCTACGCGTTGTTAGTAATCGACTGCGAAATGATAAAATTAAAAAGAAGTGGACTGAGTTTTATATTTTTTAGTTGTCCAATTTTACCTGTATTCTATAGACATTTCTCAAAAAGTAGTACCTCTATCTGTAATTATTTCTTTAGCCCTCGCTAAATGCTCACAAATAGAGCTATTTTAGTGTCAGACTGGCATATCTTAGACTGCTGCTGTAGAGCAGTCTGAAGAATTGTTCTAGCTGCTGCAAAGTTAAATGTTTGTTATTTTCTAACCCTCTTTTACAATATGCACGCACAAAGATTACGTGTGCAACGGATTTTAAGTCTTAGTCACGCCCGGCAAACCAGCCTGTCGCAGCATTGTGCGCCGGGGCGCAGTGAGAGAAGGTCGAGCAAGGCATGGTAAAGGTATGGACAGTGAAGTTGTGTATGATTAAAACACTTTCTCGTTTACAAGTCAGGTCTAAAAATGGGGATCTGTTTTTGATGCGGTCAATCTTATTGTAGATTGCATTGTCCTCCTTCTTCTTGAAAGAATTCTTTTTTTAGAAACCGTTTCATTAGCATTTTCCTTTGCTATCTCTTCAGCCTTCACTTTATCTTAGCTTCATCTCATTAGTATACGCATTTCATAAAGGTAATATCTATGCAATATCTAGACTTCTCTAACTGCTATTAAATATCGTAATCCTTGAAAATGGGTAGTAGGGAAATACAGCGCTATGGATAAATAGATAGCTGTTTCGTTATTCCGACTAACTGTCATCTCCGTTTCTTGTTACTAATTTTTGTCTCACACTTCTCCCGGGCATCGTACTTCATCACTTCTACCGGCCAACCAAGTAAGATGCAGGACTTGTTGCACTCGAAATTGGCATGGGAGAGAGAGGGAGGGTGAGAGAGAGAGAAAGAAGATAGAGGGATAGAGAGAGAGTGAGAGAGAGAAAGAGGGAGGGTGAGAGAGAGGGACAGGGAGAGAGAGAGACAGAGGGAGAGACACAGAGAGAGAGAGAGAGAGAGAGAGAGAGAGAGAGAGAGAGAGAGAGAGAGAGAAGATAGAGGGTTAGAGAGCGAGTGAGAGAGAGAAAGAGGGAGGGTGAGAGAGAGAGACAGAGGGAGAGACAGAGGGAGAGATAGATAGAGAGAGAGAGATAGAGAGAGAGATAGAGAGGGACAATTGATCAGTGAGATTGTTAGAGGGATAACACAATGGGATAAAATGATTGCTTTGTACCGTCCAGGGGGTACAGCTAGCATGTCTGCTTGTCGTCATTTCATCTTCAATATTTTCCTTTTTTCTCGTTGCGTTTTCGGTTTTCATTTAGCTTGTCGCAATTCCACCGAACAACATATTTCCTGCATTTTAACACATGCCACTAAAAGGAGTGTGGGCCTAGATAATTATCGCCCAGCATTCTCCACCAGTAACGACGCGAAGAAGAGGTGGAGCGTTGCTTTCTGAGTGCAATATTCCAATCAAATATGAGAGAGTTTTTACTGATTTGCTATCTCTTTCTCTCTTTTCTCTCAGCTTCTATCTCTCTTTCTCTCTCTCTATCTATCTCTTTCAGCGTAACTCAGATTATATTGTCAGTATGTATGCATAATCAAGTTTCAACTAAGGGGCTAGTTACTCCCATATTGCATCTCTGTAAATGGTGGTGTAATCAAGGGGTATGGCAGGGAAGGGAGGGGAGGGGGCGTGTTCATATTACGATCCCTGCAACCATGATAGACTATAGTTTAGGGCTCCGACACCCTTTCCTCCTTCTCTGTCGTCTCGTGCACAGTATTTGGTGTGGAAGGAGGGAAGGGGGAGACACGATCAATCCCGTTAGTGTGATATTAGGGCACAGGTTACCCCCATACCATGTTCGACTGGTTCGACATGTGTACATTACGTGACTTGCAACCTCTTCATTGTGTCATACATCGGACATGGTTCACTACAATTTGGTTGTCACGCATGCACGCTAAAATACCCATTTTACCATCTCTCTCTCTCTCTACCTCTCTCTCTCTCTCTCTCTCTCTCTCTCTCCTCTCTCTCTCTCTCTCTCTCTCTCTCTCTCTCTCTCTCTCTCTCCCTCTCTCTCACTCTCTCTCTCTCTCTGCCCGGGCCCTCTTTCTCTCTCTTGCCCCCCTCTCTTGAAACCACGGCCACATTCACACTTCCATCAGAGTTGCTTTGATTTGTTTATGCTGCAAGCCACATTAATTTCCCAGTTGGTTTCAGTCTCATAATTACCTACCTCTGTCTCTCTTTCTCTCTCTCTCTCTTTCTCTCTTTCTCTCTTTCTCTCTCTCTCTCTCTCTCTCGCGCTCTGATCCTAATTTACAGGTGTTAGCGATCCTATAACTCAGTCGCGACTTGTAATCGATATATTTCTGTTTGTACTAAGTAGTTATTTAGTAGGATGCCGATGATTGTTAGCCTAGTAAGGTCGGCTGGGAAAAGGAGTGACTGACATGATCGGGGTTCATATCTTCTAAAAAAACTCTAAAAACAAACTACTTATGATTCCAGCTAGACAATGTTACATGTTAAAGCCACCACATGTTAGAATGGGGGGATGGAGGGGAGGGGGAGGGGTATTATGTTAGAATGGGGGAGTGGGGTAGGGGGATCAGAAGGAGGGAGGGGTATTATGTTAGAATGGGAGGGGGGATATTGTATGTGCTGCAGCTGTACGTGTTCCATTATATGCCGATGTCTCGAACGAGACATCGAGTTTTATAATGACCCTCTGATCTATATGTGCCCCTGTCACCGACTGTATGGCGGCGCCATACCCCATTTGACAGTACGCTCAGATGGGTCTCGGCGCCAGACAGGTCACCCACTGCTTTCAAGAGATATCTCCCCCATTTGCATTGTCTCGATCGCTGAGCGATGTTGCAACAACTCGCGTTACTACGTGGGAGTTCGACCTCGAACAAATAAAATAATTAGATGCGTTCAGTTGTGCAGTAAATTATTTCGTAAATATTTGCTTCACTGAACATTTTAGTGAAGCAATAATTTTCATATAGTCTGAATTAGACATACGTTTTTCAAACAACCGAGCCGATTCTCAGCGCGCTCAGTTGATCCACTCCTGTCAGAGCATTGGCCTGACCCTATTCTCATTTCTCTCAAACGCGGAGCGCGCGAGAACTGTGGTCAGAGCATTGGCCTGACAGATCCACTGAGAATTTAAACGAGGTCTGGCGCCGCCAGACAGCAACTGCTATTTAAGTACTATATAAGTTGTTGAATGTGAGGTATAATTGTTATCCCCGCATGTAATTGTGTTTTACATGCGTTTCAGCTTACACCAGCTCTGCTGTGTGCACACTTACAGGCTGTCTTCACACGTCTCCCCATCATGTTCGCTGCTGCGGGGTACGATAAAACACCCTTTTTCGAGAGGTTCTCCACTGATAAGATTCTCTCCGACACATTTCTTGTGGTTCATCCGGACCACAGGGGCCATGGTTTGGGTGAGAGGCTGATTGTTGCGTCGGAGGTGCTGGCTAAGAGTAAGGGCTGCACTCACGGTATATCCATTGGAACGGGTGTCTACTCTCAGGCCATCTTTAAGAAGCTTGGCTATGAGATTGAGAGGGAGGTGAGGTATGATGAGATCAAGGAGGCGGATGGTAGTCAGCTGCCTCGATTGGATAAGATACCTCCCGTACACAAATCTCTGCTTTGTTAGAACCGTGTGTGTGTAGAGAAATGGATAAATTGTAATGGATTTAGTTGGCGAGAATAAAGAAAAAAAGAAAAGAGAGAGAGAGAGAAAAAAAGAGAGAGAGAGAGAGAAGAATGGAGACATAAAGAAACTGTTGAAAGTTTTATAGTTACCGACGCTACTCTCTTGATAGTTGATTTTACAAGCCTTATAGAATTAGTTTTTATACCCCGACATTTGTTTCGAATTTCATTAATACTGATTGAGTTTCGATATTGTTGAGGGCTATTATCGAAATTTGTATGACACTCATTTTATTGTCTGGCTGATCATATCTGCACAGAGAAAGAAGATGGTCGACAATTTGGCTTTCTTTCCCTCCTTTTGTTCTCCCTCTTTTCCCTCTTTCGACGCAGTTATCTAGCTTGGTCCCGCCATCCAATGATTGGTTTCATTACGTCTCTGTCCACGAAGATTTTCCCAACCTGTATTTTTTGAGTAAGGGGTGAGAGAGGGGTATAGATTTTTGCCATATTTTGTCTGTTACTTTCGACTTTCGTCCACTTTTTATGCAGCTCGAGGCTAAGCTGCGTTAACCAGGCTGAACAATATAAATGCTGCTATTATACTAGGCTGTTTCTCTTTATTTTTTTGCTTTTGCGGCATATTCCCCTTTCTCAGTAATTGTCTATCTATTGGAGTAATACTCAAGAAAGTAACAGCTCTCAATGCTGACCCTTGTTTGACCCCAGTTCTCTCTGTTTCCCTTTATTGCTCAAAATCTATATTATGACGTATAATATACCTATACTACTACATATACCCATAGTATTATCAGGTGCAGCAGTGCATGGATTGTTGGCGGTGTTAATTTGTCCAGGGGGCCGGTCTAAATAATATATTATTCGCATATATTCCCTCTAATTATGCGTTATATCCCCCCGCTATGGATATTATTATACTATCCTAGTATATTTTATTATTGTTGTTCATGTAGTGCAGGAACTTATACAACTCCTTTGTTATGCCTTTACTTGTATCTATAGTGGGCCTGTAGAGTACTCTAAACTCTAGAGTGCATGTCTATCATATCCCAAGTACTCCTAACTCCCAAGCTACTACAAAAGTTGTTATTTTCTAACCCTCCTTTACGGGGTCAAGCAAGGCAATACAACAGTACTTGAGTACTAACCCTCTGTCATCAATATAGTAGGAAGGAGACATGGAAGAAGTGGTGCCTGCTGCCGTCGTGAAGCAGAACGTGACAACACGAAATGTAACCCTACTGGATTACTACACACAGAATGAGATTGACGCTCTGAGGGTAAGTAATTGTAGTCCAATTCATACAGCTTTCAGTGTTTTTAGTTTTTCAGAAGTATTAATGTTGTACAGTAGGTAGTGAAGGTGTGGGTTCCCCTCGCATCATTACATTCCCTTTATTCGCGAATATCCGGAGAGTTTCTTAATCAATGTCTAACGTCTATTTAAAATCATATTATAGTAAGACAGTCCAATTATTCGTAGAATGATTGAGCAATTTCCTTTTCCATGAAAAGCTAGGCTTCCTTCTAGGAACATTTATATGGTTCAAAAATAAATTAGGTATATTAATTTGAATTTCCTCCCCGGCTACTAACCTTCCTCTCTATTTCCCCTCTATTCTCTACTGTCCCTCTCTCCCCTACTGCTTCCACTGTCTATGCTATACTAACTTCCTCTCTCCAGGCGACAACAATTCTGTTGTCAGTGGTTGGATTCTGTGGGAACCTACTGGTTATTCTGGTGATCATCTCAAGAAGGAGATGGAGATATCCCAACAGTCTCTTTGTACTAAACATTGCCATCGCCAACATCTTCATCTGTGCATATACTCTGCCATTGATCACTCGGGCACTGTTCGCTGATATCAGGTTAGACGGTATAACAACGTTATAACTACCCATAAAAAGTGATATGTTTTACTTAGCTTTACCCCAGCATACTAAATGTTTTAGTAGTCATATGTTATATATTAGTTATGTCTTGGGTAATTAAAATAACTAACTTCCTCGACGTAATAGTTGAATTTTCTCTATCTATCTCTCTTTCTATCTCTCTATTTCAGTCTCAGACAACTGACACAATTGTCAATATGTCACAATTACAAAAGATATCTATGATTTCTTTGATAGACATGACCACGCAACGACATCTTCCTTGTTGCATGTCTGAGAGATCTCTAGATTCAAATTATATATTGTACATCAATTGACATACCAATTGGTTTGACCAGAGATGCCTGTATCTCAGATCTTTAATGATGAATTGTTATCATTAACTATTAATAGAACTGTCAGTTTCAATGAAAGATTTTCCATATCAAAGTCTAGACATGTCAGTTTATCTGTGTGTGTGTGTGTGTGTGTGTTTGTGTGTGTGTGCGTGTGTGTGTGTGTCTGTTGCACCAACGTATAGCGTAACCGGTTACCGAGTGTGTACCAAAAAATTCGATTTAGGTCCGTTTTATCTCCTATCAGGAGAAAACAACAACAAGACACCGTGTATAACCAAATTGCCTATAATGCTAGACTCTGTTTCGCACGCCCCGAGAGGGTTAGAACATAACAATAACCAAGATACTGTTTCAGTTGGAGACCAGCGGCATATTTCTGTGAGCTGTCAGGATTTCTGGATAACACTGCATTCGCCTGCTCTGCCTGGTCATTGGCACTGGGTACGTGGTATCATGATAGCTAAATAGTTACAACATGGGTCAGATATATATTGCTTGACTTTTAAACCAAGGCATGGTTACCCAGATTTTAGTAACGTGGCAATCAAAATGGTTGCCTAGTTACAGAGATCTGGTGGTCGCGTGTCTTAGTTTGAAAGTTAAAAAATTTAGAAGTTTAGAAATCTTGTTTTATTTACTTGGCAATCATCGGTATCGAGACAGAAACCGGTTTACCATCGTATTCTATACCACCTCGTAAAGGCTCTGTCCTCACTCCTCCAGTATATCTTCAAGCCCCCCCTCCCTCTCTCAAGAAGTGTGTCCCCCCTTCCTCTCCCCCAGTATATCTTCAACGGTCAACCCCCCCCCCCCCCCGCTCAGGATTCAGGAAGTGTGCCCCCTCGTCTATATCCTCCTCACTTCTCTATCCTCACCCCCCCCCTATCCTCACCCCCCCCCCCCCCTCTCTCAGGAAGTGTGGAGCGATATCTCCTGGTGGTGTTCCCCCTCCAGCACAGCAAATGGATGAGTTACAGAATTGCTGGTCTTCTCTCTTGTGTAATCTGGATCTCAGCGGCATTCCTCGGGATCCTACCTATATTCGGTATTAATCTGATAGTGCTTAG